>CM068876.1:3230000-3642500 GCA_035149815.1 Branchiostoma lanceolatum
CCTCAACATGACATCATTTTTTTGTGCTTCGATATTTTGAGGCCTGAAAGTCACAGCTCATTGGTTCATTGTTACAAAATCATAGGATCATTCCCTAAAATTTGTCAATTGATATAATATCCCTCAAGCTTATTCTCCATTGGACTGGTTGCCGCTGTCACGTAATACTTAGTGCTACTTGTACATATTGATATCTGCTTGCTGCCAGCAGTGGAATTTAATCACGCTTCGGGCGAGAGAAATGTTCTACCACCAAACATCTGACGCACCGCTAGAAACTAATCTCTACTCTCTGGTTAGTGTACAATCCCAATTGGCCTAAGAAATCAACACTCTATACAGAACACCTATCATCACATACACGATCCACTAAAAACTGCTTGAATGGATCCTACTCCTTTCTCTTGGTACAGATAGAAATTACTGGCACACCCACGTCGAGCTAATTTACCATAATTACAATATCAATCAAGATGTAACGTTAAAGCTATGATATTTTCTTGCTAAATTTAAAAACAAAATCAAACAAAAGTCTCTGTATGCTGGTTCCATGTGTTTTTTACTAATGTCCATGAATGTAATCTAAGTTCTAAAGATCACCCAATATAATCACGACAGAATTTTCTTCCCCGAAATAAAAGTGACAAATTTGGATGACATCGGTGGCTAGAAGCTTCTTTCAGTCAGATTATAAAATTACTATTTTTCAAAGATTTGTTTCAATAGTACCCAGGTATCTGATCCCAATGTCTTGGGATATCGGTACAATTTCTTCATTAAGATACACAACTTTCATGTTAACATATTCCCCTCCTCAAAGCATGTCAGCGACCAATGAATTCAACAACAACAGTTTTAATTACAAAGTTAAAACAGAAAAATTTAATGTTTTAGAATTTTTGTTGTGTTGTAATTTGTATGACAATTGTCATCCGCGTTTTGGTGGAAGCGTTACTTTCTGAAAAGTTATAAGGATGTTTACATTTATTTAATGGCATCTTTTCTTAATACAATATGAGGTCTACGACATGCTCTGGTTTCAGAGATATAGAAGCATATTACTGTGCTAAAATGTCTATTAACCAACACAGCCCATCTCCACACAAAAGAAAAGAAAACAGATTTTTTGTTGTTGAAAGTTTGGGATTTTTTGTAGCATATATCTCCAGCCCTCAGGACAGTCAGATAGTCCTGTGACGTGACGTCATTGGAAGATCTGACCCTCAAGTTGGCATGGACACGTGCTGCAAATGTAACAGTTAGTCTAGAGGACAGGATGTCGTAAATGAATGAGTTGGCATGAAAACAGGACAATGATGTCTGCCTATCCAAACAAGTGAAGGCAGCTGCAGCAAACTTCTGTTGACAGCTACAGAATGGCTGCTACAATCGGTGCATTTTGAACTATAATGTGGACTTTGAGTATCCGTCCTGACTGGCACCCATTCAGTATATCGCTGTGGAACCAAATCTAATTTAGGAGAGAATCTTTTAACAAAGTTGTATCTCTGTACTTGGGGACAATGACGTTGCAAGACAGTAATTGCTTACAAGATTTTTGAAAGAAATTGCATTTGCTGACAAGATTTTTGAAAGAAATCTATCTACTTCAAATTTAAGAAATGAAAACGCAAGCTTTAAGACGATTTTCAATGTAATGATTTTATGGAAAAAGGTCAGGTGGTCTGATTTGCAAATTAGGCGCATGCCCAAATCAAAGAAGCTTGTCATTGTTTTCTTGAGTTATCCTTTGAAAGATATTGACAAAAACACTCTGCAATTCCAGGCCAAAGCTGCTAATGTCCGGAACTGACACTATATAAACGTTTTCCTGCTTTGAAAAAGCACCGTAGCATACCCAGAACAAAAGGTACAAAAACTGGAAGTATTGAGAAAGTACCAAGTCAACCTTAATCTTCGTTTTCCCAAGACCTACCACATACCAAATATCATTCAAAAACAATCCATCCAGACGTTCTTACGTTTTTGCTGGCCAACATATACGGAAACACAAACACACAGACAGACAACTTGACAGGCAGATGCACCGAAAACAACGCCACCATTATTCATGACGTTTCACGGGGTTTCTTACGGAGGGGAGCATGGAAGGACGATTTTTGGTGATTATTCATTGTATTTATTCTTTTATTTTTTAATACATAATCAGGTTTGCAAGTGGTGCTGCTCAAATGGATAAAAAGACATTTGCCATTTTGTCACTAATTTATAGATCAAAATTCGGGGATTTTGGATATCGATTTTGACAAAGCAAAGGTATATATTTTAAAAGAAAAATGTGTAAAGTTTGTGTAAAAATCTAGTTAATAATTGAAATAGTAACGCAAAAGGGAGGAGGTTTTGGGTCCAGATAAAGGAGGCATAGTCGGCTTCCATGATGTATAACATGTTACCTCCCCCCCCCCCCCCTGGAATCTCCCATGGCCAGTAAGTGTTAGGTAGTCTAAGCGGGGAAGGCGGCAGGGTTTCACTCTCCAAGCAGAGGAGTGGGTCCGGCTGGTTTTTGACGTGTTTTTAGGCGTTTTTGTCGGGCTTTCTACTTTGTCATGTTTTGTTTATCTCACCAAGCCAAATTCCTCTGCTTAGAGAGCTCGAGTGGCAGAGCTTGGAGATTAGGTGTTAGGTGGTGTGGCGTAGGGAAGGGATGCACACCGTGATGAGTGTATTACGCGGCTTCTCTCCCTCGGATCTTTCAAGAACAATAGGTGTTAGGTCGTGTGGAGTAGGGTAGGGACGCACGGCGTGAAGTGTTATGGGTTCTCTCCCCTGGGATCTTCCAAGGCCAGTAGGTATTAGGAAGTGTGACGTCGGGAAGGGACGCACGCCGTGATATGTTACCGGTTCCGTCCCCTGGTATCTCCCATGGCCAGTAGGTGTTAGGTAAGTGTGACGAGGGGGAGGGAGTCACGCCGTGGTGTATTTCGTGTCTCCTCACCTGGTATGTCCCAAGGCCAGTAGGTGTTAGGTAGTGTGACGTAGGGAAGGGACAAACGCCGTGACATGTTAGGGGTTCCCTCCCATGGTATCTCCCATGGCCAGTAGGTGTTAGGTAGTGTGACGAGGGGGAGGGAGTCACGCCGTGCTGTATTTCGTGTCTCCTCACCTGGTATGTCCCAAGGCCAGTAGGTGTTAGGCAGTGTGACGTAGGGAAGGGACAAACGTCGTGATCTGTTAGGGGTTCCCTCCCATGGTATCTCCCATGGCCAGTAGGTGTTAGGTAGTGTGACGTAGGGAAAGGACACACGCCGTGGTGTAATACGGGTTCCCTCGCCTGACATCTCCCATGGCCGGTGGGCATCATGCATTGTGAGGAAGGCGATATGAGCTTCTGTGACGTTTTGACCTCTGGACAGGATTGCATCTGTGACGTTGACGTACTTCCTCAAACCTTGGTCAGCACACTGGGATACCAAAGCTGTCCTTAGCTGTCTGCGGGATCGTATGCTTTGGACCTCGGGGGCCTTTCTGTAGAAGTCGTTACTCTCGGCTTTGGTCTCTTCAGCCGATCCATATGTGGCAAAGGACCTTCCAGACCGGTCTCTGCTGGAAGCTACGGTGTTATCCCGGAAGGTCAGTCTTTGCGGTCTCCTGTTTGCCACGACATGAAGCGAGGCTGCCGCGTCAGTATAGAAAGGCATGGGTCCGCTCTCATCATCTGGAATCTCACTGTAGGTGTGTTGTTGGGCAAACAGAGGGCACCGTGCAGCGGCTTCATGATCTGGGATCTCCCAGGCTGTGCGCGGGAGAGCAGGCAGAGGGCGCTGTGCTACGGCTGTTTGGTCTGGGATCTCACTGTAGACGGGCTCGATGGACAGGAGAACAGCCGGCAATGACCTACAGGATGCCAAGTCGTCTGCGGCAACCACACGTCTGCATGTTACTGCAGGGAGAGAAGCTGACCGAACCGCGCCGGAAACGGCGTCATCTGGAATCTCTGTGTATATGTGGGGGATGCCAGGCAGAGGCCTGTGAGCAGCGGCTATGTCATCTGGGATCCCGCAGTAAGTAGGTTCGATGGACTGAAAGACAGCGGGCAGCGACCTACAGGAGGCTGCGTCATCTGACGTCAGCTTCCTTGGGCAAGCAGGGAGGGAAGCCGACCTCAACAAGCCGGGGAGGGCAACCCCAGGTGGGATGATCCAAATGTGTGCATCGTCGCTGACACTCTCATCCTCCGTGTTAGACGTCGCTGAGCACAACTTCCATACCAACACTGCAAGAGACATCACCACCAGACCGACCACTACCGAGACAACAACTGAGATGAGAACATGATCTGTTTCCGGAGGCACCTCTAGTCCAGGTGTGTTACTCACCTGCAGTGTAGAGGTGTCTCCAGGTTCTGAAAATGTGTGTCCTTCTTCTGGGGGTTCAGCGTAGTGCGTCGGGCTGCCGGGATGTTCAGTCTCTGTTCTGTAAGCGGTTGTGGTAGTGTGTGTCTGACTTTGGACCTTGGGAACGGCGAAGAATAACTCCGTGTGTTCATCTTTGGTGAGCAGAATGCAGCTGATGTTCTTTGTATTTTCATGGGTGGCGTTTGTATGTGCAGTATGGGTTTGGCTGCATCCAGACTCAGTGGTGAGTGCGTTCCTGTCTTGTGTCTGGACAAATGACATGGCAACACCTTCGAATGTCGTATTTCCTTTGGCCAAGGAAACCAGTTGGAAGGTTGGGGTTCCCACCTGGCCCACTATCACAGTGATACCTCTATTGTATTCCCAACCCTGCCTGCAAAGCTCACGCTTGTCGGGGACCAGTTTGTCTGCCAGAGAGTCGTCAGTAGCCAGGACAACTACAGGGGTCTGGATGGAGATTGTGCTCAGAGAACGACCCAGGGCACCACATGATTCAGGGTTGAAAGCTCTTAACTCGCTGTAACGAGGCACACTATCCAATGAATCAAACATCCACCCAAACGAGAGTTCATGAGCTACTCGTCTGTGGCTGACACAGAAGAGGAACTTGGGCACCTCAACAACCATAGTTGCGGACCCTCTAAACGTACTGGCCAACCTATGTAGGCTCCACATCAGTCCATGTGGAATTGAGTCATGGATAGACGACAACATGCCACTGCTGATATGGAGATTTGACAGAAACGACTGTCCCCGAAACACCTCTCCATCCAAACACGACAGATCATTACCACTCAGGTCTAAAAAGTTCAGCTGGAGGTGCTGGAATGACCCCGGGGAAATGCTACTGATTTCATTCAATCCCAGGTACATGTACCTGGCACATTTTAGTCCAAAGAGCCATGCAGGGTCTACAATCTGTAACAGGTTGTTCTCTAGATCTAAGATAATCAGGCGAGTCAGGTGCATGAAGCTCCCTTGATCTATCTGCTTGATGCGGTTGTTGGACAAAATCAGCGTCAAGAGCTTCTCCAAGCCAGTGAACCAGGTCTGCTTGACATTTGTCAGCCTGTTAGAATCTAGGGACAGTCTCTCGAGACTGGTGAACCCAGCGAAGGTGTTGTTCTCCACATCAGTGATCTTTGCATCAATCAAAGCCAAAGTGTAGATCACAGAAGGGTCGAGCAGTGTCAGGCTCTTTACCGACAGGACATGGAATGGATACCCTCTTATTGCAACACCTTCGGCCCCAGACAAAAAGGAAAAAGGACTACCGGAGGCATCACCCTTGTTTATGGCCTCACACATGACACATGCATGATTGCCAGACGTGGACACAATTCCCAGCTTGTCTGTGACAGGCACACACTCTTCCCATCCAGCTGTCTTACACTGAGGAATTCCCGGGCCACTGGAAGCTGCACAGGCAGCTGCCAAGAGAAGCAAGAACAACATGGCTGCGATTTGCTACGCACCACCTCTCACATACATTCTGTCAATTCTTATCGGAACTTCTCAACCGAAACACTATTTCTTACTTACCTGGAGTTTGGGTACTTGGTCTGCAGATTTGTGATCATCAGTGACGATCTGTCGGACGGCTGAGCGCTTCCTTCCGCTGTTGTAACGATGAGCTTTGTGAAGTTGGCTGCGACAGCGCCTGTGCGTACACTGCATCTATTCACTAGACTTATTACTTCTTAGTGTTATGTTTATATGGATTTAGACCACTCAATGGAATGCAATTAACATGAAAGCAATGATTGTACTGTACAAGAGTTGTGTAGAACCACGCTTCCTGATATTCTGTCTACTCTTATGAAGTAGCAAATGACTTGTCAAATAATAAAAGCCGCTGTACTGTATTTTTGCGGCAGCACAATGATTGTTACAGTATATTTGTGTTTGTTTCAGGGTTGCCAGTAGGAATATTTTTCGTTTTTGCATGACAACCTTGTTTAAATAAGATTTATGTTGTTTTCGAATAAAGTTACTGATCGTTTCTTTCACTTGTGAATTTTCATTGAATGAAAATATCAGATGACAAAGATGGAGTGCTAAGTTGGCAAAACGACTTGTGGTGGGGTTCATGACGTCGTACATCTAGGTATGTGGGGTCATAGTTCAGGGGAAGTCAGAGTCTGTCACTGAGGTTAAAAGTCAACTTCTGTAGCTGTTACAAGCAATTCATATCATATTTTACGTTTTTACGTTACGTTTTTACCGTAATATCTTGAAACATGGCCACCTCCTCGAGTAATTAATGAACGAGCAAGGAAGGCAATGTCAGGGGCACCAGCGCAATGCGGAATTACTCTACGTTTGCTGCTTTTAGTTATTATCTTAAGTCAACAGAAAGGGGATAGCTAGATGAAATCTGCAGAAAAAGACTCCAATGACCTGTGACATGTCAGAGCCTCGCTTTAGCAAGTATACATCTCTCTGTCAAGTGTAAACAAGTGGCCTTGTAGTACATGGCCTTGTAGATGAATGTTGTTGCTTTCGTGTTGCAGTATTCCCGTAGAATCTATTTTGTGAACATCAGTAGATAGACTTTGATCTTTACCAGTGCGATGGAATGTCCTGGTTGGTGCTGTGTTATCAAGGGCACGTTCAAACGATGTATATGGCCTTGATCGGTCAGCAGTGTTATGTGTATGCATTTGAAGCACTGGAAAAAAATGCGATTGAAGTATAATGGTTTTTTATTGTACCAGTGTTGCCCAAAACTATGCTTCCAGATATTCAGACTAATCTCATGAAGTTGCTAATATTGATAATGACTTGTCAAGTAATGACGGTTGTCGGACTTAATATCTGCTGAAGCAGAATGATTGTTACAGTGCAGTTGTGTTTGTTTCAGTTGGGGCACATTTCAGGGAAACGACAGGCGCAATTGTCTACGGCTGCGTGACAATCCTGTTCAGATAAGACAAACGTTTTTTTTCTAATCATGTTACAGATTGTTTCGTTCACACATATCTGTTGGTTGGCATTCTCCTGTTTATTAAGACTATTCATTTTTAGACTGTTGATGTGTTATTTGTAATTTGATCTTGGAATTGTTTATAGCTGTGTTTATGAATGTACGAACCCTAGCAGACTACCCCCATGGGGTTTAAAGGGCAATACTGTACTAAAAGACTACTATCAATGATAACCATTAACCGCCACCATCTTGATTTATCAATTTGCAAATGAGGAAACAGCGTGTGTATTTTCCATCTGGCCATGGTGTATTTTATTACCGTTGGTAACATAAATACAAAATGGGCCAAACTTCCTGTTTTATCCCGTACTCAATTTCACGACAGTTAGCTGCAATTAAAGCTTAAAACCTTGTACCCGATTTTAATTAAAATCAAAATATTAGAAGAAGAAAAATGCAAAATCCGCTTGGCGTTACCACAGAGCGGGCCTGGTTGTGTCTGCACTGAAAAGCGCATATGACGTCACTGGAACTTGTTCAACTTGGTCAACATGGTTTATGTCCAGCGGTCAACATGGTTATATGTCCACTGGTCAACATGGATACACGTCCACCGGTCAACACGGATACATGTCCACTGGTCAACATGGTCACATGTCCACTGGTCAACATGGATACGTGTCCACTGGTCAACATGGTCACTTGTCCACTGGTCAACATGGCCACATGTCCACTGGTCAACACGGATACATGTCCACTGGTCAACATGGTCACATGTCCACCGGTCAACACGGATACATGTCCACTGGTCAACATGGTCACATGTCCACTGGTCAACATGGTCACATGTCCATTGGTCAACATGGTCACATGTCCACTGGTCAACATGGTCACATGTCCACTGGTTAACATGGTCTCATGACTTGTACACTGGTCAACATGGTCACGTGTCCAGTTGACAGGTCAGCTGGCATGACTGTCACAGTGAGTCTCGGGGCTGTCAGATAAGCGCAAGTAAAGAAACAACCAGGTAAATATATCACATTTTTTTGCCAAACGAAACGTTATTGTTTTAATAGTAGTTTTCATCTGAATACATTGTCGTTTTCTGGATGTACTGCTTTCCTGCCGACGTTAGTCCTATACGTTACAGTCAAAATGCATGTTTTGCCCGGGCGCCGCCTCCCCAAGCTGTCCGCTATCCTGGGCTGGACTGAATGTTTATTGTCAGTGTCTGACGTAGACTTACGTCCGTGCACTTGTGTTATGTCTCTATTTCCAATCGTCTTGTACGTTTTGTATCAAAATAGCCTCACATCTGCTTTGAGATAGCGGTAGATTGCTATTGTGTTAGGTGTGTTGTTTGTACTGAAACGCCCCGGCCCCCTGCCCGGGGCATCAATGTTGTTGTTTGCAGACCGGCCCTCCATGGCGTTTTACTGACAAATTATAACAAAGTCCTTTATATTTCGCACAATCTCTTCAACACAGAAACTGGAAAAGCTACTTCGGTAGTCTTGAAACAGTGAAAAGAGCGGTTTTTGTCTGTTTCTCCGTGGGAAAACATTGAGCAGGGCGTATTTTGAGTGGGTTCAAAGGTCGTATAGAGATAAGAGTTGACCTACTTTCAAAGCGACATGTTTTCTTAGGTTCCTGCTATTATCTCCAAGTAGATGTAGGGTACGGCTTGGGGGTCTGGCATCCAGGCTACCCTTACCAAGGTAAAGGGCGTGGTCCACTCCCCGGGCTGCAATGTTAACTCCCCGGAGCGTTGATTTAGATCAGGCGGACTGACTGTCTTGGGCCGCCGAAGGGAATCGTTAGCGGCCCGGTCCTAGTCTGGGCTCCCAGGGTAATCCCTGCCCCAATCTATCCTGGACTCGGACATCTTTTGTTCAATTTCATGCATTTGTCTGGCTTTGGCTCGTTCGGGCCCCAGATTTAGTCCAATTGCACTGATGTAGAGGTGGCCTCTTTTATTCTAAAATTAATACTATCGTAATCTTGTCCTCAGTGTTCCTTCCAACATGGCGCCAGAGGTAAAGAAGCCGATCTCCTTTCTAAACAAGTTGTGCTATGGTATCGGCTACTTCCCCGAGCTGACGGGGGCCATCGGTTTCTACGGTGTCTTCCTGCTGGAAGTAGCGCAGGTGAGAGGTTCTCAACTTTCTCCTATTGTTGTGCTTTTATGTCTTTCAGTCCTCTATCAGTCATACTTTGTACCTCAGTGTACATTTGTTGCGCAATAAAGTTATCATATATTTCAAGAATGCTTAAAAACCACACATCTAATTCTAATGGACCCTCTTTTATATAATCTGGACAATGACAGTAGGGTCAATGTCTTAGGGTTATTTTCATCTACATCTTTTTCTACTTTCTATAATTATGACATAATTTCGGAGCAGATACTGCAGATGACATCCGACAGAACACGTGTTCGGTTCTAATTACGTCATATCGAACATAGTTCGGGTTCTAAAACCCCAAAGAGAGGTGACTACCATTTACATGCTAAATAACATGTGCTTGTTTTCTCGTGCAGATCCTTCCCGCCTACAGCTCTGCAGTAATAACAGGCTGCCATATCGCAGGGGGCGTTCTTAACCCCGTTGTGGGTTTCCTTGTGGACCGTACGGACACGAGATGGGGAAAACTGAAACCTTGGTAACGTTGCCATGGATGAATAAATGGATGAATGAATGAATGAATGAATGACTATGGTCACTTAAAGTCTAAGTACAATACATGCAGGACCCTGATAATTCCTGTAAGAACATAATGATACAGTGCTAATGCGCACAACCGAAAACTTTCGATGATAATTGATTCACTTTGTAATAACCAATACCGAACAGATAGAAATCGATTCCAACGATTAATGTAATCTAAGCTTTAATCGAATCTTATATTTATGCGCGGAAAGTTATTTCATAGTGTAACGTCTTATGGTTGTATATTCATGTATTTGAGTAATATGGCTCTCCTTTTATGGAGGAATAAAGGATGGAAAGGAAAGGAATGGATGAATGACCCTCCTTCACCCCCTTTCTCCTCCATACCCACTACCCCAGCATTTACTGTAAGAGTGTATACGCGTTTATGGTGTGTGTTTTCTCTAACGTGGCAAATATGATGTTGTCCTTCCAACCTTGATAAAGAGGGTGTGTACAACGAGTACGTCAGCCATGTTTGCTGTTGTGACGTGATCTTACCTTTCTATTAAACTTATCCTCTCTCTCTTTAGATTTGACTTTTAAAGAACGAAACAAAGAAACAAGATTTTTTTCAGTTTCTTTACCTCATACAATTTGATATTATATGACATTGTATTGTTGACTTAGCCAAATGCTTTATTTTCCAATTTATTATTCATTATCCTTTGGCTTTGCAGTATTCATCATTTATCGTTGCATTCTTATACATTTGTATCTGTTCTTGAATTCTGCTCCTTTTTTATGTGTCTGTATGTATGACCCATTGAAATGCTTTCAAATATGTACACAAAGAAAGAGCGTTTCCCTTCCATTCCAGGATGGTTGCTTCTATGATTCCAATCAGCGCCAGCGGTTTCCTGATGTGGTTCAGCCCGGGGTTCGGTCAGACCGCCAAGCTGATGTGGTTCCTCTTCTTCGCCTGTGCCTTATATGGATCACTTATCGTAAGTATTTCTACCCTAGTTTTCTTAATCTTACGTCCTCCTTCCTTATTAGGTCCAGGAAGAAGCTTCAGCTCTGACGGAAGGTACTAATACTGTTTTTGATTCTGTTTGTGTGTAACACATGTAACTCAGGATCGTGTCCATGGATTTGTATGTTGGTACTTCTGCAGGCATATAACACTCCAGTGAATGCCCTCGTCATGTTGGCAACGAACGACCCACAGGAGCGGGATTCCCTGAACCTTTTCGGTAAATATCATGTGCTACCACTAGCTACTTGAAAAAGCATAATCCTCAATTAAGGATGACTGCTTTGCTCACTTTTATCATGTCGTCATCATCCTAGCACATGTCCGAGTTAGCAATCTTAGATATGGTAGATACCCCAAGCTGCATGGCTACGGTCACATTTGGGGTACCTCTCAGTGTTTTCACGATGAGCTGACGGCGTCTTTTTATAGCCGGGGCCCAGGTTGATTTTAACTACAAGTTTAAAAAAAACAGGGGCCCGGTCGTGCCCCAAACTAGCCAGGTAGCCACATGGTATCCCAAGGGACCACGTCGGAGTAACGCCCAAAGTGCAAAAAGAAAACAGAAGGTGGGGCCCCCTTTTCCGATTAGGACCGTAGCTTTAACGTGGCTATATTGGGCTTTGAAGTCACGTTGCCATCTTCAGTAACATTGTAACAACTCACACAAATATCAATAATGTGAATCGGGAAACAAATCCTGCTGGCAACACCTGTTTCGCTATGCCATCCGTCTTTTTTTTTGTTGAAAATCCTAATGAATGAATACATGCAAACGAAAGACAATCTTTACTGTAATTTAATCATGAATTAATACATGCAAACGAAAGACAATCTTTACCGTAATTTAATCATTGTGGTGACAATCTGCTTCCCAGCGATTGTGTTTGGGGCCGTTGGAGGGATAGCCCCATCGCTCATCTATGGGCAAGTGCTGGGCGCCTACGGTGTCGCCATCGGGAACGACCCGTGTCACAACACCACCAACGGCACGGGACCTGCCGTGCCGCTGTCAGTTCAGGCAAGTTCAACCAAGGACCTTGGTACAGCAATGATAGAAGCAAAATAACTCATTTCTGTAAAGAACATCTTTAGTATTTTCTGATAGACACAAAACTATCAACCGGAAAGTTCACCTGTCTTGGCGATAAACATTGTTTACATCTTAATTGCGTTCCAACAAAATGATGAGTTAGTAGTCAAATGTTAAACCGTATTTACTAATCAATTACGTATTTTGGGTACGTTACTTTAGAGCACATTGCTTCTTAAGAGCCTTAGCATTCTTCTTAACAGAAGCTTAGACAACGGACGTTGCGGGTCGGATATCAGAAATAAGGAAGTGTCGTTGGATTTCTTGCCACTTAATCATTGAGTCTACAGACATGCATCTTACCTTTTGAACATGGATTTCTTCGGTACACATAGTATGTGTCGTCTTCATAATATGACAACTTCACTTTGCACCGAGAGAAACTGTTCATTCACTGATGAAGATAACAGACAGGTCGTTGAAACGGCAGCAGAAGAAGAATGAAATGTGCACCGAGGAAATTTACCGTTATGTTCAAATGATTTATAATAATAATAATAATTTTTATTTCCAAGTTCTTGCCCGAAGGCTAATTGCAACATGAAACAATACATAGCAAGCCTATATACTGTACAGATCGTGCGAGCTAACAATGTTGACTAGAAGAACACATGGGTACTCTAAAAACTACTACGGAATACAATATACGCTTTTTGGGTTTGACTTCTTTTTTGGAAGCAGTGGAAGACGAATTGTCCCACTTTTTTGTAATGAGTTGGTTTTGGGAGGTTAACAAGGTCCTAGTTTTATTTTCGTCAGTAAATGTTTGGAAATTTTGGTCAGTTTTGGAGGCTTCTTTAAAAAGTTCTTTTCTTTCTCGATCATTGAAGGGGCAGTTTGAGATAAAATGTATTTCGTCTTCCACCGCTTTTGACATACAGTAGTTACATAATAATTACACACCTCGTGAATGTTGCACGTCACCGGAACGTCCTGCACCTGCGCGATTCAGAAAAACGTACCATGTGTTCACATATGTAAGAATAGTATCCCGTCTATAGTTTCCAAATGTTGTGTCGAAAAATATATCTTATGCAACAGGAAAAATTATGATGCAACGTTTACCAAACATCCAATAGAAACCTGGGTTTTCTGCTGTTTTCTGTTGGATGTTTGGTAGACGTTGCATCGTAATCTTTCCTGTTGCATAAGAGATTTGTTTCGGCACAACATTTGGAAACTATAGACGGGATATTATCCTTATATATGCGAACACGACCTTTTATATGGTACGTTTTTCTGAATCCCTATACACATTACACAGAAGCGTTTCGCGCAGGCGCAGTACGTTCCGATGACGTGCTGGTGAATGTACACGTATTTACGGATGCATCTTTCCTCACGTACAGAAAACAGCGTACATGGTGGCGGCGTCCGTCACGGTCGGCATCTTCCTGCTTTGTTCTCTCATCGCGATTTTGGGAGTCCCCGAGATGAAGGGTAAGTACTTGTTTGTTTATTACTTTGTTTGTTTGTTTGTTTTATTCAGATCTCCATTTGTGTACAATTTTTACAAAGTTTACACTATTCTTCCTGAAGTCCGCCCACATCAAATATAATCAAATCAAATACAGGAACAAAATTTATAAAATGGTTAGATTTTAAGTTACTTTAATATCTTCAGGGCTGTTGACTCTCAACTTTGCAATAGAACTGAGTCAGCTTACAGAATGATGTGATTTATGTTGCAGAGACTGCCATTCTCGTATAGGGCTGTTTACCCATGTCGAAGCTGTAGGGTGGATTAGGATTTTGCTATGGTCAATACTGACCGACGGAGGCCTTATATGTTGACTCGAGAGATCGAATCTTGAGAGGTACCGACGTTCTGCCCTTGGGAAAGGCATCTTACACCGATTAACCCATGCACGCTACTCAGGCAAAAATGAGTACCATGCTTCGGTTAGGGACTTCCTTTGGATAGGATGTTAACTGGAGGCCCGCTGTTTGAGCTAAGCCACACATTGAGCACGTTAAAGAACCCACTACAATTATTGAAAAGATAGGGGTCCTTCCCGCTGTGAGTGGATCAAGTAAGTCTTTCGGCCGGATATGAATAATAATCACGAATTAGTTGTCTCACTAGATATGATTAGTATTGCTATCATAGTTTGACTTAAACATTGCGATGTATGGAGCATGAAATGGTTTAAGAGTCATCAATGTTTGTTGTTCCATAGTGCCCGTGGCAACCGGTGAGAAGCAGTCCTGGAACCCGTTCCGGATGTCTAAGGAAATCTTTACATTCTGGCCGTTTGTGTGTGTATTGATCGCGTTCTGCATTGGCAGTCTGTCATTTGAGGTACGTAAACTAATGTCCTACAGAACTTGTGTCATACCTGGGCCGGCATGACGGTCGATTCGGATGTTCCGGACCGGTCTATATTTTACCGAATATCCCTGTCTTCGTATTGCCCGGACTTCCATGGAATGATTCGAACGCGCCTCGTGTGTGCCGGACGCACCGTTGTGGACAATTTGAACATCCGGATTCGGATGTTGGAATCGATGCTTTTACAATTTAACAACTTCTGTACGATTTTGCATCGCATTGTTTTTTAAAAGGTATATTCGTATCACCCTTGTTTCGCACAAGCCTTCGATCGGGCGACCCGTCTCGCTACCGGCCTGGTACCTCGGGCGATACTAAATACACCGTGCTGTTTTTAGGCATTATAGATCTCTCATTCAAGATTAGCATTTAAGTACATATATAATATGGAAATCACACAGATAGAATTCTTTTCGTTTTGCAGCTCCAGAGTGGGAATATTGGCGTCATGTTTCAATACTCCTATGGTCTGGAGGCAGAAACTGCTAACGTGTTACTGGCCTCTACGGTAAGGTCAAGTTCGTGACGTTCTTTGTCTAGTTGAATAAAAAGAAACGTCCCAAAAAGTTAACTACTACCATATTATTTGTTAATCAATAGAAATGTGTAACACCTGCTAACATAATTCCACCAGGGAATATAATTCTGCCACCCTGAAAAGATGCGTCCATACAGATCTCCAACCCAACGTCCCCCCAGTATAATTCACTCATGTATATCTAAACTGTGCTTACCTGGGGGTGCTGCACTAGAGGTATATCAAACATACTGTTTTTCAAAATGACGGATTTATGTAACCCGGCGAATTAATGTTAATGGAGGTTACATTTGAAGTAACACTAGGTGCGTTTAGTTCCCTAGCCTATTTATACCTGAAAAGGTTTTTGTCCATACTGTAAATCGTAAAAAGCAGCTGCAAAATGACAAACTGCATGCTGTAATTTGCAAAAAAAATGTTTCGGAGGAAAGAAATTAATGTCTTAGAACACCACAGTCAATTCCAAAGAAGAAGTTCTGAGAGAACAAAAAATGAACAAAAAAACAAGTATGAACAAAACTAAACACACTGAGTATGGTATGCAGAAACATACTCAGTCTATATTTCTGGATACCATACTCTGCGTGTTTAATTTTGTTCATCCTTCATGACCACGTTTATGTCATAATGAGGGCAATTTTTTTTTTGGGGGGGGGGGGAACAAACCTTTTTTATTCGCACTCATGCATCAGTTTTGGGGTCTCCGGAGGATGTCATCCATATAATCAAATTAACATGGCCTTACCGACAGCACACTGATAACAGTAGACAGACAAGTAAGACTTTGACTGACGTACAGCCAATCTCTTACATTTTGAATAGCTGATTTTAAAGGAACTTGGATCGGTCTATTGGTCACTAAAATACTATGTTATACGATATGTTGAGTTAATGGATATATACATGTATCATATAACATTAACACTAGTTTCTTATTGATCCTTGCAGGTTACCTCCGTGTTAGCGATGTTCCCCTGGTACCTGTTCATGAAACGGTTTGGGAGAAAAGCCGTGATGTTCACCGGTGTTCTGGTGAGTTATGCACATATTTTAGAAAACAATTTGACAACGAACGTACTTTGTTTTCAGTTGAACAATTTCTGGGCAATGTAAAATGTTGTCTTCTTTACACGGTAGCCATTTATTGCAAACTTTTTTGCATAGGAAAATAAAACCTGAATTTCATAACCTGTAGATTGACTGCTGGGAAAGTGTGCTATTCATTATATTATTCTGATTCTGTCGAATTCAAACGGCACATGCTTAGGCTCATATATCATTTTACAATCTTCTGAAATTATGTTGCTTTAAATCGTTTGTGACAGTCCCGAAACAGATCATTTTAGTAGTGAAGTCACAGCTTCAAAACGACATAATCTATATTCCGTTATTTTAGATATTTATGGTTCCACACAACATCGTTTGGATGATCATGAGTGAAGAATTGTTCGGCAACAGTCTGGCGACCGTGGCGTATGTGTCCAGCGTCTGGGGAGGGATAGGAGTTGGGTCTCTAACGATAGCCCCATTGTAAGTATGTATCTGTGTAGCGACTAGTCAGATACTAGGTCCTGGATACTAGATTTCCTCCATTATACATGTAACACATGAGTAGCTAATCTACCTGGAGTACAAAAACAACATACAGCTGACAAAGTACATTCAAGTAGGTAGGTAGGTATCTCGGAGGAGCTCTGACGGTCAGTCCATTGTACGTATGTGTTTGGGAATTCGAAGTGGCTCTAACAAATAGCCCATGGTATGTATAAATAAATGCATGGCCACGAAATCATGCGCGCGTGTGTGTGGTGGGGGGTGGGGGGATGGTTCGCTAAAGTACTGATGAAATGACATTTTTCTTAGCCTGGGGGCCATCCTCCGTAGTAACCACTGGCTCTATCTTTTCGCTTGCTAACCACGTGACGCATATACACAGACTCCGTGATTAGCGAGCGAAAAGGTGGAGCCAGTGGAAACTACGGAGGATGGCACCCAGGCTAATTTTTACTATCGTTTGTGTGAAAAATGACAATTGATGTGAAAAATGGCCTTCTATGATGAAAACACCTCTGAGTCAGTATCAACCATCATTTGTCTACTCTGTGCCCTTCGGTGGGACGAATTAGCAACGGGTCGTAACGTCATAGAAAGCCATTATAACTGGTAATTATGAAGGGGGTCCTTTCCTTGACGTCACGAGCCGATCATTACGTCATTGACTGTGTTTGCTTGTTTTACCACCAGTTTGATAACGGATGTTCTGGACGAATTTCATCTGAAAACCGGAAAGAGAATGGAGGCTGTTTTCTACTCGATGGTCGCGTGCCTCGATGTTGTGGCAGACGCCATCGTCCTCGGAGCCTCCCAGCTCTTCCTACAGTAAGTATAAACACATGGGTCAAGGCTATCTGTCCTTTTAAGATAGCGCTTTTGAGGCCGTAGGGGTAGTGGGTTGTCATCCACAGTGTCTAGGGCATGGTATTGGATGGCGGAGATCATCCCACCGCCCTTTACCTCCCAAACTTCCTACACTAAGTAAACAAACATGCGCCAAGTCTATCTGAAAAAGGTAGGTAGGTAGTCCCGTTAAGATAGCCCTTTTGAGGCCGTATGGGTAGTGGGTTGTCATCCACTGTGTCTAGGACACGATATTGGATGGTGAGGTCCATCCCTCTCCTTCCACCGCCTTTTACCTCCCCAACCTAAGTCAGGTACCCAGGGAGGAGTGGGGAAAGTTGTGTAAAGTGCCTTTTCCAAGGGCATGTCATGTCAGGGGATTCGAACCCAGGACCTCTACGTTCTGGGCCAAACACCATAACCGTTACGGCAACACGACACCACTGTAAGATTTTATAATAATACATTTATAACAAAATGTACGCAGTCCCATTTAGACATCCTTGTTGCCTCTTCTTACCCATGAAAAAAACAAAGAAACAAACAAATTAACGGACAAAGTTCATCCTTTTTTCTTGCAATAGGTTTGTAGACTACGACCCTAATCAGTGCGTCCAGCCGGATTCAGTTGGTTCCGGATTCCGGTATATCGGTACAGTGGGGCCACTGGTCTGCATCGCCATCGCTTTGTTCTTCCTGTATCTGTACCCCATCACGGAAGAGAGTCGGAGGGCCACTGCGCAGGCGCTAAAAGAAAAGTGAGTTACGTTGATGAAGGTTATACATCCAGGTAATAAGATACCCCAAATGACAGTTCCCTATAGTAAGCAACTTGAAAAAAATGTTATTCAGTTGGTATGACAAGTCAGTTTGTTCTTTCGAAATCTATATTTCCCCCCTATCTTATCATGGAGGACATCATGAGTGTCATTGCGCATGCGCTTTGATAGTGGTGATTGACCTTTAGGTAGAAGGTAGAAACAGACATGCATTCAGAAAATTGTTACTATGCATTTCGAAGGGAAAAGAAGAACATTGGATACAACAAGACATTTTACAAGATTGTCGTTTAATGTCGCATTGAAATTTGTGTAGATATGCAAATTATATCTTCTTTTCAACAGAACAAAATAAGATGGTAAATAACATAAATTGTGACAGCTCTCTTGTGTTGACACTGACATTCATTAATCCTGGAATTGTCTTTTATGATATTTTTATTTCCAACAGGAGAGAAAACGAAGAGAATCGCCCAATTTTGTCTGAACAACATGCCACCCTGCAGGCTTACACGTGATCAGAGAACTACGTCATCCATGCTTATACGTCATTAGATAACCACATTATCTAGGCATTCACGTGATTAAATGACTACTTCATCCATGCCTATGCGTGATCGAAGGACAATATCAACTAGAATAAAACTTTGATGCAATAAAACCTTGAATCACCAGACTGTACACGTTTTCCTGGGTTCTAGCTTGGTGGTCGTTGAAAATTTGATCCGTGAATACCTTTGTGTTGGTAGAAGGTTTAGCATTGTACTATGATTGATACCAACACAGATGAGCTTCCAAGATAACAACTGCTGCTTTCATGCAGAAAGGAGACAACAGCCTAGTCTAATTCAATGGGTTGGTCTTGAGGAACAGGCCGGGACTATTAGCCCTAAGCAAGACTTTGTGTACCGGGATCCGGTAGGGTGTCGTCTAGAGCCAGGCTAAACCGCAATAAAACGTTCTTTATATTTGCTGGTCTAAACTTAACAACATATACAACGAGTAACAACGTATACAATGTGTAACAACGTATACAATGTGTCTCAACAACAACAACTGCTCTCATGCAGCTAGCCTAGTCTAACAGCCCCACACAGAGCACGACCCTGATCCAATGTGAACACTGTTGCTGGAGGTCCAAGGCCCAAATTGGGAACTACAGCCACATGAGGAGACATGCGACCCAACCTAGTGATGGATAACGACGGTTCTCGCCAGGTTGACGGACGAACCACCAGTCTAACTTAACGGGTTGATCTTGAGGAACAGGCCGGGGCTATCAGCCCTAAGCACGATTTTGTGCACCGGGACGGGCTCCGGTAGGGTGGCGTCAGGAGCCAGGCTGAACCGCTGCAGGATCAGCGCTACAGACGTCTTCAGCTCGTTCATGGCGAAATGCTGCCCGATGCAGTTCCTGCAGAAATTAGAAATGTAGGGAAAATATTGACGCAGTTGGTTTATAAAAGACTCAATTTCATTATTGGGACTTGAGACTTTTGCCAATTGGCACGCTGAATCTAAAGAATTGCAGTTTAGCTGTTTTAATTAATCATTTCATTTAGGGAATCATTTTTGGAAACCTCGATAGTTTTCCTAATTATATCAGTTAATCGATGATTATCTTTTTGGTGGATTAAACTTCAATGCTGAGGCTCTGGCCTACCAGGTCGCGTGCCAGCTTTCCGACCGACCGACCGACCACTAATTCATAGTAAGTACAAACTTTATGCTACACGTGTTGTTAATAAAGATTATGGAAGAGATGAACAGATACACACCCTACCTCGGTCCTGCCGAAAAAGGAAGGAATGCGTATGGATGTCGGTCCTTCGAATTTTCCGGTGAGAAACGAAGAGGGTCGTATTCCTAACCGAAGATAAGGATCAAGAACACAAATGAAAGAACATACTTTTAACACATGACATGCCAATGTTTTACCTGACAGAACCTGAAGCCCCTATCTCACTGGACCGTAAGCACGTTGGCGGCCTCGCTGCGTTCTAAATTGGAGTTGTGTTTCCATTGTCTTTATAATTGGGATATAATGCTTAAAATATTATTATATAATAACAAAACGCACAAAGCGGAAAAGGGTTCGTTTTTATCGATGAAATTCGTTGAGCGCTCTTTCGATCGCTAGGTTGCAAACGTACTGCAAGTCCAGTGAGATAGGGGCTTTACCTTTCTTACCGTCAACAATTGGAACTCTGTACATTGAAAGTTTATCAACGTTAAATGGATATATTACACAAGGAAAGTTAACGTATAATTCTGATCCATGGGACAAGTTTGACAAATACGCGAAGAACGAACCTCGGGTTTCTCCCAGTGGGCAGGATTAAGGTGCAGGCGCTGCGGACAGATGAATACAGTCGTTCCTGAACAAACAAAACATACGGGGGAATTTAGGCCCAGTTTATACACGCATTTTCCAAGCACAATCGGAGTACACTCAGCCGAAGTCCAACTCATTAGTGTCAATTTTGGACTGTGTAAACAGAAATATAGGGTATAATCAAGTACCTTTTTTCAGAATTCGCCTTGAGTAACATAGCTCGACACCATGCTCAAGATCAAGGTCAGTCTGTAAATCTGACATCCATTTTTGCATTATGTACTAATATATTACTACAATGTTTTACATATGTATCAACTAAAGCATTACGTATACAATTCATTGAGGCAGGAATAATGGTAGATTGAGATTAACTTATCTATACTTCTTTACTTAGTTACATCACCACAACTTTGAAAATAATTGACACAAACACCCTTTTTCAATCTACAATAATTTAATATGCGTCTATTTGTTCTAATTATCACATTGCATACCTTTCTGCACGGTTTTCCCATCAGGTAATGTCAAGGGCGCCTCTAATTCCCGTAGAATTTTCGGAACTGGTGGGTAGATCCGAAGGCTCTCCTTGATGCACATTGTGATGTACTTCATTGGCGGTAGATCTTTCCTGTAGTGAGAGTGTTAAACAACTATTGAAGACGCACTGTGTAAGATTTGGGCTCCAAAAGGCAAATACTATCGACAACAAATTTTAAACCTTTGTGTCAATGACCTATGCAACAACTTTTAGCATATTTGCATCGTTATTTCGTACTCCTGCTGTTTGTGAACTGTCTAAAAACAAGGAGCTAATGTTGCCTGATCGTGGTGGTGGTGGGACGTAGGCCTCCTTTCCTGTTGTGGAGCCTTAACTTAGACTTAGTAGCTCCTGTGTCATCCGACATATGAGGCAAGTGCAGCAAACATTTACATTTTAGTGACAAAGAGGAAAATGTGAGCCTAGTAGATACTGTAAATGCAGAAATGTTCGCGGGGATTTAATTTCAAGAGAAAATGGAGTGTTCGCGGTGGTTTTGAGTTCGTGTAAACCAGGCTAGATGAATACTGGGAAGAGCGCATGTACACTACATGAAAGCGGCGAGATCAGGACATAACAGGCGGATAAAGCCTTCTTTCCTGGATGCGGTATCAAGGTATCAAGGTGTTTGAAATAATAGTAGCGCTACAGTCACACAATGGAACGGCTTTTCGCGGTAAAGAGTTCACCGCGAAAACCGTGAACATAAAACCACCGCAGACATTTCTGCATTTATAGTATTGTGTTGCTTTGCAGAAGAATTCTTACCACGTCACATCCGGTCTCCCCTGCAGCACTTCCTGTGCCTCCCTCCTGCACTTCTCCTGATGTCCCGGATGCCGAGCCAGACAGTGCAGGGTCCAGGCCAGCCCGCTGGCTGTGGTGTCGTGCCCCTCGAACATGAAGGTGTCCACCTCGTCTCTTACCTCAGCGTCCGTCAGCCCGTTCCCATCTTCATCCTGAGCGTTACGCAACGTTCAGTGTGGTTGTATTTGAACTTCGATTCAAACTTCTTTCATCATTGTATTATATGGTTCCGAGCAACCAGGTTTCTTTACTGACATCATGCTCATACCAACGATTTCCATACAATAATACAGACCATAAGACCATCTTGTATAGCAACTGTCAAACTTGGTTGAACTGCAATTTGAGGTTTTCAAACTTGTTTTATTTTAGGCGTAATGTTCCAAACAACCAGGTATCATGACTGATATCACGCACTAACCAACACCCTCTTCACAATTTCGTGGACCATGGCGCCTTCCCTTAAAGCATCTCCAGTACTTGATCTCTACTTATGATGTATAGCGGACCCGACCCTGACAAATGAGACTTCCTTTAAAACAAATACGTACAAAATACGTACAAATGAGACGTCCTTTAAAAAAAATACGTACAAATTTCTCCTCGCTACTGTTGCAACTCACTCAAGGACGTCATATAGATTGATCGGGTAGAAATGATCGGAATACATACAGTGTATATAAACCTAATATCAAATCACTATGATTTATTTTCTAAACTGTTATGAAATAGTATGTAGTGAAAAGATTTCAAGCTAAATAAAAAGTACCTTAGCCATCAGTAAGATGTCGAGAAAATCCAGATATTTCTGTCGCGGAGATGTCTCGTTGGCAGGCAGACCGTCAAGGGCTTGTTTGCGTTGCTTGATTATCTTTTCGGAAAATTGATGGACGTCGTTGCACGCTCTTTTATACCTGTAGTATCATACAGGACAAAAAATGGCGTTCAAAGGGGCATATTTAGTAACCAACCTAGAGCAGAAACAAAACAAACTAGTGAGCCAATTCTCTTTTTGTTTTAGTGCAGGAGCTAATGTTGGCTAGCAGGGATGGTTAGGCAGGGCCCCAAGTGCCAGACAGTCCGACACACAGGTCTCCATTCCTGTTCAGTGTGGGATTGTACGTTCTCTCATATATATAATTTCCTCTCTAACATTAGCTCCATTCTGAAAAGAACAGGAGCTACAATTCATTAAGTTATTAGCATCAACATTTTCTTGCCCCATTGGGACCAAATGCAGTAAGTTAGATAGGAGAGAGTAATAATGAAACTATGCAGCTATGTTTTATCTCTACCTTTAAGCTATCTCTATCTATAATATAAGCACAGTATAATACCTTTTGCCGGCAGATGAGTTGTTGTAAACGAAGTCACTCATGCTGGATAACAGACTCCTCGCTCTGACCATGACCAAAGCAGACAGCTCATGAACAACAGAGATGTAGCTGTTGAACGTATTCCTGTTGATGGAAATTGTTTTATTTGTTTGTTTGTTTGTTTGTTTGCATTGCATACCCGGTAAACCGCCTCATTGCATAGCAAACCAGGTTTGTAATGAACACGATAAAATGTGCAACTTAAAATAAGATAAGATTACGACGTTAAAACAACAGTTATCCTTGGTCAATTTATACCAAAAGCAAAGTTAACACAACAACGTTAAACAGCAGTTATCGGTGAAATTAAGATACGGTATATTTAAAGACGCTAATAAGATTGCCTCGTGGTTAAGTCGGTGTGGCGCAACTGTTAGAACGTTGAACTCAGAACCAATAGGTCCCGGGTTCGATGCTCATCATGCCCCGACGTTGTGCCCTTGGGAAAGGCACATTACCTGATATTCCTACCATGACGGTGGAGTGACGCTCACCGAGCCTCTTTGGCTAATCTGTCTAAAACTAAAAAGTGTGCCAAAACATACTACGGATTTGGTTGCCGATGTGCCAACATCTAGCACATTTGCCACAAAAAAACGTACATTTTTGTAAGAAATGCTGATCATACAGTACCTTTTCTGACAGCCAGTGTCCTGACTGAGGGCACACTTCAGCATGCTGTCCAGGGTCATCAGGCTGACGTGCTGGAACACATCTACAGAGGAACCAGACCCCAGCTCTTTCCAGTTGTCCTTTAAGACAACAGCGGAAAAAAACGAGTAATACATTTTTTTGTTCGTAATCTACGACCATGAATAGCCTCTACCATGCTCCAGAAGCAGCTGGAAAGAGTAGAAATTGGGCAAAGAGATAGATAATATGCCAGAGGAGTTAGTCCACTAAAGGAGTACAGTGGTGCTGAAACTGTAATTGTTACTCCTTTAGCGGAATAGCTCCTCTGGTATGCTAATGTCTATAAGCTAGTTGGCCAATTTTTACTCTTTCCAGCCGTGTCTGGAGCCTGGTAAAGGCTAGACAATGAGAAGTAAGATTAGTTTACTGGTGCTCAATCAATAGATACATTGGCTAGGGGTTAAAAAATAGTTCTCCGTAATACTAACATTTATCTATTTATTTCTACATGTACTTATCATTTAAGACTGTATTAATGTTTTCTATATATAGTAAGTGCATGCAAAAAGTTACCTTCTTTATACTCTTATCTGTGAACCCTCCCCCTCCACTTCGACCTTGTGAAAAAGCGGCCGCGTAGGGCAAACAAGCATCTCGAAGCAAAATAAAGGCATTGACTCGCCTTGACATGTATACCTACCAGCATAACATTTGTACTGTCGGAAAAGAGCTTGACGTATGGCCTAAGCACTTCGAAGTGGAATCCTGGCGTGAGGAGTCTCCGATTCCGGAACCACTTGGCACCACTGGTGGTCAGAAGACCGTCTCCTATTTCGAGAAAAGTGTTAAGGGCCTCACTAGTTACTGAAAACAACCGAAAACAACCCAAACCAACGTAAAACTAATTATAAGCGAAAATAACTTATTACAACTCGAGAACAAGGTTTTCGCATCGGTAATTAGTTAGACCGTCACGGGGATTGGGTTTATCCTATCTGCTCACTAGAGTGCACAGAGGAACATTTTAACATCGGAAGTATAATACTACAAATATAGTGAATCATACGTTGGACCCATCATGTTGATTTACTCATATCTATTCATCTACATATATGTATGGATTAATTCAGTTGTTTCCACTTGACTGTGTGTATGGATGTAGTAGACCTTACGAAAGTCGCTGTACTTCTGTTGAGCCAATAAAGATTTATGTCTACAAAAGGTTATGAGTCTATATTGTTCACTGTTTTTCTATTCCACAAGTGTGCTATTTAGATATGTAATAGTTATATTCTTCACTCTTTGCTTTAATCAAGAGATAGATATAAATAGGAAGAAAGTAGAAACCTAGCCATGGTCGTAGCAGGCCGTACACTCGTTCATCCTTTTTATCTGTCAAAAAAAGAAAAAAAATGATAATGTTGATATTTGTCTCAACATTTAGATAAATTCATGATACTGTAAACAATTGTACTGACAAAAGCTTAAAACCATGAAGAAACTATGTTTTTTTCTTCTTCAAAGCAGAAGTTTGAAGTCTAAGAAATCAACAAATAGTAGAATTTTATTTGGATATGTGTTATAGACGTAGAAAACTATACGGGGGAGGGTGAAGAAGAGTGAAACATTACAAGAACACTGAGACAGAAGTAGCTCAATATTCTTTCTGTATAACTTTTCGTACAAAACTTTCGTCATGACCAATGCATAAGGGTACTATACAAGTTAAAGGTAACCAGGCTGTGCAGGTGAACCATTATTTGGATAATTATATGTTATAGACGTAGAAAACAATATTCTAAATTGAAACTATATCAAAGCTTTAAGAGCCTGGGGGGGGGGGGGTGTTTGAAGAAGAGTGACAACATTACAAAAACACTAAGACAGAAGTAGCTCAATATTTTTTTCTGCATTACTTTTCGTACAAAAATTCCGTCATGACCATTCCACAAAGGTACTATAAAAGAGGTAAATGGAAATCATATATGACATGCAAGAAAGCAGGCTGTGCATGTGAACCATGAACTGACCTGGCCGCTGTAGCACCGCCTTGATGTAGTCCGGGTGATTTACCGAAAGTGTGCCGTCCAGTGGGCCATGCTTGAATATGTAGGATTGTGGGTATTGGATTGCCCATTCTTGTCCAATCCTGTCGAACTCCAATTCACCCTTTGCGAGCTGCAATATGCAGAGAAAATAGGAATACCTCCGTGAAATATTTAGAACTTTTTAAAAATTTCTTGACATAATATAACACAGGCCTGCATGTCCATTTCGCACGTAACATCAGCCAGGTCGAGCTGTGTAAGTAATTGTTCAAAGTAGGGACTGGCGCCTCACCTTTCTTATCTGACCTCATTTGCACACTCTATCCTTAAAGACGGCGTTTATTTTGACAAATGACTGACCATTTTGCATGTCCAGGGCAAGATATACTGCTGCAGTACCAAGGTTGGCCTCTAGGAGGCCCATAATCGACCTTTACCCCGTCACAAGTATTATCAACATGTAAACAAATATCATCACAATCTCTCTGTATATGCTCTTAAATCATACTGAAAACAAATATCCGGAAACGCATAAATACAGACAGACAGTCACAAAGACAAACAGACACAGAGGCACACACAGGCACACCCAAAACAATACCTAAATTTGTCGTGGCGATGATAAATCTCACTTACCAATATCAGGTGTCCCAGGAGCCAGTGTGCCCCTGGCGGGACAGGAAAGTCCTTCTCTAGCGCCCACTGCACTCGGAGTTTCCGCTGGACAGCCGTGAATACCTTCAGTAGCAGCGCCACGACTACAGCCAGCAGACACAACCCTGCGGCTGGGACCATGTTTGAATTGAAAAATGTCGTTGTCTGTTGAAAGCTGCCCACCGACATTGCTGTAGCAGACTGAAAACGTTACACTGCCGTAGAGTAAGAACCTCACAGAAAGCAGAAACTATGCAGATCTGCTCAATGTATCGAGTTATACTGTCGTGTACCACACGTACGCCCCCCAAAACAAAACAAAACCCTGCCGCAACCAACCGTGACAATGGCGGAACATGAGAGGGTTCAAAGGTTACAGGATTCAAAGGTTAAGGTCATTTTTCTTTGACACCTTCTTTTGCTGCGGGCTCGCATTAGACAAGGTTTGCGACGAAATCTGTCAATAACGAAATATTTTAGCAGTCAATTAGTGAAGTAATGAGCTTACACATGTCTAACTCATTACATTTCTAGTTAAATAATCTTTTAGTTATTTACTGACGAGTTAGAGGCATGTTAGCTCATTAATTCCCTAGTAAATGATTTCAAGATTCCCTTACTAGTTATTAAATGAGTTAGAGGCATGATAAGATTTGATACTTTAGTTCAACACAAGCAAATGTAGCTTACCTCGAATTGTCGTGTGTGTCATTAATTCTTTTAAGAGGTATGTTAGCTCATTAACTCATTTGTAAGAGATTATAGTAAGGGGTTAAAAGTTTCTCTTCCCGGTGATTTAATGGGTTAGACATCTGTTAGCTCATTTATTCATTAGTAAGCGGTTAGTAAAGGTTCTCTACTAGCGATTAGATTATGCCAACTGTTAACACAGGCATTGACTAAAATACTTTTCTGAACTAAGTAAATGTACTAAATAGCTTGGGCTATTTCGTAAAGGCTCGTTCTCAATGAAATGCATGTGCAAAATAGTGATTTTAGGTCCGAAAAATAGATTAGCTCCTTTTTAAGGCATACCAACCTTATTTGTAGGAAAATGTACCATTTATGATTGCCAAAATATGGCAACTAATTTATTTTATTCAACAAAATGTTATT
The DNA here is from genome assembly GCA_035149815.1 of Branchiostoma lanceolatum. NCBI lineage: Eukaryota > Metazoa > Chordata > Leptocardii > Amphioxiformes > Branchiostomatidae > Branchiostoma > Branchiostoma lanceolatum. Next base: position 3,257,645 of record CM068876.1, read on the forward strand.
ATAGGTGGGCGTAAAATACCTTGCCGGAATGTAACGTTACGTTCCAACACTACAACTTTGTGATTTCTTCAAAGGGAATTTTAGTAGTTTTGGGCATAAGAGGACGTACATAAGAGGACGTACATAGGGACATTTTGAAACCTTGGAGAAGCCTTGGAAATAGGATTGGACCTCGAGTTTGGAAAGCTTGGCAATGGTCTGATGAAGGCTTGGAAATTGGTTTTATATGCTTAGAAATGGTATGGAGAAGTTTTCTTGTTTTGTCGCTTTGGGCTTTCGTATGAAGGGGGTTGTCGCCGACGGTCGCATGTTTGCTATATTTGTTGTGCAAATAAACGTCCAACATTTCCTATACGGTCGGCATAAAGGAAATGTTTATAGTCAACGGGGCTCTCATTCAAGAGGTTGTTGACTGCCGTATATCCCCCAACCGTTAAACTCGTTTTTTTGACAAGCGCCGTTTCTATGGAAACCATTTGGATTGTCCAAACAAGGCGACAAAAGCGGCCACGAACACTCGAGTCGGCTGAGAGGCCCCGTGAATGAAGGCGGGAACGTTTCAGCCTTCTTTGGTTACGCTCGAATAATCAAATTCTCTATTCAGGCTCTCAGCTCCATTGTTTACGCAGTGCGCGTACCATTACCTGCGGATTATTGTAGTAGTTGGAGCCATTGGATGTTGTTCCTGGCCGTTTTGTAGATACCCCTTGGGGGGTAGAAGAAAGAAGACCACTGCTGGAAGACTTTTATATATCGCCTGCTCTTCCTAAGAATGTCGACACGAACTGAACGCGCATGTGAAGGAGAGTTTCGCCCAGATTGGACGCCGAGATGTGATTAAGGGCACGTCATACTTCCAGGCAGTGTTTCATTTGTTCCTCGGACACTAATCGGACTTACGTAGTTATGTAGTTTCCCTGTACAGGCACAACGAGCCTAGGGAATCGGATTCAAGCGGACGGAACTGTCGGTACCGTTGGAAAGCCAGCTCGCTTGCGAGAAAACGAGACTCGCCAGACGTTAAGAAGAGACGGCGAAGGATGACATGTTGACCGAGTTGAGAAGGAAGAGTCGAAAACCGTGTTCACATACGCGGTGAGTCTTTTAAAGTCTTCTCCTCGCATTCACAAGGAGTTACAACGCTTTAATGAAGTTTCTGTTGGATACAGAAGAATAGAAGCGTCTACAACGGCGTAGGGAATTCTGCAACGAGCTAAGGAGAATCAGCAGATACCATGGTGTGTATGTGGATAGACAAGAGAGTTCGACGGGTCTTTAAGCAATGGGGAGTCGCTGTGGCCAGACGGCCAGAACCCTTAATCATTCTCCCCATAGTTGCCACAGTCTTGCTCGGGTATTTCGGACTGATTCAGGTCGCCGTTGATGACAACTTCGACTCTTTGTTTACACCGAGTCATGGCCAAGCTGAACAGGATGTGGCAAGGCTCCAAGCCCTGGGATTCGAGCCCTCGGACCTTACACTTGCAGCGGCTGCAAGGGTTATTGTTCAAGCAAGCGACGGAGGAAACGTACTACGTGAAAAAGTCTTGCAAGAAGTCTTACGCCTTCATGACGTAGTGTACAACGTGAGTAACGATAGAGGGGATAATTTTACGACGCTCTGCCGCAATTCGTCCATCGACGGGTCGTGTTACGGTAACAATATGGTTCGGTTGTTGATTACAAATGGAACTGCCATATTGGGTAACCTAGAATACCCTTACCACGGGGTGGACAGCAGTGACAATACCTCCAGACAGTTCATAGGAGACGAGTTAGGGGGAGTGCGGACAGGATCCGATGGAAAAACTGTACGCGAAGCCAGGGCATTGCAACTGTCGTACCACTTGCAGACGCCGGAGGGCCAATGGACGGAGAACTTTCTGCAGGTAGGGGTTTTCTTGACACCTGATACTCACAATAACAAACATGCTCTTACTTTGAATAGGGGAGGGGCACTAAAGATAGACATAGTTCTCACTCTGTGTATTCGTAAGTTGTGCATCTTGTAAGATTACCAGCTGTATTAAATCAAAGTCACACCTGTAGGTCTGGTTAGGGATCAGTATTTTTTCTTTATACAGAAAAATACTATTTCTTTAAGAACTAAAGAATAGAATCTTAGAAATATCTTCAGGAAGATCAGGGTACTGGCATTGCTACAGTAGGACATTCGATGTGACTAATATAATGGAGAATACAATGTAGTAACAGTTGCTTTTTCCAATCGTGATATACCAACGCACCACAGCCTTATAAAATATCCTGCTTAACATTTTCACCTTTCATAGGCCATAGAAAGCTTCACACCAGACAACATCACGGTCACCTACCTGACTGCCACGTCACTCAGCAGGGAACTCGGGGGAATGCCGGGAAGACTCCTGCCATATTTGGGTGGCTGCGCTGGGATGGTGGCTCTGTATTCTGTAAGTACAGGAAACACAAAACAACTACCATGTTACTGTAACACACAATCACAAATATTCATATCATATTTCGCTCTACCATAGGTGGAAACTTGATATTTTGATGTTTGTACAAGATATGGAAACTGAAGAATAGATATGTCAGACCACAGATTGCAATATGGCAAAATTGGCGATGAAATCCTGATGATGACGTCACATGATGACGTCACATGAGTGTTTAACCCACCAACATGGTGGACCAAACCACGTCAAAGTCACGTGACTCACATCCAAGTCGAACCTTTTCATTTTTCAGGTCTTGTCGTTCATAATGGTGGACTGTGTTCGGTCGGAGCCGTGGCTGGGGCTCATGGGATCGCTGACGTCACTCATGGCCCTGACGTCAGCTGTTGGCCTCTTGCAGCTATGTGGGCAAAAATTGAACACCCTTGAAATGGCCGCCATTTTTATTTTGATAGGTGAGTGTTTTATGTCATAATCTTTCAATCATGTATACCCTCCTCAGATTTATTATTTTGCAGACACTTTATTTGATACAAGCAGCAAATTCCCCTCTCCCATAGATTATGCAATTCCAGAGCCATAAATACGACTTGAATTTCGGAATTACGGTACTGCAGTAGAATTTCCGGTTTTTCATATCGTCTTCTGGACATGCTATCGGTAGCCTGGTATTCAAACCTACTAGATCCCATGTCACCTCTCCGCATCTTGCATTTGATAAATAACGATCGCTTTTCTTTTACTTCAATTCACAGGCAGCAAAGTCGGCAACACGCACACGTTGCTATGGGCGTGGCGAAGGACAGACCCCACCCTCTCCGTCCGTCACAGAATGGGCGCCGCCATGGCGGACGCCGCTTCACCCATGGCCATTGGCTCTCTGACCGACTACGTCACATACGCCGCTGGCATGGCAACGTCATTCCCTGTGGTCCGATCGTTCTGTATCCTCGCCATGATCGCTGTGGCGTTTACCGACTTGTATCGGCTGATGTTTTTCGCGGCTTTCCTGGCCTTGTCCGGACACAGGGAAGACGGGAACAGACACTGCCTGACGTGTATGCGAGTCAGAACCTCCTCGTCGCAGTCCCCGTGTTACTCCCTGTGTTGCGCCGGGGACGGCATGCCGTCCGCACACGTCGAGAAGAGATTGTCGGTCATGCGTAACGTCACCAAAGAGGACATGCAGAACCCGCTGTTGATTGCACCGTCCAACGTGTTGCCGCGTTCGAAACACGCGTCCGTACACTCGGCGGCGACGTTCCCTCTCTACCCACCCCAAGCGGAACACACCGACTCTCCTGAACATGCATCGCCCAAGACGGCAGACCCTCTTCTCGCGGACTTTTTCTCCTCTTACTTCGGACAATGGCTGAAGAACCCGTGGATGAAATTTGTCATCGTTTTAGTCTACCTAGCATACCTTGGCGCTGCAATACGAGGGTGTGTTCTGGTACAACCGGGACTAAACTACAACAATCTTGCAGCAGATGACTCGCATTTAACCTCATTTGCCGCCCAAGAGACGGAATACTTCAACTTGTACGGACCCAGGATAGACCTAGTCGTAACCGACAGAGGGACTTTGTCAGATCAAGAGGTCCAAGATGAGGTTGAACTGAAGCTCCAATCGTTTAGCCAAAGTCCACTCTTCCAAGATGAATACGACATTTGGCTACGCAGTTACGCGGAATCTTCACGAGTGTCGATCTTAGCAAAGGATGCCACCACCGGCTCGCGCCATGCGGAGATTATGCTAGAAGCTCGTCGGATAGCGACAACGGGAGATTTGAAAATGGTGGCATACGCTCCCCAGTTTGCCTTGTACGAGCAGTTAACGACAGCACTACCCGGAGGTCTCATGGTGACGGGCATTGCAGCCGCCGCCATCTTTGCCTCTACGTTCCTCCTCGTCCCCCATTGGACGGGAGGGTTCGTTGTCGTCATTTCCGGCGCATCGGTCATGGTAGGAGTCGTGGGGTACATGGCATTGTGGGATGTGAAGTTCGACGTCGTTTCGACCGCTGCCATCTTGGCAAGCGTCGCCCTAGCGACTGACCTTCCCGCTCACGTGACGTACGCTTACGTGGTAGCCCTCCGGACTTCAAAACCGAGCAACTGTGTTGTAGCAGCGATGCACACTGCCGGGATGCCAGTGGCACAGTCAGCTGTCTCAACCATTCTTAGCTTGATCCTCCTGTCAGTCTGTCCAGCCGAGACCTACCGCGTCTTCTTCAAGATAATTCTCCTCACCGTGCTGTTCAGCACCGCCCACAGCTTCCTCTTTCTCCCCGTTATTCTCAGCTCCATGACCCCGTGTTTTCCGACGACATCGCACCGGAAGAAGGCGGCCACACCTTCGGAAGGAGGCAGGACTAACGCCGACGAGTCCGGCGTCACGGCCCCTTGGCAGGAGCACCTCGACCAACTGGACAAACACATCTCGCTGTGGGAACAGACGGAGTTCCGCTCGAGCATAAGCGACGCGACACCTTCAGCCATAGGGAGTCGCATGCTCTCCACATTCTCTTCCTTTTCGACTTCTCCTACAGCAGAGTCACTCTATCGTGGACAGGGACAGGGAGAGAGACAGAATCCTCGACAGGCACCCCAAAGGTCAAACTCCATGTTTGGGCCCCGTACGTCTCTAGATTTGTCTCTCTTTGAAAACAGGCGTCGAATGTCTTCCCGTGACGTCGTCATGCCGTCGGCGAGACTAGCCAATCACCAGCGAGAGAGAAGCGTCCCCGACGGGGCCCAATCGTCGCGTCGTTTGTACAAATACGGTAAGAAAGAAGCGCAAGACTCCATGCGTTACAGGCTGGTCTTTCCTCACGAGGATTATTATCGTCAAGCAACGCGAAACGGAAATGCAGTCGTGCACCGTCGGGAGAGTTCGGGCGAGTCGGCGTCCAGGCCGATGCTTGCCGAAGACGCCTCCGACTATTCCCGACCAAGGCTGCATAAGCAAGACTCGCACCTTTCCGTTATTTCAAATCCACGCTCGGTGTCGTCCATTGAAGATGAGCTCATCACGCCAAGGGCTGTCGTTGGACACCCGCTACCGGGCATGCCCAAACGAAACTCGCGCATCTCGCGCGAACCATCGCGAGATTTCTCTTCACCGCGAGATCGCGAGCACATGCCTCATGTTGAAATCAAGGGTCGGGACGAACGCATGTCTCTACCCGTGATACCCCAGTTGCCTGACCCTAAGCAGCACACAGACCAAAGAAGATCCGTTGACCAGGCCAACATCAAGGTCCGCTACTCGGGAGACATGCACCAAAAGAAACATGCACCAAATAAACTCCTCAATGAGGAAATGAAGGCTTGGATCGGGTGGGTCATGGATTTGAAACGCAAGGACATGGAAGTTTCCATAATCTGACTGGGATTTCATATTCATAGATCTATTGCAGAAATTGTGTAGACTTCAACTGCCTTCAGCCAAAGACCTTCAATACACGTCGTGTAGGCATTACTGTAAATGTGTAATGTCTTAGGGAGACTATGGTAGACGTCTTTGAAATTTGCAGTATCCTTTTTTCGCTTTTCTTCTGTTGAAAATATTTTATCACCATTAATGTTGCATATGACACTTTTTGATACTAATGAAGAGAATAAAGTGAAAAGAGAAATTGTATATTTTGTCTATATTGTGTTCATATGTTGCGCAGTGATTTTCCTAGTATCAAAACTGACTGACAGTGGTATGCACACGTCACATGACGATAGATGTAAAAGGTTGACGCAACAAAAGGTCATTTAACCTTTGATGACCTGACTTTGAAATAAACTTGAATTTGTGATGATTTGAGTCATTGATTATTCTTGCAAAGTTACCACAGGTTTCGGGCAACTGTTCTAATGACCAACTAGACCACCTAATGGCGGACCGTGCCGCCTGGAGGGAGAGAGCAGCCTTAGTCCGGGCAAGCCGCCCGATTCGATGATGATGTTCTAATGAATATCCAACCTTCTCCTTGTTACATGGCCCTGTCTTCAATACAAATTCTGTACCAAAGACTACCTAAACAGAAAAATGGTTCAAATGATAAATCTGACATGATAGGGAATTTGCTTAGCCACTGAATCCAAATAGCTGAAACCAAATAGCTGAAACTAAATATAGATTATGTTTCAGTGACCTATTGACTTAGAAAAAGTCTTCAAAAAAATTTGTAGTTATGTCAAATAAAAGGGCAACGAAGTCATTAGAAATACCATGACACAGACTATTGTCTGACCCTCTTGCCCTGGTGGAAATGTAAGTCCCTCTAGATATAATTTTCTACAAAGGGGTCCCTAGTATTGTTATTGCATTGCCTCGCAGAACAAACTTGGACTGTAGAGTTGAAAAGAAGATGAACGCCTGGGGATAAGCAGTGCCAGACGTAGCGATTAATCAATGCCACCTTGCGGACGTGACCAGCATGACAACCCCTTTGAAAGAGACACGATCAGTCATGAACAGCACAGATTAGATATTGACAAAGGCAAAAATAAATTGGGGAAATTAAAAGCAGGAAATTGCTTTACGGTTGCATAATTGTAAACGCCTTCCTTTGCACAAAGACAAATGGAACGCCTGATTACCCGTTAAAACACCGTTCTATATCATTTCAACCTGAAGTACATGTGATTCAAATCGATGGCAAATCACCGCAATTGTCAGCAAAGTTCGTTAGACTACGTATACACTAGGTAGCTATTAAAGTTTCTGAGAAAGTTTGTAGAGCCGGACGAAAATGGTGTTTTAGCGATGGGAGCGATCATTTGTTGCCTACTACTGTAACATGGTAAGGGCTTACAATGTGCTCTTAGATAGTTACACATCACAAGAAAGGTTTTTATATGTATAGTATTCAAATGTGTCTGGTTGTACCTTGTCTTTTGATACTCCCTGACCTTGCACTATTTTATGTAGTTTCCTGTAGGTAATCTTAGATTCGCGGGCTATAACAATACTGTTTGGCCGAGACCAGACAAGACCAGACAATACCAGTGCCTTCAGACCATAACCAAATGGTATTTCCAATATCAATGACTCTCGTCTCTCGTCCTATCGTTGGGCATGAGACGACACTGGTAATGACTTCGGTCCCATTTCACATCCGGGGACCGGCCGAGTTGTTCGCGACAACGAAAAATGCATGTCAATAAAATGCACAGTATGTGGTTAAGAGTATTCTTTGTCTACGTCTTGACAGAAAGAGTCTTGTGTCTTTTGTTGTCTTTTATATCATAATTTTTCGTCCCCACAAGCTACCCGCCCGGGCCCCGGATTGGAAATGAGACCGAAGCAAAACACACATAGATTCAAAGAATCATATGACAATATGGTGACTACCTTTTATATTGACATGCGTCACTCCGCAATTCTGCGCGGCGCCCGAACATGATTATAAGCATTGACGACGAGGGCTCTGACAAATACCATTCCACAAATTGTTCGCCATTTTCTCGGAGATATTACTTGCCCTTTATACGTCACCAGGACACAAAGGCCCGCTGAGAATGATAGCTCCGCTGATTTATACTTGAGGGCCCTCCCCGTTACATGATGATTAAAGGCCTTCCTGTTTTCGTGCGGGTCTCTACATCCGTTTGCTTGTCTTTCCGTACGTCTGGTCATTGTGACGACCCTCATGTATTATTCAGTTAGCCCGCGTAAAGTCAGGGTGATTTCAACCAAGTGTTAAATCAAAGTTGTCACAGCTTCAACAAGCCATTAAGCACAAGAATAACATGTTGATGGTCGAAACGTCAGTGGGTAGACCACAGCCTTAGAGTAAACTTATCTACAATCAAGGCGTCCACTTAGAGCCAAGTGCACGTGGCTGCAGCTGAGGGATGCTCTTAACTTATATGTATGATCAAAGCTCAACTTAGTCTGTTTTCGTTATGAAGCAATACGACATGTCCCCGTGGCACAAGCGGTATATGGATAACATTTCGTGGATTTGTGGGCCAGATTTCGATTCTAGTGTTGGCCAGCTCTGACATATAGTAAGGTGAAGCATTCTTATCATCGGATGGTGACGTAAAAGTGTATGAGGGAGCTTCATGTGTAAGCTTCAAGTTTAAAACCTCTGCACGTAAAAGGACCCAACACACTTATCAAGAAAATCCAGGGTGGCCCGTTGTGCTTTGCCAAAACCGCGAGCAGCAGTGAAACTGCATCGCATGACCGTTAGCTCCATTCAGGATGTTTGCTCTACGTCTACCTTTGGGGACACATTTGTTTATATTGCATACCCGGTAAACAGTCTCATATCGCAACACACCAGGTTTGTACTGAACAGTACAAGCTGCATATCCTTTATCTTTATCTTTGGTTACAATAATATTCCTCAAACAGTGACTTAAAAAGGTAGCGAAATACGCACCTCCAAATTTTCGACGTCTTCTGTACGTCTTGTTTACGGAGTGACCTAGTGTCGCGAGAACACGAGACTAGGCCGAGACTTGTGAAGATCGTCCTGCCTTCCCCGCCTCGTGTTCTCGCGAGACAAGGTCACTCCGTGAACAAGACGTACAGAAGACGTCGAAAATTTGGATGTGCTAACACATTACAACTACACTGAATACGACCGTAAGGCACTTAGGCATGTATATCCGGACAGATCTAATTGATCCACTCCCATTAAGAAGGACCCCTGCTCTTTTCGATAAGTGTGATGGGATCTTTTGCGTGCTCGAGGTTCGGATCTCCACAAACACGGGGCCTCGTTCTATCCGAGGGATGTCCCTAACCGAAGCAAGGTACTCATTTGCACCTTAGCAAAGTGAGAAAAAATCGTGTTCCCTTTTCTAGGGGCACAATTTCAACAGGACCTCCTGGTTCTGGGCCAAACATCATGCCACTGCGCCCCGGCGACGCCACATTATATTTGTCATTCCCGTAGAGTGATATAAAAGCTGCAGGTTTTACATCCCAATAGTGGCCGTTCTCGGGAAATGAGATCTGCATATCAAGCTTATGGAATTGCAAATACATCATACATGGGCCTGGCGGACTTTGGAAGATTATATAACAAGATAATTCTGTTAAGGTAAAAGCATTGCTGGAAAGTGTCCAACTGTACCGTGATCCCTCGAGGTACATGGCGCAGGGTTTTGTTGTCTAGTTTACAGTGTAAGAACTACCTCGACGTCTTACGTAAAAACGCAGTCATCCACAATTGAGTTTATTGAAAAAATCCATTAATGATATGCCCTAAGGCGCACCACTAGTCTTCCTGGACTTCGTAATTGACATCACAATACATACAGTAGGCATAACGGTACATACAATGCCAATGACAACATAACGAACATCAATTGAGGTCAATCATGATACTTTTCAAGTAGCTATAAGTGCAATGCGGCTTCGCCGAACACACCGGGTCACCCCTACTCTTCTCGATAAGTGTGTTGGGTTCTTTATCGTGCATAGGTTTGAAACTTGAGACTTGCACCTGGAGCTGCCTCATACACGGGCCACGTCACCATCCGAAATGGCAAATGCTATCCCTAACAACAACTTGTCCGAGCTTGAGACCCAAGGATCCGAGAAATTCGATCCATTTGCCGCTTGTGCCATGGGGACATGTCGCACTGCATCATAACGAAAACAATCTAAGTGGAGCTTTGATCATACATATAAGTTAAGAGCATCCCTCAGCTGCAGCCACGTGCACTTGGCTCTAAGTGGACGCCTTGATTGTAGATTTATGGAAGATACGTTTAGGGTGTGGTCCACCCACTTACGTTACGACCATCAACATGTTATTCTTGTGCTTAATGGCTTGTTGAAGCTGTGACAACTTTGATTTAACACTTGGTTGAAATTACCCTGACTTTCCGCGTGATATCTGAATAACACATGTTTGTCGTCACATTGACGAGACGTACCGAAAGACAAGCAAACGGATATACAGACCCGCCGGGAAACAGGAAGGCCTTTAATCATTATGTAACGGGGAGGGGCCTCAGGCATAAATCAGCGGAGCTATCATTCTCAGCGGGCCTTTGTGTCCTGGTGACGTAAGGGCAAGTAATATCTCAGAGAAAATGGCGAACAATTTGTGGAATGGTATTTTTCAGAGGCCTCGTCGTAGCTTGTAAATGTAATCATGTTCGGGTGCCACGCAAAGGCCGGCAGAATAGCAGAGTGACGTACAATCTCTTTTCCCCGTGAATACAGGTGTTGATCTTATCAAGATTGCGAGTGAAAAATCGCGCCGCGCCAGGATATGAATGTACAATCAAGGGCAGTTTAAGGGAACCGTGTTTTTTTCAAGTGTTAATCATGTACAGAGATTACTGTGATACGTTTTCTGTCGCGCAGCTCTTTCGTCAATTACACAAGCCTCCCAAACCCCTTTCCAACTTCTGTACAATTATAAATTAATTGATTAATCTTAAACGCACAAAGTTAAGTGAACTTGATGAAAATGCATTGAACCGTTTAAAGAAAGAAAAGAAAAATGAAACTTAGCAAATAAGAGTACTTTTCTACACGCCATAATCATAACTTATCAAAAACGATGTTGATTGCCACTTATTATAACCCTATCTCAGTCATTTTTCCTGAAAATTTGTCTACTCTAGATAAAGCACTACTTAATTTTAAGACTGACAAGCCTGTTTGGAACAACTTGGCGATAACAAGTATACAGCGTCATAAAACAAATCATGTAATAGAGGATATCTTAATAGCCATCTTTGAGTACTTACTCCTAGACTTTCCGTGCAATCAGGGTTTTTAAGCCCCCCATGGTGCCTTGCGGTGCAATTGAAACATGATGAACGGTATCTGTTGAAGGCACATTCACATGGAATCGACAAGCGATTTATTATCGTCAAATGAATCTACAGGGTAGACAGTACAAGAGGGCCTTTTCCAAGGTAAAACATCGATGGCATGTCAGGGGATTCGAAACAAGGACATTTGGATTCTGGGCCAAACACTGGTAGTTGCGTTCTTAGTTTCTATTTATTGGAACCGTATGAAGCTACCCAAGTAAATAACCGAGTGAGTGGGCGAGTGACGTCACGTCTGAATGGAAGACTTCTCCTGAGACAACACGCTCGTTTGTCTAATTACTGCTAGACTTCCCCCTCGCCGAGAGGTGTTAAACCTGTTTATCTCACGGAGCAATTGATACATCATATAAGATATCTGTTACAGACGCAGTCGAATGTATTTTCCTCGACATCTTCCGCACAACTCTAAACGTTCTACGAGACGCCTGCAGGTGCTTTCGGCAGTTCTATATCATTAGTTCACTAATAAGTGAATTGTAAAATTTGTATGATAGTAAAAAAATTAGTTAACACCCCTCTATCTTAATTTTTCACTAATAGTGTAGACTATAAACTTTTAAGAAAACCATGCAAAGAAGAATTATCACAACCTTTCCAACTATCGCGTTTTCTGATCTGAAATCGTTTTAACAATTAAATGAATGTGATAAATAATGAAGTCTGGCTCTTGTACAGGGTAATTTGTACAGTACCACCGCGACTGTCCCAACAATGTCTTCAACTCTCTGCAGTAAACCTATCGAAGGAAGGTTGTGAAGGTTAAAAAAAAGAGTTTTAATCGTAGTTGTAAGCCAAACATTTTATGCAGCCGTATGTTGTTGGCTGAATAACTGAGTGTGCGGGGGAGGACATTTTGAGTAACATATTTAGAACATAAAGACACCATAAAGATCTTCTAAATAGAAAGTCTCTTGCAAAACAATGTGGTTGATTCATTGATCTTAGTCGGAGTCTTAAGCTAGCTTGATGTGACGTCATTCAAGGTTACGTTTAGCTCAGGGGCATCACATACTTTGACATAGGTCATCTATGCCATTAAAAATTATGCTGGATTTTCATAGACCAATAACTTTCAAGGTTACGCATAGCTGGGGGAGGTTTTTTTGTACGTATTGCTGCTCAATCACATATTTTTGAGGTTTTCATTATAAGCCAGCTCTTTGATCTTGTGCTGAACTACAGCGAAGGCACGATGTCCCCCATGATAATTGTAGGGCAGCGGGTTGTTATCCTTCCACGCATCGCCTTTTACCTCCCCAACTTATGTCAGGTACACATTTTACACATGGGTGGAGTGACGTAAGCCATGTGAAGTGTCTTTTCCAAGGACATAGGCGTGGAATTGTTTCTGTACATTGCAAAGTACCCTCCAACGTAAACGGTGACTGTAATTTTGCATTTGTAATGTTTTCGCTTTACCTCATGACTCATGACGTAAATATTTTCTGGACGGCCACCAAGTTCTAAGTACTAGTACTTAATAATTACTCACTGCTATGAAGGTCGTCCAAAATGGTATTCCAGTAATACTAAAATCCCCCAATAAATGTTTCCTTCAATTCTCGCCATTGTGTAACCATTTACTGGACGGCCACCAAGTTCTCAGTACTAGTACTCACTGCCCCTAAGGTCATCCAAAAAGGGCTTCCAGTAATACTTAAACCCCCCTCATAATTTATAAAGTTTCCCTTCTCGCCATCGCGTAACCATTAACTGGACGGCCACCAAGTTCTAAATACCATTTTGGGTGACCTTCATAGCAGTGAGTGTTTATTAATAAGCACTCACTGCTTTGAATGTCACCCAAAATGGTATTCTAGTAATCCCCTCCCATACAGTTCCCCTCACGTAATTGCGTGACCATTCAGTGGACGGCCACCACGTTTTAAGTGCTCCGGAAGCACACTCAGGCAAATTGACACGGTAAGTCGAAAAAACGTGGGATCAGACAAAGCTACGTCAACGGCTACGTACCGCGGATTGGGCTTCCGTCAAATGATGAATGGCCAAGCTGATGTTCACATCAAGGGCTTATTTAGAGATAAGGTTTTGCTAATGGATTCTCCGTGGCCATGGCTATGACATAATTATGCCGCAAAAGGAAATTACAAAATATCAAATAAGGTAACGTCAAAGGCTAGCTAAGGCGAATGACAGCTTGAGGCCAATCTGTATAATCCTTGTACCTCATGGTTATCTTAAGACGATATTTTGTATGATTTACTGCCCAAGGCAAAAGTTGGTCACAAAAGGCAATACAAGTTTTGATTTTCAACAAGCATCCCTTTAAAATGACTTAAGTAAAGCCTGGATGCAAAACCCCAAAGAAATCTTGCTAGGAAATGTATAAATTTATCCGAAATAGTGTATCAACCATCGAACAAACATTTCGATTTGTTTTCCACACACAAGAACAGAAACTATTTAACTGAACGCTGGATACGGTGCCTGTATGGACAATTTCAATACCCTTCCTTCTCATGTTCACATGTATCCGTGTTTTGCATGTATTTCTTTATACTCATTTGTTTATTGACGTTATTTCCCATTTAGTATATGTATATTGTTAACGGTACTTTGTATATATAGTTTTATTTTTTGTTGGACAGAAGCTTGAGAAAGGATCCGCCCTGTTTCTTTTGTCCTGTTGTTATATATTGTATCATAACAAAGTTGAAATAAATAAATAAATAGTTTCATCCGGTTGGTAAATCAGAGTATAGAGTTTTCGTCATAAACAACCAGGACACCTAGTAGCAGTGCAAAGTAGCTCCGGGCATTGTCGTTGCAATTCATTGATTATAAAACAAATCTATCCTTGCAGTTCCACCATCGCGTAGAAGAGAGGGCAAGCCAAAATGCACTTACTAGACTACATTATTGGAGCTAGCTTGACAATGTACAACATGTATTGTACACTACTCTTTTGTTGTGACCGGTATGGCGTATCGCCACGAGGAAGGTGACAGACGGTGCATCCTCTCTCAACCTGTCCTCAATACAACAGATCATTTCTTGCCTACGCATTTGGGGATGAATGAATGAATGGGTGAATGAAGACCTTTATTGTACACACATACCCACTGGGTTCAGGAGAGGTCACAACAGAAAACGTCACAGTTTTCAAATACATAATATATAATGATAGGCTAGTACTAGTCTAATGATTACATGGATTTGGCTTCTTCTCGCTTCTAATACCCATCACGTATGGACAAATGCGAGTCGTGCTATTTTCATACTTCCTTACTGATACATCTGGTAGAAATTAATGTTCAACCATGTTCGGCTCAAATCAACAGTCGTCCTCAAATGGATTTCCGTGCCAACCAACCTTAATGAAGCTACTCTATATGCCACAAGACTGGTCTGTCTAAAGCTGAGCATGTTAATCGTTGTCCCATAGGGAGAGATGGAAATGGGAATTGCCAACAGCTTTTAAATAGTGAGCTTACATAACGATGAAATATGTCAAAAGGATTATGAAACAGAACGATCAAACAGTCTTTCTCTGAACGAGATGAAGAAGAAGTGGGCGATTATTCATTAGAGAAATGATCCCCGTAAATGTTCGTAAAAAGCCTTTCCTAACGCTAAAATATTGAAGAGATTATGAACCAGGACGATAAAACAGTCATTCTCTAAAAGAGATGAATAAGAGAAGCTTCAGAGCCATTAGTATTTTATTAGTAAATGTCAAGAAATATCTACTAGTATCATGGTGAACCTTCAAACAAGAGGCTATTCGCGATTATAGAAATGATCCCCGTGAAAAGACTGCCCTAAAGCTGAAATATTGACGGGATTATGCAAAAGGACAATAAGATAGTCCCATTCTTTTAAAGGTTATCCGAGATATAGAAGAAAAGTTGCATCGACTCGAGTCAATTATCAGTAAATGTCAAGAAATATCTATAATGCGGAACCTTCAAACAGGAGGCTGTTGGCGATTATAGAAATGATCCCCGGTGTATAAGTATAGATAAATGTCTGTTCAACAAGGAAATGTGACGTACCGATAGCAATGCCTTCTTGTTACCTCCATGAAAAATTCAGGTATTTTTGTTCGTCTGTCTGCCTGTGTGTCAGTCTGTGAGGGTTTTCACATTATGTGTTAAGGATAAATCAAGGACCTCTAGATGGATCGTAATGATATTTGGGTCGTGGGTAGGTCTTGGGAAGATGAAAGTCTAAGTCGATTTGGGGCCCCCGGTGTGTGACCTTGGTACTGCAGCAGAACTTGAAGTCTAGTTTTTGTATCCTTGTCCTGGACGTGCTATGGCTACGGTGTTGTAGCGTTTGTGCTTCTGGTGAGACGCTCATGAGTAGGTATTGCTACAAGGTTGTCGATGGCATTGTGAAGCAGGGAGGAGTAAAACAACCTTTTTCCCCACTCCTCCGGGGCTGTTTGTGTCATTCTGTCAACGCAATACGATAACTACCATAAGTTCGCGATTTTCCCGTTGGCAAGTTTGGAAGAATGATCAAGATAGTCGCAGGCACATGTTCACGTATAATCCCCAATTAACATTAATCCGCCGGGTTACATAAATTCACTTTGAAAAACAGTGTGTCTGAGAGATCTTTAGTACAACACCCCCCAGGTATGCACAGTTTATATGCTGTGTACATGAGTGAATTATACTGGCGGACGCTGTGTTGGAGATCTGTTAGGACGTATTTTTCAGTGTGGCTGAATTAAGTACCCTGGTGGAATTACGTTAGTAGATGTTTAGTTTTAGGCAGAAGCTGCTCGCCTCCCGACAAATTAGTTGTGCTCGACTCGACAGTAATGAACCTCTACCCGTTCATCTACATCCATAACACTCTGTTATAGAGTAATGCAGGAGTCTTAGCTTAAGGACCAATGAACAAGTTGGACGTTTGCCCGGGTGTTATGCCTCCGTCCCATTTCAAATCCGGAGCCTAGACGGGCTGCTTGCGAAAACGAAAGATAAAAAATGGAGTAATCTTTTTACGTTTTGTGTCTTTTCTTGTCTTTTGTATCATATGTTGTCGTTCCCACAAGCTGCCCGGCCGGGCCTCGGATTGGAAATGGGGTCGACCGAAGTATAACCGGTAGATATTTAGGCTTTGATACCGCTTGACACTGAAGACGTGCTCCTAATGCTTAACATGTACAGTACGGCGGATCTCCTGAAGCAATGACCTCAAGGAAGATGCTGCAACTTCTAAATGAATATCGGGTCCAAGCAAGTTCACAATTCCGTCTTCCAAGATTTGTTAACAACGATATGTGCTGATTTAAGTCACCCAATGTCTTCGAATAGATCTATTCTGCACCACATGAACTAAAAAGTTCGCCATAGTTGATGAACGGTGAATGGATAATACGATATTGGCTTCAAAGTCAGCATGGCGCCTAGAAGAACCAGCTTTGGCGTCATTTTGTATTTTGTGAAGTTTGGAATTCAGTTTAATTTGACTTCAAGGCCAGACATGGCATCGAAAATACCCAAGAGAAATTACATCGTGAACATCAAGGCTAAAGCAACATCACACACGTCAAAGTATCAAGAACATAATTTCGTGAATTGAACGATTCCTGGCGTGTAGAACAAACCCTTGATCCTCGATATCATCTAGATAAAGTACCATTGCCCGTCGCGCATGATGTTCAAAATGACTCATAAACTGGGAGATGTACCAACTACTGAGTATCTAATACCAGCTCATGTCAGTAGTCATGCTTCAATTAAGTACCAAAGTTATCAACCAAGGATTGCTGTGTTCAAAAATTCGTACTTTCCTAGAACTATCGTAGAGTGGAACTCTTTGCCATCAAGTACAGTAGGAGCATCATCACGAGATATTTTCAAACCATATATGCGAAGCTGGTGTGTTACGCCAAAGGGCGGCTATACCGGCTATACAGATACAAATACAGATATGGATACAGATACAAATACAAATATGAATACAGATTCGTACATCTAAAATCCCATCCAAAGCTTGAAGAGTTCCGCTGGGACTCATAAGATCTCATAACGGCCCTCTCAGCGTGTAAACCCAATTTACAATCATCCAATTCCAATGCTAGTCTAAGACCTTTAAGACAGGGCTATTGCGTTCTCCGCTATATAATTGCTGTACTGGGATATTGTAAAGATAATGACCGGTCTTAAGATGCGCATCACACCACAGCTGTTGACATAAAAACGTCTTTTAGATTCTCAACACAAAATTTCAACAAGCTAGCGTACTGCGTACTAAATAGCTAGCGACTCCCTTTCTATCGAGTTATTTTGCGTGCATGTAAGACAATCTATATTGACATAACAAGAGTACAGAAAAAAAGGAAAAGGAAAAAAAAGTGATCTTGATCCAGTTTAGCTCACTGAAGAGCTAACCTTCCACTGGTCGTGACAGAGACTTTCGTAAGGTCTACACGCTCAGGTAACCTTTGTGCAACACAGCTCAGATATCAAAACTTTGCTACGCGGCTGGAATTGCGTAGCAAGAACATTTTTCCGGGCATATCGAGATACTGCATGTGCATGTGATATATACACTTGCCATTCAGATGACATCTGCTACTTAATGTGCCGTATAATGAGGGTCAGCGTTGGTATGTTTGTGATCGTTGGGGGCCTGTATGTAACTGCCTTTTTTTAATATAGGCAAGCAAGCTTTAAAACTTGATCCAATCTTGTAATTATAAAAATGTTACCAGTAACCAGTATATTTTGAGAACGTTACAATATATCTTGAGTCATATCTAAAAACTCTTTAATTAAAAAAGACATGGGAGATTGGAGCAGTTGCTTTAGATAGGTGATGTAGATTAAGGATAGCACTTAACACACGCACAAGACCCTCCAGCAATAGATTTATAGGAATAATACATACACAACCTCTCCCCTACTCTACTCTACATGCAGCCTGATGTGACTTGCCAGTGCGTAGGATGCTCAGGATCGAGGTGAACGCACTTTTTATACCAGTCATGCCTGAAAGTTAAAGTGGTCTACACTTTCACGACAGGTAACCTTTGTACAACACTGTAGATATCAAAACTTTGTTACGTGGCTGGAAATGTATAGCAAGAGAGGTTTTCATGGGCGTATCGAGATGCTGTATGTGATACTGGGAAATTCACTTCCATTTACAGGGCATCTGCTACTTAATGTGACGTATAATGAGGGTCAGTTTGGTATATTTTCCGCTGTTGACCTTCATATAACTGTATATAACAAGAATTCTCCAGCGATAGATCAATATGAATAATGTACAACCTCTCCTTCTCTATGATTCATCCTGATGTGACTTGCCTGTGCGTAGGTTGCTCAGGATGTAGGTGAACGCACTTTTTAAACCAGTCATGTCTGAAAGTTAAAGTTGCTGCACGACATCAGCAAACCCAACACGCATCTCGAAGCGAAGCCATTAACGGAACCTATCCTTTCTGTGTGACGGGCCTTTCAGTAGCAAGGCAATTACAACTTCGAGGAAGCGGGCGTTCCAATGATACCTGCCCTTGATGAATATGCAGACCTTACGAGCCTCTGACAATCAGAGACCTACAGAACTGTCACAGACACACCTGAAAGGCTGTTTAAGGAAATGTCAGCACAGCGTTTAGTCAGGCCTGCCAGAAAGTGGCGTGCTTTCAAAGATTAGAGAGTCCGCTTGGCACATCAATTTGGCATTTTAAATTGCTTGCTTCCGCGGAGGAGTTGATGAATGGCCGCTGACGCCGTTTCGCAAATAGAGCGACACCCTCTCCTTTGAGCTGTAGACAGTGGTTCAGTTACCGTCCTATATATTGGGCGCTTCGTCCAGTTTTTATTGCTGCTGTCGGACGTTCCTGGCGTCATCATAAGCCTTATTAAGCTACGGAAATACATCAACCGATGACTGACTACAATTCACGTCATGAAGCCAAAATCCCCACAGGACATTTTTGGTGCAGTGGAGTTTCCTAAGCCACTGGTAAATGAAAAAAGTTGTTCACCATTTTTCAACTGTTGATAAAAACACTGACTCACTCAGAACACCTGCGCAAATAGCCACCCTAATGCTAGTACCTTCCTGTCCTTCGTCGATGTGGCCATGTTCATATGGCTGCGTCCCCCATCACTCACGAAAGGTAGTCCTAAAGTCATTTTTCAGGCCAATAAACCCCCTTTTGCATAACACATCAGCTTCTGTTTCTGTGTCTGTAGGCTGTATCTGCATCTGTATAGCCGATATAACCTGCCTTTTGCATAACAAACCAGCTTCTGTATCTGTTTCTGATCTGTTTCTGTACGCTGTATCTGCCTCTTTATAGTCGATATGACTGTCCTTTTGCACAACACACCAACTTCTGTATCCGTTTCTGTATCTGTACGCTGTATCTACATCTGTAAAGCAGATGTGACCGCCCTTTCGCTTCAGCTTTGCATGCACGCGGTGCGACAGCAACTAATTATACGACGATGAACGACCTGTCACACCAACCTTTGCACATCAAGCCGAAAGTGATGTTCAAAGCTATCTTATGAGATACCGTACAAGCTTTTGAAATGAATCATGTATGAAGTGTTAAGAAAACTTAATGATTGAAAAAAAGCGAAAAGACTGTATGTAATGAGGCGATTCTTCATGTTTCTGCTTAGGTTTAAATCTCTTCACTGCCATGACCATAGACTTTGACACACTGGTCATGTTTAACTGCGCTCGCCGATTTGTCTTCTGAGAGTGCTAACTAAGTATTCATCCTGAAATGGCGATCTTTCCTCTTTTTGCCATTTTGTGGCCAATTTGTTTATACCCAGCTGTTTTATGGATTCACTAATATGGCATCAAAGTCAGAATTCTTGGGAGTGTCAGCCATTAGTCGACTTTTCCAGTTTTCGAACTCAGATGTCGACTTAGCAAAAGTGATAAAACGAATGGAACTGAACAAATTGGTACACAGAAATAGCGTAAATGCCAAAGAGCGCCATTTTGGGATGAATATTTTGTTATCACCTCAAGAATATCAGTTGATGTTGTAACCCATGTTGTAAATCAAATTTTACACAGAGCGTCACGTTCTATCAGCTACCAAAACAGTTGACAAAGTTTTTCGACTTAATAGATAGAAGAATAGATGTCTTCCAGATTACAGCAAATGAATACATTTGTAACGGAAATGACAAATAATCCCTAGTGCTACACTATTTTCTATACAGACGCTTTTTGCGACATATTAAGCCTAGGAACACAAATGGAATGGGTGACCGCTGGAGTTTTTTTACGGCTGCGGTATAGCTGCGGAATAATGACAGTAATAACGTTAACGTCGATGAAGGTTAGACATCCAGTTAATAAGATACGCCAAAAATAGTTACTCAAGCAACTGGATACAATTTTGAAACAGTCAGACGTTTCAGACAGCAACCGTAATGACATTTCGTTCTCGGCATTTGCACTTAGACAAAACTAGGCAGTATATGTCTACCTTTACATGTGCTTACAAAGAGATCCATAAAAACCTCAGGAGCTGTGCATCACAAAATAAACGAGCCACACCTAGAGCTTTACTCGATTATAGAAGTTGAACATCAAACAACGAACGGTTAGGCGCCTACTCTCTCACGAGACACGAAAAAAAACTCCATGAAGAAGAAATCACGGCTTGATGTATGTATCGTGTCTTTTATCGGGACGGAAACATTTATTCAGTAGTCTAGAGTCGACATCGTGGGGAGAATGAGAGACAGTTTTGACAACTAGGGAATAGGGAGAAGCAGATACTAATATGAGTGTCTTCTATGGTAATAGATTGTATAATACATCGGAAAGACATGGCAGCTACGGTACGTGAACTCATCCGTATCAGCTCAGAGCTGTCTGGCTGTAACTGTTGGAGGGGAGCCAATTGAATAAATGCAAAGGGAAGGCTGAGTCTATTCAAGATTGGGACAATTCCATCTCGTGTGTGTAATTAATTCATCATTTTATCGTATCGTATACTTCTTTTGATGCAAAGGCATTCAGGGCAGTAATCTATCATTGTCAAAACTAACCGTTATTTCAACTCTTGCATTCCATACCTGACCCGCCTTATCAACAAGTATGATCAATGACCTGTTTTCCTGCAAATGTGTTAAACCTATCATAGTAACAAGATACACTGATTTTAAATATTTTCTGTCCTACTTATCTTAAAATGTCAGTTTTAAGGTTTTACGTATACGCATGATATCGGAAAATATTGCGCCGTCTATCCAGCGTTGTTGATTGATTGATTGATTGACATGATTGTACATTGTACATTCAGTGGCAACACTGCGATTTCCAATAAAGTTATCTTGAATCTTGTATCATGGTTTGTCTAACCAACTGGTATACTA
The DNA here is from genome assembly GCA_035149815.1 of Branchiostoma lanceolatum. Taxonomy (NCBI): domain Eukaryota; kingdom Metazoa; phylum Chordata; class Leptocardii; order Amphioxiformes; family Branchiostomatidae; genus Branchiostoma; species Branchiostoma lanceolatum. The sequence goes on from CM068876.1 coordinate 3,279,237, forward strand.
AGTTTTCCAATCAGACATCTAATATGAGCTAGAGTTGTTCCGTCAGGCGACGCGTGTTATATATATTGTAATACACGTTTTGGTTTTGTATTCATCGTTTTATTCTTTTTTTTCAGAAGCAGTCTTTTCAAATTATAGTAATGGTTATTTAGTTCTAATAATGGGCATGGGTTTGAATACGTAAACATGCCAAAGATTTTCCTTTTCTTAAAGGCTTATTTTTGTTGGTGCCTGCCTTCCACACACTTTACTTAATCTCTTCATCTTATTTTTTGTTCGTAAGTATCAAACGCCCTTGCGGTTATTAGTATTGACCTTGAAACTTTTCAGGCGATCATAATCTATTTGATTCGTTGTTAACTACCATATGACCTCTATTTAGTTTGACCTTGGAACGGCTTAGACTGTGACTTTTGGACAAGGATTTTATTTCGACATATCGGATTTCATTTGTTCTACTGAATGTCGTCCGGTGTTGTCTCCATCTGACCGAATGAAGCATGTCTTGTCCTGTATATGCTGGGCCCCCTTTGGAAATCAATTCTTCAAGTTGAGCTATAGCTACCCAGCTGTCTTGATACAGATAGATGAATGAATTAATAAATACAATGTAAATGATATTGAAGCTACATGGTAACGACATTCAGTATTAAATTCTGCTGGCACAAAGGAATGGAATTCCTCTGCAATCATTTTTGATCTGCATTAGGAGTGGGTGGACAGAGGAGAATAGGGCTGTGGCCTCAATATGTTCTGGTAATGACCAGGTTGACCCTTTTCGGTAAGACTTGTCATTTTTCCTAATCATAAGAGTTGGGCTCCTTCCCGGTGTGAGTGGATCAAAACCATCCCGGTTCAAATATGAGTGAATATATTCCCGAGCACCCTGCTTTTTTTGGGGGGGGGGGGTCAATTTGTTCTTACTCTCTGTGAGTTCGAGTCGAGCTAGTTTTAAGCGTTGATGGTTCTGAGGGAGAAGAGATGCGGGTCCAGTTATGCGAATTCAGTTCAGTGGCAAGAAGTGGTCTCTTCGATAGAAAAGATTCATCATCGAATTACCATTCATTACCTCCATGAAAAATGGAGGTATAGCTTTTACTCTGGATGATTGGGATGTATCTCAAGACCCGCCGGAGGAATTGCAATGGTATTTGGTAGGTTGTGTGTACCCGACGGCAATGGTCAATATTAGGCCTCCTGGTGATTGACCTTGGCACTGCAATGGCCATTTTGTTGTGTATCTTTGATCTTGTTTCAGACGACATGCTGTCCACTCATTACGCTGTTACACTTTCCGCACTATCTTCATCGTGATGTTTTTGACTGAAAGTATCAAATCTAAACTCCCTTGGTGTTCTTGGTATTGACCTTGAAATTTTCCAGGTCATTGTAACTTTTACTTCGTTGAGGTAACAAACTACCATGCAACGTTAATGATTAATAATTTACATGGCGGCGACATTTAGGTCTTTTCCTGTCACAAAGACATGGGTTTCCTGTAAGATCTATTTTGATATACAACAAGAGCGAGTGGGTGGACACAGGAGAAGCAGGTTATGGCCCCAATATGTCTTGGTAATGTGCATATTGTCCCCTATTCAGTAAGCCTTCCCGCCCTTTTCCAACTTCTTCAGAGGAAGTCATTACGGATTCCATCATCTACGTATGTAACGTGCGTAGTCCAGTGGATAGCGATCTTGCCTCTGGAACTTGAAGCCCCAGGTTCGATCCGGGCTGCGTCGCTCACCCGACATGCACGTTACCGAAAAGGGTCGCAGTCCTTAGGAAGGGACGTTAAGCCGTGGTCCTTTGTTTATTGTTCTCGTTGAAAAGAGCGAGGGGAATTTCCCCGGTATAATGAACCTGTAAATACTGTATATAATATCTGTCTTCCTGTCACGACCAGCGGAAGATTAGCTCATCTGTGCATTGCGTTCATTTGAGCTAAACTGGTTCGAGATGACTTCCCTTCCCTGCTGCCCACTTCTAAGCACTTCTTAGTAATACGCTGTTGTCCCGCGTCCCTGACATTGACCGTCTGGGGATCATTTTTTAGAAGAAGAAGTTCATTGCACGACAATCGTACACGGTACAATGGATGGCAACAGCTATCAAACATAGTACAAATTAGAAGTGTCGAACAAAACTATAAAAATAAATCCGAATTACTAAAACAATAAAGGCTAGCACAAGTCTTTGATATAGTGTTACAATCGAGTGAAGGCAATCATAAGTTTAATTTTGGTCTGATTACAAAGCAGTCTTTTATATGATTACCTATTTTTGCATTATGGTAGTTGTTGCATCTAAAGATATATTCAAGTCTGTCTGTAGCATCGAGTCTTTCGAAATCTGTTGCACTTGAATCGGGAAATATGAACAACTCATTACGTAAAACATCATATCTAGAGAATTCCATGACAAAGTGAAATTAATCTTCAATATGCTTTAGACAAAATGGGTAAAACCTTTGTATTGGTCGACAGACGATTCAATCAATCAATCAATCAATTATCTGCGGACATGGGTGCTGATCCATTGTGGCTGTAGAAAGATATCTCAAGAAAGTTCTAATTTGGGGACTGGCGATAGTGAAATATAGACATCTTCAAGGCTTTCCATCCGCATACTTTTAAAGGCAGCGGATGTTTACAAAAGGAATATTTTTGTGTCAAATCCTATGAACACCAAGGGCCTTTCCTTGGTGCTGATAAGCTGGTGCTCTTGGAAGTACATTTTTTGGTTGACATGAAGTAGACGCATCACTCTTTCTAAACTTGCAAAGGCCAACCAGACGTTAAACCAATGCAATAAAACAAGTTGGCAGCTGGTTGACTTCTTGAGACGGAAGGACGAAACATGTTCTATTTGCTACAAAGCAGACGCCAATTTAAGGCAATGGCTGACGTAAGAACAGAGCACAAACAAGCCATTATTTCTACCAGATGGAAAAACCCAATACTATGTCACGATTCTGTCTACTCCGATATTTACAGGCAATCAATCTCAGAATGAATGGGTCGGGTGTTACACAATGAACCAATGTCTGGTAATGATTTTCTACACAGGGATAGCATTCTGAGAACGATATTAAGGGTTCAAGGAGTTCATCGACTTCTAAAGTGGTTCACTGACACTTGGGCAATAATTGTCAAACCAAGATGTTAGTCATCAGCCAAACGTAACTTAAACAGCTTGCAATAAAATATGTTGGCAGCAGGTTTACTTCTTGAGACGGAAGGACGAAAAAATATTTTTGCTGCAAAGCAGACGCCCATTTAAGGCGATGGGTGAATCTAGAGTAGATCACAAATACGTCCTTATCATTTCTACTAGATGGAAAAAACTCACGCTTCTGTCACTTCCATTGTTTATGGCATTAATATTAGCTAATGAATGACTGGAGATTGACAATGAATAAAATTAACGACGGGTGTTGCACAATGAAACCAGAGTCTGGTGATAGTTTCTACACAAAGACGGAATTCTGACAATGATGTATGGAATGCAAGGAGTTCGCTGACTTATCAAGGAGTTCACTCATCTACCTTCTACAGATATATAAACCGCATTCAGGCAGTCGCGAAACCAAGATATTAATCATCAGTTAGGCATGCACGTACTTTTGACACGATTTAAACGGCCGACAATATCTGTTCCCTTTAACATTGCTCCATTTTGGTATGACTTATGAATACGACTTTGGCATTGTTCATATTTCAAGCCTACTTGCCGCTTTGATGTTGATTGCTGGATGTCTATGCGTCCTTTCAAACTTTATTGACCATTTTATGTGATAAAACTTCTGATTTTTAGGCATGTCTCTCGTGTATAGTTGAAGGCTCTAGACCAGCCCACATGTCACATCTGTTTACCGCTATAACAGACGGTAGCGTGGGCGTACTTTGAAGTCCTAGTATTTCCCAGTGCGTCATGCAGAAATACCTTTCATGTTTGTGACAGCCACTGAGGCTTATGGCAGAAGGGATGCTCACAGACTTCTGAACAGAGGACTTCAAAGAGAACTGTACGACGTTTAATCATTCAATACCCCGACAACAACCTACGGCCATGATTAAGAAACAATACCGTCCCCGATGTTGTGATCCCGACGTCCCAAAGTCAACAATTATGATTTAACATGTCTTTATGTTCATGCCCTTTGCTAAAGATTGATAGTTACAATTAAAACAAAAACTTCAGAGTGACCCTCGTACTCATCAATTATTCAGTACCCATACAATAGCCTCACAACCCCTTTTTTAACAATAGCCTCCAGGTAATAAATTGTTTCCTTTGGGTCCCTATCATTTGAAAAGTCAAAAGTCTAACTTACATCTCTTTGTATTTCTATCCCTTTGAAAAAAGCAAAGGTTATCGGAATCCCGTCCTTCGCCTTCCTGTTAAAAGAAAGACATTAAAGTGCGCGTGAAATGTTTTGATGATTCAATACCCAGGCATGAGCGGATGGAGATGATAAGAAAACAATACCATATCCGCCTCGACCCCTCACCATGCAATACGTCTGGAGTCAGTTTACCAATCTTTATCATCTGCAAAAGCTTGTCGGAAATAATTCAAAATAAAAGTGCGTTGTAGCCCTCACTTTCTTGCTAGCTAAGGCAAGCAAATAGTGCTTACACCCTTTAGATTAGATACCCACGGCCACGATGGACACTATAGATAAAACAGTACTATTTTAATTACCTTTTGCGGCCACTATATTAAAAAAATGTAATGTATTGTAATTGGTGGATGTTTACAGAAGGAAGTGTAAAGGTAGCCCCATAGCCTTTTTGAGGCAGTAGGTGCAGTGGGTTGTTATCCACTGTGTCTAGGACACGGTATTGGAAGGTGGAGCCCATCCCTCTCCTTCCACTGCCTTTTACCTCCCCAACCGAAGTCAGGTACCCATTTTTACACCTTTGTGGAGTGATGAATCTCGTTTAAAGTGCCTTTTCTAAACGCTAATACGACGCCATCGAAATTTCGAACAATCGATTTTGAACGGAAAGTACAAAAAAGGATCTTCCCTTGGTACTGAAGTACTGGTGATCCAGAGATCGTCTTGTTTGCTCTCAAAATTCCCTTGGCTACAACATATTGACTGACTGATTGCAGCTGCAGGGTGTTCAGACTACTGCAGCATCAGAGAACAGTGGACTGCTACTACTACAACATGCCGCTTTTGTTGTTGTTACTTCGGCAACTACATCAAATTCTACGCTATCATATAGCAAGAGATGCATGACTTCAGAAGACAAATTGGTTTATTCATAGCTATAGTTGCCTAAAGCCTCAGACCACTGGTGCACATTGTCCCAGCAGTCATTTCTATCGCACTGAAAGCACTAATGGGACCCTTCAAAAGTTGCTATTGACGGCTGTGCTGTATCCTATCGCAAAATACCATCTGTTGTATTTCATATATGGACATGTAGGTGTAAATGGCTGCCTGGCGTGCGGGCAAGAGGCTTGCACGTTCTTGGTCTTTCATATGTAACATAGGTGGATTTTAAGTGCTTTTCTGTAAAATCGCAGGGAAGGGGTCATAATTAGAAAGCTTCCAATATTAAAATTTGGGCACACAAAAAGAAAAAAATCCGTAAAACTATAACTTATCATATGAGTTGAAAGGTTCCAAAAGCTGTTCAATCGTAGGAAACGCATGAAAACATTGAGCTGGAATGAGATGTACATTTTTAAACGTGTTTGATATATTTTTTAAAAAGGTCTATGCCTATGTTATTGGATCACAAATGCACAATAAAGCATGGTAATCGCAAATTATACAAAGGTATGAAACATTTTTGTAGGATCTTTTATTTAGAAAAATACCCACTGCAATTTGTATGCAAGATAGGTTTACTAGTTTCCAATATTCAAATAGCACAGAAGAATTCGTATTTCTCCAGCAATTGGAGTTGACCAGGGCGATGTCCCGAGTTGACCAAGGCGATGCACCGAGTTGACCAGATTTGGGATGGGCCGAGTTGGTAATGGTCCAAGTCGTCCTGATACACTTTTGACTATATGTATTTGTCCAACCTAGTAGTCAATCTACCATGCTGATTACTCCAGAATCAAATCATCTTACCATTACATCAGTTCGCGTGGGAACATGTATATCTTACATATGATTTAGACGGGCTACAGAATTAGATAAGGCCGGAAAGACACTTGTAGACCGTAAACATATCCCCTTTAGCTTAACTGTGCGGGAAGGGGATGTAATTCTTAACAAAGTGTATTTCAAATACAGTTATGAGTAGTCCGACACTTAATTGGACATCTAAACGCATGTGTGTAAGCGTAACCATTATTACTCGTGGGCAATGATTAGTTTAGAGCACAGCTGGGGCCTAGCGTAAGTAAACGTCGACCAGGAATTACTGGAATACAGACATACGGTCTTTGCGTACATGTTAAATTAAGGTCATACGTTATCATGCGTTATGACGTCTTCTTGAAGGAAAACAGTTTTTTTACCAGAGGACTGCTGTGGGGTTTTTTGTGGTTATTTAACCGTTATTCTAGCATTTGTCTCATTATTCTGGTGTCTGATTCTCTCTATTTCTCAGTGTGGCCAACCTTTTCTTCTTTTCTTTAAGTTCTCTAAGTAAAAGAAAGGCAAAGTAAGTCGCATAGCTTTTTTTGGAGGCCGTAGGGGCAGTGGGTCGTTATCTACTGTGTCTACAACATGGTATTGGAAGGTGTAGCCCATCCCTCTCCTTCCACCGCAACCGATCGATTCGAAGTCAGGTACCCACTGGTACACATGGGTCGTGTTAAATACCATTCTCAAGAACACGTCAAGCCAGGAACGCCAGGAATCTAGTCAGTCCTGACGCAAGCAGCAAGAAACAAACCACTTTCTTAAACAGCTGGCGGAATCAGTCTTTCATCTCTGCTGATGGTGTAAATAGTTATACATAGTAACGAGCATTGACAGGTGCAGAACCGCTTGCTGATTATGTCTTCAAATACATGCTTCAGAACGACGACCCCTTGCAAGACCTTGTCCCTCCCCCGAGGCCATCATCAGCAGGACGTAGGTACACAAAGAAACACCAATAACATAATGTTCCTGGAGCCGGATAGAACTAGCAGACTTTCAAACGATTAAATGTATCGATAGACTGTCTGTATACCCGGTAAACAATAGATTCTATTAAAGTAACCGTGGGTACCACCGTCCTTGCCCAAGCGTGTTGTATATACGTGCAAAAGCAAGGGTACTAGTAGTATTCGCATGTAAATATATTCGCGTGCTATGTTGGATACGAAATAAAAATAAAAGATTAACAGCTTTTAGAAAATGTGGGAGACAGCGTGTGGCGAGAGAAATAGTAAAAAGAAAACCATCTTCAGCATTCTTAATGAATAATTTGGGAACGTAATTATGATTAGCAACATCTATGCAATACAATGTGAACCAGGCAAAAATCCCCCAAGAAAGGTACAGGTGACAGATGGTCACCGAAACGTCAGTTGAATTCATCACTTGGTTGTGTACAGAGAGTTTTTTTATTCAGTGACTTACCAACCTGATGAAACAATTCACGGCATATAACATATCTACACCGCAGGAAACCCAGCCGCTGCCTAAACAGATGCTTATATTTGCTTTCAATTGTCGTCTTTAATTCTATCTACCTTGCAAAGGCGCGCAACATGGAGACCGCATGTTTTTCTTCGTCGCTGCGCTCTTTGCTCTCTTCTCGTACCACTGTCATATTTTTGTCGCCTTTGACAAGATGTACAACAGCAATAGCTTTGATTTAGAGTACGTCGTGTAGAAAGGTGATCATTACAAAAGCCTCTAGCACTGTTCACTGAACCTCGCAAATGACTGTCATACATCACTGTGGCTGTTCCTATAGGTGTTGTCAATTAGTTTGTGGGCAATCAACTACGCCACCTGGATAAATGAGGGGATGAATGGATGGCTGAAATACCATTTGTATGAGGTTAACATCATGATTAATTCACAAGTAAAATATACGATCATTAACTCTATACAGAGTTATACGCATCCGACGCGATCCGTCTCAACGTTGTTTTAGTTGCCCCTCTTTGAGCAACAAATCAAATACCAGATACATGCAAGTTACCAGCTCATTTATTGTTCTTATAATTTTTATATATGAATAAATCAAATGTTAAGAACTATTTGAATATACTTTTATTTTGTGTTAGATCAGATTTGTATTGTCGCTATCATTTAAACTTCTGACGCAGACATAGATCATAGTGGAAAGTACGTGCATAGATGATTGTCAATTGACAAATTAGTAAGCCTATTATTGTACAATTCATTTATCTCCACCTTAAGTTCCGCTGACAAGTCCCTAATCTTCTCCCGATTTGCAATTTCCTGTTGGTTTGAATACTCCTATGAAAAACTCTGCCTGCCATGAATAGATGTAGACTTCCTCCGCGCTGCTTCAGCTCTATCTCACAGGACTCGCGGCACGATGTTGCGACCGAGCTATATTTGAAAGAGCACTCAACGAATTTCATCGATAAAAACAATCTTTTTTGGCTTTGAATTGAATTGACAGCGTTACAGAGACATATATGGCTTTGCTTTTTCTCGATCTCGGTCTCTTAAGTCATGATTGTACGTTTTGCATGACTATATCATAAAGTGAAAGGTAACACAAAAGCAAGTTTAGGACACAGCAACGCCACCAGCGTGCCGCGGGTGCAGTGAGACGGTGGCTTTCGTCTCATATCAAAAGCAAGACCCCCTAGCACCTATCCAGGTAACGGCGGCGGCTTTAAGCGGCCACGGATTTCCCTGATGAGCACATGTACGTAGCGTCTACTGCCCATGCTCAGAAGTGGTGAATAAAAGCGGTACAGCGAAGGCGCGCGGTATATTCCTGCGGTGCCAGTCTTCCCGTGTGGGTCGTTCTGTTTCGTTCTGAGGGACCTTCTAACACTGGGGCGCAGCGACGCCAGTACGGAAAAGGTTTGTCTTCTTTTTAATGCAAACGTGACAACTGTTCATGGAGCATTTTGTAAATACAAAGTTCTTGTGGTAGAACTGTGAAGTTTGTTTTTAAGGTAGATTTGGTGTTTTTGTATACGGCTGTTTACATAAAGAAGATATGGCTTTGCGAATCCATATGAAAATATCCAATAGCTTAGGTGTCGTCCACAAAAATGGAGCTTAGGTGTCGTCCATAAAGATGTCTTCTGTTGCCCGGACCCTCGACAGATGTGAAATGACAGCTATTGAGTTGAATTCACAGCGGCTACGTTACAAAGACATATGTCAATGTTTTACCAATAAATAGTTGACAAACTCCAGACATTCAACCGGTCAACAATTTGTATCAACTAGGCCTTTCTTAAGGTCACTAATAGGACCACTACAATCCACATTAGAATACGTCTTTAGAAAAAACCTTGAAGAGTAGTCTTCGATATCTCGCTTCCTCTGACGCAGACAGTCGAACGTAGACGCACTGTGGGATCTATGATCAATGTTCCTGTCAATTGCTGGATCCCAAGAGAGAAAAATACAGTCGTTACAATACATGTCAATTAACGTCAGCCAGAATGTTATCAATGCCTCCTAGTTTGCACAAGTAAAAATCGTTATTCGCAAATGACTATTGTCCGTATTTTCCAAGCAGAGGTTGCTGTTGAGAAGGCTAGAAGTGATCGTGATCTCTCTATCCACGTTAAAAGTCGCGGCCACGCCTAGCTCTCTCTGAGAAAACCTCTAAGTAATGTACATACTGTGATAATACAAACAGAAAATTAATATACAAAATAAAAATGCTGTGCTAGTCCCCCCAAAGTACTCCATACAGACACTACAGTCAGTCCGTGGGTGAACCATGCATTTTGATTATCCATGTCGGTAACGACCTGAGGCTAAGTTGCGAATGGTCCCCAGGCGTGCGGATCCCAGATGCGAGCCAGACGGAAACGTAATGTTGAACATACATCTACATTTACACTGAATAATCCGTCCGTTATATACGTATCGGGCTTATAGATCTAGGTTTGAATACACTTATAGCTTATGGATTTAGGCAAATCTTACATGCTTTTCTTGTCCTAGAGATCTTCAAGTACAGCCTTGTCGAATTAAAGAAAATTCCAACTACATTTTTTCGCTTTGAGCTTATAGAGTTAAAAATTAGCAAAATTTAAAAGTCATTTGTTTTAAGTCTGTTCAAGAACTTTCTGCTTTTACAGTACTAACATGGTAAAGATCTTTAGATTCTACAAAATGTTGAAATTTGTGTAAGTAGTAAACAGTTTCTTTTAAGTATCATTTGCAAAAAAAAGGTATAAAATTCAGCTCTTTGGCTACAATGTAATTGAATGTCTTATCGGATCATAATAATGAACTTTTCATTAATTCATTCATGCATCCATTAATTCATCGTATAACGATTGTGCCAGACGTGCACTGTTGCATGAAATTGAACCGCGGCCTTTTTTCTTCAGCGAAGACTCAGAAGTCTTATCAACTAGATGTAGATGTAGATTACATACAACATTACCAACACAGACTAAACAAGGTCACATCATTATCTGTCGTGCCCATCATAGCCTTAAATATTACTTTAATATTGCAGAATCCATTACAAAAGTTGTAGAGAAGGGAAAAATCGATAATCCTTGTCCCACTTTTGCCGGTCGTTCAATTCCAATACCTGATGGCCCATCAAGCTAGGCAGTTAAAGAAAATTAACAGCGCATTTTACGGATGTGAAGACAAAAAATGATATAGAAGTGCGGCAAATGTCACAAAGAAGACGCAAGGGTTCAAACGAATCATTATGTATAATCTATTTAGTCATTTATTTCTGCTTTCTTTATACAGTGCTTAACACACTGCATTACAAGCGTGCCCTGTACAAAATGACATACACAGACTGAATAATGTACAGAAGGAAATAAGGTAAACTGATTAACAAAAAGTAACTAAAATAACAATATTCATACAACCAAGTGTTAAAGCCAAATCATATACCGTAAACCGAAGTTGATGTGGCAGGCCGGGTCTATGCAACTATTTCCTTGCTCTCCTGCCTGAAATGTTTCTGCAATCATAATATTTGCTTGCGAATAGATTTGAAATTCTGCTTGCTACGGCAATATTGCCCGGTGTTAGATTTCCGATACTGTTATTTGAAGATTTGATGACCCTTCTGTACGTACGATAGCACAGGGGACGGTTTTAAGCCATTGCCTTTACCATGTTATCGGCCGACTTTATCCTTGTTTGATGTCTTCTGTTTTGGTTGAGCAGCAAAGTTAATTACACCCTGTCTCCATTTTTGGTGATTGATATCCGACAGGCGACCGTACGACCATTTCCAACGGTATCAATAATGTGGTTGACCGATATCCGTGATCCGTAAGGTCTATGGGCTATGTGCTGCAGTTTGTCATCAGATAGCCTGGAGCAAAGTAGACATACTGGACTAACCACAACGATAAAAGTAAAGCAAAACATCAAACATCGCAAATAGTTATACCCCTACTCCACTAGGACGGCGCTCTCATCGCGCGCTCTCTGCGACCTAAGATTTAACAGAACTCTCGACGAATTTCATCGATTTAAAAACAATCTTTTTACGCCTTGTGTTTATTGTTTTCTTTTCACTCATACTTGTGCATTTTGCATGATATTCCAATTATTAAGTCAAGGGTTGCACAAATTCACGTTAGGTCGCAGCGAGAGCGCAGCGCGATCGCCGTCTAGTGGACTAATTACAGACTTGTGCTCACTGACGCAATGTCAAGTGTCGATAGCAACCGATTTTATGTCAACAGCTTTTCTTCATCAACGGCACAGAGCCTTTATGCTGGAGACCAGCCAATGTAATATCGAGTTTTCCCTGCATTAAAGATGCAGTTAAAATCAGCCAGCGAGTATGATCTATATTCCCTCTCTGACACCGTATGGACCGAGAGGTATGGTCAAATCACTTTATCAGTTATGTGAATCTGGCCATACACAAATATGTTCCTCCATCCATAGAGCCGTTTTCTGGAAATTGAGTACATTCATCATCATCGCCGTTTGTTGTCCAGTGAGAGGGGGGGAGGATTTAGGAATCCAGCTGCTGACAGTAAAACTTCTTCGAGTCTGCCATCCACATTCTGGTCAACATTTGTTCAGTTCATCAGTTCGATTGTCGCAAGGGCAGATTTGAGTTGTTGGGTCAAAGCATTTTATCTGTGATGTGAATCTGGTCATACACAAATATGTTTCTCTAACCATAGAACCGTTTTCTGGAAATTGAGTGCATTCATCATAATCGCCATTCCTGCCGCATACAAGAGGACGCTGAGATGGGCCAAAATCACGCCCCAGCGTCTTTAGTGCACTGTGTACCGCTGTACCCCCTATGGGTTATTGCCCATATCTACCATGTCCAGCTCAACTGTTATCGTCCATGGTATTTGTTACTCTCTTTCTTTTTCCTGGTCCGTTCCAATGCAGTGTCATTTAAGGCCAAGCACAGTTTCTACGTTCTCCAAAGTACAAGTGGAGCAGTTACATCTGCACAGCATCTGCACATAAAAAGACCGCGATGGGCGGTGTAATGTTTGCATAAGACATTAGCAAGAGGCCTTGTGCTACCGCAGACACGTTTCAAAAGGCATTTTGGCGTAGGATGAATATTTTCTTAATCCTCAATCCTACTGATTTGTACATCTTATATCTGAAACCGTCGTTTGCTAACCTTATGGTTTTCTTTCGGGTAGAAAAACAATCACTTTTATCCTTATAAATGGGCATTGGTCTTCTACCTATGGGAACTAGCTGTATATTGCTTATCAGGAAAAGCTTTACAAAGTACCAGCATCTTAACAATCACCACTATGAACATGGTAGTAAGCTCTTGTGGTTATCATTAAGCCCAAAAGCTATCTACATTCTGCGAGGATGCTGATCTTACGATACGCCGAGAAAACCTCAAGTTCAATTAAGATCATGTCCAATGGCGACAATGTGGTCACAGTGGTAAATCTTTATTCATTATCATCAATGAAATATTAATCCTCGTCTTATACGAAAACCCAGATCCTATTCTTAACTTTCATCATCAATAATTGATTAGTAGAACATTATCCGTAGGGATGGATTGTTAGGCGGAGGTCCTGAAAGCCATTTTGCCTCACATACTCTTCGGCCTTCATGGTTGATTCTTTCGTCAATCACCAAATGGATCGTTCATACAGGGGTTCAATCTCTTAATGGATGAGAGGATTATACCTAAAGATCATACGCTGACCAGACTTACGCTAATGTTACCCTGTCTCCTTCCGGAGTCCACTAAGTCAATGTTACGGAAGGTCAGACAGAAATTCGATGAACTAGAATCTGGTCCACGACCTTCTTTGAGCAGTTGATCAAGTTTTTATTGTGACAAGGTCGATTAGGTAGGGAAGGCAGGTATTACCAGAGGTCATACAAGAGTCAGTAGTCACGGGTTAAGTGATCTCGACAGGGCTCTTGCTCCAGTTCAGCTCACTGAAGAGCTAATCTTCCATTGATCGTGACAGAGAACACAGACGCTATGTGCAGTATTTACAGGTTCATTGTACCGGGGAAATTCCCCTAGCTCTTTTCAACAAGCACAAAGAACAATGGGCCACGGCTTAACGTCCTGTCCTAAGGACGGCAGCGTGCATGTCGGGTGAGCGACACAGCCGGGATCGAACTCGCGGCTTCTAGTTCCGGAGGCAAGATCGCTAACCACTGGACTGCGCACTCTATAGGAGTAGAGGAGAAACTGGTACCTCTTGGCAGTTCAACATCTTTACACAGCTGCGGATTTATCGAAAAATTCATAACGCGTACGTTCCATCATCTCTCTCTTAGGTGTTAGGGTGAGCAAAAAGTTCACGAACTAAAACACGATGACTCATCATGTCATTTGTCTCATCTATCTCTTAGTCTAACAATTAGACATTTGGGGCAATACAGAAGATTTGGCAACCAGCTTTTTCCAACCTTCTCGGTTTTCTGGTGTTTTTTTAGCGTTTCTCTTCGTGTCATGCCTAGCCATTGTCGGATATTATCCTTCTGTCTTTCTTCCTCCCTGGACGGTTACCTGCATGATAGTTTTGGCTAGTCCCGATGACCGTGATACGTGGCCATGCCTTTTCAGTTTTATTTTCTTTACTGTGACTACGAGGTGTTATTAAAACATGACACCACTCTTTCCTTAACCAACGCTGCTATACATTAAATGTATCATATCATACTCGCTTCTGATCAATTCAAATTTAACGGTCTACCAGAGCGGAATGGAAGGAAGAGTGGCGCTCTGCCAGCGTCAAACACCAGTGAATGTATAGATTCATGCCCAATAACGACACCTTCCATTCTTTTGCCTAATAAACTTCTATTCTTTTGACTAATAAACTGGTGGACGTAACGAGTAGCAAATACTTTAAACCAGCTCAGAAAAAAACAAGAAATCAGACTTATCAACCTAGGATTTATGTTTTTGAAAAAATCGTATTTTCGTAGAACTATCATAGAGTGGAACTCTAAAAGAGATACAGATTTTGCATATTCCTTTCACGGCAGGAAAATCGCCTCCCGCCCCGTCGTTAAAAGCTGTTTGCTGATGCAAGACCTTTGCCACGCTTGGCGTGCCTCTTCAATTAAATGTCCATTAATGGAGTACTCCGTAACCGTGCGTGATGGCCATCTATAAAAGTATATCATCATTTACCCAACTTGCCTCTAAATTGTGCGATGTTGCGTCAACGCAAATTAACAAGACTACATCTTCATTGGACACAAGTTGCCAAACCCAAGGCTGACGTCCAAAAACTTACGTTTGAACGTCATGAGGTTAGAAGCCATAACAACCTATCAATCATCAATAAAAATTGCTTTCTAACTACGTCAATGCAAATGATTAGAATTACAAGAATGCATTAGGTTTTTTTTCAATCTGAAGCTGTCCTTAGAAGACCCTTATTCGGACGCCGTATACTAGTAGTCTCAAAATATAGTCAACGTGTGGTTTTGAACTTCACTGAGCCGTGTTTACGTCACAGCGATTCAATAAAATATGCTATTAGTAAGATTTACTTCGAAATTGTGGGACATTTTGCCAACGCAAATGAAAACTTATGGCCTGAAGAATATAACTAGTTTTCAGATCAAAAGCCGGCTTAACGAAATCTTGGCAGCCATGTACTGTGGTATTACTTAGCAGAGGCCTAAATCACATTTAAAGCCACCATGATTTTCCACCAGTGAAGACACCGTGCGGAAAGTTGCCCATTATAGTGATAAAGACAAATGTTTACGTCTGAGAGATTTTCTTCCCGTAAGAAATTGGCTCGGGGAGGTTTAACAAAGCTAGACGCCTCCCACACGCCTTCCACTAGGATGGCGCTCTCGCCGCGCGCTCTCTGCGACCTGGAATTTAGCACACTATTCAACGGATTTCATATCTAGAAAACTTATATTTTTCGCTTTGTGTATTTTGCTGTCTTTTCAGCCATTCTTTAAGATTTTGATGATATTCCAATTTTGTAATCAAGGATTAGACCAATCCGATTTAGGTCGCAGTGAGAGCGCAGCGCGATCGCCATGTAGTGATTGGGGACCATTGCTGGCATCACATTTAAAGCCATCGTGATTTTCCGCTAGTGAAGACACCGTGCGGAGAGTCGCCCATTACAGTGATACAGATAAAAGTTAACGTCTGAGAGATTTTCTCACAGTAACAAATTGGCTCGGGAAGACTTAACAAGGCTTGACGTCTCCCAGACGCTAACAAAGCTATTCAGGGAGGCTCAGAAAATAGATCCTATCTTCGGGCTCAAAATAGATTCCTACCCTTTCTTCTTTGACAGCTCATCATCACTGCATGCTGGATGTGATTGATATAAAAAGGTATCAATTCTAGGTTCATCCCAAAATAATTTCATCAGATTGGTAGAGCTACTGCCTGAGAACTCCAGTCAGTAGCTAGGAAAGTGTCTGATAGACACCGAAACGTCAGCAGGTGAGACATTACTGGTTGTGTAAAAAAAGGAAACTCCAATATCATATTTTAGGTTCAGTTGTGGGCAATATTGGTGTCGTATTGGCGTAACGGTTATGATGTTTGACCGAAAACCCAGAGGTCATGGGTTTAAATCCCTCTGACATGCCACCTATGTTGTGCCCTTCGGAAAAGCACTTAACACGACTTTTCTGAATCCAGTCAAGTGTAATAATGGGTACCTGACTCCGGTTGGGGAGGTAAAAGGGGATGGGAAGAGAGGCTTGAGCTCCGCCTTCCAATACCGTGCCCTAGACACAGTAGATAACAACCCACTGCCCCTACGGCTTCAAAATGGTTATGGAGCTACCTTCAGTAGGAAGGCTTAACCTTAACATTATTTTTGTGGCCAATAAAGAAATAAATCACACTAATAAAGGCATAGTTTCTTACAGGTCAGACATGATGACTTGCAGAAAAGTCTTCTTTTCTACTCAACCTTATTTCGTAAGCAAACCCACACACCTCTTGGTTACTGGTGTTTCGGTGCATGGTATGCTTTTCAATTACATGTACCTGTGAAGTGTCGTTGAGATCCAGCTGCTCCCCGGTTTTAAACACAAACATACCCATTATAGACCAGGCAACCGGGACGATTGTTCATTACTCAACCGATAGAGTCATCTACTGGAATTATTCTTCTGCTCTCTTAAAACATCCCCTTTGATTATCTGGAGTTATTCTAGCAACATAATGATAATAAAGCTTGGGCTCATTCCTGAAGTACTGATTTCCATGCTTTTGCTGCTTTTTACTAGTTTCACTTCTTAAGTTGGAGCACGTTCGAAGCAGCATGTCTTGAGACCTTCAAGCGAAATCATGTTGCGGACATTGTCCCATCTTCTTTTCGAGGACAGAGAAAGTTAATTCACACCAATGTAACTTACAACATTTTAACTCAACAGGAAGTTGTACAAACAAGCGAAATCGTGTTGCGGACATTGACTTGACTTGTTTTTAAGGACATCAAAACTAAATTTGCATCAGTGCAATTTACAACTGCGCTGTGATGAAATGTCAACACGGAAGCATTTTGACTAAACATGGAGTTGTAGCAAATCATGTTGCGGACATTGAATCGACTTGTTTTCGAGGACAGTAAATCTAAATTTACATCAGTGCAATTCACGACTGCGCTGTGCTGAAATGTCGACACGACAGGAACTCCGCGGTAGTTCATAACTCATTAGTTTCCACTTGATGCCCGCGGCGCTCCATTGTGGCAACCGCCGCCCAGATACAGCGGGGAGCTCGGTGGAAAGGTGTTTGATGCGCTGCGACCTTGTTCGATACGTGCAGCTTTCAAAATAAGCTTCAGTGAAACATTTTAGGGAGACTCATTAAGAATGAATATCAGAGTGTGTTATGCAGAGAAGTGTGTGGTAAAACATGATCACGAAACCTTTCACTGAGAAGCGTCTATAAACCAACTTGACTGCTTTTGTGGCACATCCGACTAAGACTGACCAGTGCTTGTTTGTTTATTTGTTTGTATTGTATATTTGGTAAACCGTATCAAGGCGTAACACACAAGACTTGTATTGAACAATACAAGCTGCATATTCGGACAGATTCATTTGATACACTCACACCGGCAAAGATCCATGCTTTTTTTTGTGCTTTTGCATGCTCGAGGTGTGGCTCTTCTCAAACACGGGACCCCCATTTAACTTCTTATCCTGAGGCCGTCCCGAACCGAAGTCGTGTTAAGTGCCTTTCCCAGGGGCACAACTTAACATCAGAGGAGCATATCATGGGAAGTGAAGGTCGATAAGTCATATTGCGGTGGATCTTTCTTCGTCTTTGATCAACGCTTCAAAAACTACACAATACATATCCCTCCAATACAGAGGAGCATTCATTCTAGGTCTCAAATACATCCCATCTTTAAACATATGTTGAACATATGCTTGAAAGCTACACCTATTGCTGAGACATTTGCAGACTCGACTGGCAAAAATACCAAATTTGTAAAGTGCACGTCGTATATCTACAATTACTGTTCCAGTTACCAAAACTCGTTTATAGTCGTCCTGTGATCCAGTGTGACAATCTGAGTTTCTCCACTGAGTCACAAAGAGGCCATATTCCACATCCCCAAATGCCATCTGAGGACATCTGCCTTTTCATCTCAAGTTGTGACGCAGGCGCCAAATCCAGCAGCCTTATAGTACATACTATTAGGTATAAGTACTATTATACTGCCCAGAATTCGGAACACTCGCAAGACGTACTTAATGCCAGCTCCTGGCTGTTGTGGCGTTTCTAATGCCGACTCAAACCGCGCGCGTGCCGTTAAGTTATAACCTTGGGAGTTGCTTCAATCTTAGAAACTTCCGCTAGTCCTTATGCACGGATTGCGCATCGTTTACCTCTGTATGGTTCCTCTTTACTCGCACGCGTCAGTGCGCATCCCACAATCATTGCGGCGTATACTGTTTGTGAAAAGTGGCGTAACAAACCATGCTTACATCCTAGAACGACAAGGCTAAGCATCAAATGAAATCATCAAACCACGACTAGACCATAATGGATTGTATGGCTTTTAAATATGTATTTGCAAATTATATGCAAACGAAATTATATAGAACCTGCAGGGAGTCATCATTTGTATCGTTATGAGTTGTGCCCTAATGCTACGGTAACAATTAGAAACAAAGGCCCCGCCGGGTAGTTTACGAGCTGTCTTTTTTTTCCACTTTTGGGGCGCGTGAATCCTATCTGGCCTCGTGGAACACCCTGCGGCTACCGAGCAATTTTTGCGCACGACCGGGACCCGGGATTTTTTTAAAAACTCGGAGTTAAAATCACCCTGGGACCCGGTAACAAATAGACGCCGTAATCTAATCGTAAGGACACCGAGAGTTACCCCCCCCCCCTCATGTTCAGCAATACATATTTGCTTCACCCCCTACGGGCACCGGGAGAATTGTGACCATAGCATTAGCAATATGTTGGCTGTAATGCTGCTTTCCATCATGACTCTTACATCGGTTTCTAACAATTGTACCAAATGTTGTTGCCGTCCATGTTTGTTACCTTCGATGAGAAGGTTATGTTTTGTATAGCGTTCGTGTGTGTGTTGGTATGTGTGTGTGTGTGTCCATCTATGTACACGATAACTCAAGAATGCCTAGATGGATTGTCTTGATATTTGTTGAATTATACATTGCAAACCTTCCGCCTACGCTACTATTCTACACACGTACTTAGTCTTCAAAGAGCCACAGAACTCTTTGCCAAAAGCAACCGGGCTATGATTTCCCCCCCGCACTTCCCAGAGCGACCTCTCATTATTTTCCCCATTCCATACATCATCCGAGGTCACCACTGTTGGTCTAGTGTATTATACGACTGAAACGGTGTGGAAAGGCGTGTCTTGGTCTTCTTCACGCGGGGACTGCTTCTTTATCGTCTCAACTTTCGACGTGTGCACTTTCTTTGTCCGTTAAACGAATTAGAAATTGGGGTGTAAAGGTGCGGTGCACACGATGGTAACATCACAAAAGCAGATTATCGGGTAGTTTAAAGTAGAATGGGCTTCAAATTCACTTGTTGGAAAATCGACGAACTTTTTTTCTTGACTGCCCATGGGCGAAATTGCTATTGACCGCTTGCGTATGGACTTGGCTTCTGGAAAAAAATCATCAAGGCACATTGAGCCTTTGAGGAAGGCTGTCGAGTCAGCGCATTTTCCGGTGTTTGACTCAGGAAGGTGTGGAGTCGCGTGGCGTAAAGGCAGCATGTTTGGCCCAGAGCCTAGTGGTTCCGGGTTCAAATCCGGCCGTGTCACCGATCTTGTGCCCTTGGGAAAGCCACTTTACACGACTTTCCTCACTCAAGTGAGAATGAGTACCTACCCTCGGATTGGAAGTTAAATGGAGGTCCCGTGTTTGGAAAGAGCCACACCCCACGCACGTTAAAAAAATCCCAACAACGCCTTTCGAAAAAGAGTAGGGGCATACCCCGGTGTGCGATAGCCTAAACCTCACAGTCAGTATACAGGCCATAAAAGTCTTCATCAAGTAGAAGTTGGTAGTCTCAAAATGAAAGAACAAGAAGCAAAAGGTGATTTGTAAGAATCATCAGACGTAGCCCGTACCAGAGGTATACAATTTCTCCGAATCCAAGAGTAAGAGGGCAATGTGAAAAATGATTCCATGCTATGCAATTCTAAGAAAGGCCAATTAGTTTTAATGTCTGTGAGGAAGCTGGATCACGGATAGGGAGGAGTGGACTGGTCATGCAGCCAACCAAATGGCGGAAGACCGCCAGCAATGGACCTTCACTAGCACTGAACCTTGCTGCCCCGACGGCTGACTAAGCTATGGGAGAAAGTGAGTGAGTGATTGAGTGATTGAGTGATTGAGTGAGTGAGTGAGTGAGTGAGTGAGTGAGTGAGTGAGTGAGTGAGTGAGTGAGTGAGTGAGTGAGGAAGCCCGCGGCTGACAGTAAAACTTTCCCGAGTTTGAAACTGGCCAGTTAGATCTGGGGCCTATACATTTACGTCAACCAACCCCAGGCAAGGTTGGCATGTGAGACAGACTGTTGCTGACATCGTGTCTGAGTAGGAAAGTTGAATATGCTATTTATGTAAGAAAGACCTTTCGTCATTGGGCCTATGAGGTAACCAGTTGCTGACAGCACAATTTCTCAGTCGGTTATAAGGAGACGATGACTTCTATGTTTAGGTAAGTCTGAGAAGGGCCAATCAGTTTGGGGGCTCTGAGGAAACCCGTTTCAGACAGTTCAATTTACCAGAGTCTGGGTGATTATGAGTTCTAGTTTATGTAGGTCTTAAGCCCCCCCCCCTCTCCGGCACTGGACCCGCGGCACGCTGGCGGCGTCGCTGCGTCGATCGAATTGACAAAGTACGCAACGAATCATCGACAAAAACGAATGTTTTAAGCTTTGTGTGTTTTGTTGTCTTTTTGGTCATACTTGTACGTTTTGAATGATATTCCCATGATAGATATTCCAGTGTATGAAGCAGCGACGCCGGAAGCGTGCCACAGGTCCATTAGGAGGAGGGCTTAAGAATGGCACGTTGAGCTGACGGACTGTTACTGACACCGTTTCTGACAGTTTTGTTGTTGGGTCTCTGAGACAACCACTACACACTGTGCAGTTTCTCAGTCGGTAATAAGGTGAAGATGTTATGTAAGTCTAAGGAAGGTCACGAAGAATGGATCCGAGCTTTCCGGGATGACATCATGGTCTTGACAGACTAGATGAAATGCCAATAAGTTTGGGGGCTCTGGGAAATCCCGCTGCTGATAGCGCAATTTCTCCGAGTCTGAGCTGGTTAGAGGGCAGACCTCAGAGTTGCGTTGCGCAGTGTAGTGCTCAAATGTGAATAGGACTATAGTGCCACATTAGAATCATTAATTTCCTTGAAAATTTATGCTCAATCTGGAGATCATTTGATTTAGAAGGAGCAGGTATGGTCTAAGGTTTCGCAGTTTGGTCAACATTTGTTCAGTTTATCAGGTTAATTGTCGCAAGGACAGGTGTGAGTTGTTGGGTCCTGCGGATGGATACATTACACGTTTGGAGTCAAAAGTAAGTTTTCCTTTTCACTACTGTCAGCATTTCTCAAAGTTTGAGGATATCAACACCCTGTTTTTCTTAAGGTCCATCTTCGTAAACTTGAACCTTGTGCTTATCTGGTGGAGCAGAATTTCTTAGACTGAAAATTGGGTTAATTCTTTTGTGAAGCCTTGTTTTAGTATATCTTAACATGCTTTCCTATGGGAAGCAGCACCAATGATGTTTGCCCTAAAGTAGAGTGACCTCTCCGCTGTTATCATTAGCAGCATTCCACTACTGACCTCCTGACTAGACGTCTATTCCCGTCCCTTCTACCCTATTTCCACCACAGGCTGCTTCCAAACTGTGACTGTTGAGCGGCCAAAGATTTACAGATCGCTCAACGAATTTCACAGATAAATAATGAATTGTTTTGACGTTTTGTGTGTATTGATGTTTATCAAATCATACTTTTCCATCTCGCAGAAATCATATTTTGGCTGTTGCTCAGCGATCGTCGTCTGACATAGATCGTGACCGCCCTGTTAAGACTTTGAAAAGTCCGATGCCACCCTGGCAGACATCACATAATCAGTGTCAGCAGTGTAACCGGTGCACCGAGGCTCCGCTCTGTCCAGAGAAGGCGCCAATCTTGTTTAGCCAGCAGGTCATCTTTGGCTTTTCCTATTAACCTAGATCTGCCAAGCGACCTGGATCCATCATTTCGAAAGGCTTAAGATGTCCTTAGGTGCAACACTACGAATTTCTCTTAGGACTTAAATCTATTAATTAGGGCTTTAACCACGTACTCTGTATCCTCATTACATTTTGTCTGACCCTTACGTCTCCCTCATGACCTCAATGAAAAGTGGTTCGCAAGCCGATTTGAGCTTCTCATGAATAAAGAAAGGTTTAAACAAAATCACACGCCCCAAGCACACTTCATGCAACATGCAAGATTTGCTAAGTTTACTTTGAGTGGTGACGAATGCCAAAAGACCTGCTCGTTTTAAAGCTATGTCAGGTGTGAACAATTTAACGTGAAATGAACTGTTCTCCAATTCAAAGAATTGACTCACCGTAATTATGACGGAATCACTCGGTCTTTAAGATGTTTGCACGACGTGCATCCAGAAGAAAACGTCGAAACTGACGGATAGAGGCCATCGGCAACGACCTGTCACCTTAGATAAGCTTCAAGGTTGTTGTTTTCTCCCACTCAAATCTATACCATTCGCATCCTTTAGCACTGATGATGATTCACGGGTAACCTACACGTTGCTAATAGTGTAGTTTTTTATATTTGCGAGGATTGTATATTTTTGTCCCTCAAAGCCTCTTCATAGATCTTTTCGTAGTGAATGTCTCCATATCATTCAGAAATTACTTTATCCACCGGTGTGCTCTATTTGTCTTCTGTATCAGGCAGCAACGTTTGACGATAATGCACGTATCATTGGTATGTATCTTAAGTTGAATAAAGCTTTCGATACTGATAACCATGAAATAGTACCCAATAATAAAGTCGTTACTGCTTTGACGGTTGAAAAACAGATAACTGTTACAACACTGGTGAAATTCACAATGTACAGATTACTAGTAACTTCGCGTATCGCGTACCTTCAATGTTGCATTTGACATCCTGAAACCATCAACTTTCATACCCAACTTAACTTCATGACCTTTCCCTAGCAATATACGTTATTTATGGTTTACGACACTGTCCGTACATCCTTCAGATGAACTTTTGTTTTTATTTCGCTTTTTGACAGACAAGGACGACGTGGCACTGCACACAAGGTTTTCATTACTTATCTTAACAGTTCCACGTACAAAAGACAATATCCCCATTTCTACACGAGTGAGGAAAGTCGTGCAAAGTGCCTTTCCCAAGGACACATCATCGGTGGCGTCAGGGGGGTTCTAACCCGGGACCGCTTGGTTCTGGGCCGAACATCCTGCCGATACGCCACACGACCCCACACTCAGATGAACTTCACGCCTAACCTGTCGTCCATCCTAGTGTTCCATTTGAACTTCAAAACTACAAACTATAAAACTGAACTTGACCCCCTGGCCTCCATCTAGCATTATACGTTATCATGTAGGTCCCAGCTGGATTCACACCAGACGTCCAGGATTTCTGATTGTGAAAAACGACCCGGGGAAGCACGTAGGGGGCAAAGTGCTCGTAAAGATACTTTATGTCCCTTCGAACAATGTTTCAATACGTCAGAGATGGTTACTAGCCTCTGTTGCAGGAATCACCGGACGTTATTGTGCAGGGAAATTTCGACACTTTGTCTAAATGACTTATACAGTACGTATTTTAACATTTGTAATTGTATTGCTGATCTCTGTGATTTTTTATAAGTAATTTCTTTGGAGAATTATGAATATCTTTATTTCGATGGCCTGTGTGAATTAGCTATAATTGAGACTATTGACTGTCTGCAAAGTGCTATAGCGCTGATAAAGTTCTTTTGATTTTGTTTTTGAGGGTGTGGGATTGGCGACCCACCCACAGCAGTCTCATTATAAATGAGGTACAATTATAAAGGAAATATACAAGCTTTCCAGTGATTTAACACATGGCGCTAATCATTAAAAACGCCACGGACATATGGTACTTTTTATCAAGACCGACTCACAAGTACAACCCTGGTGCTCATCCCATGAACGTACAATCATAACAAACGGGATAAAGTACAATAAACAAGCTTTACATTGATAAACAATACAATACAATACAATGCGATTAATATCTTACTGACGAAGATACGATCGAAAAAATAAAGTTTCCGAACTTCCTGCGTTCTGAGTTCAGTTTTCTAACAGCTACTCGTAATGCTTCCCGAGATCTACTAACTAACCGGAGCATAAAATAAGACCCCAGTCTACGTTCAGAAACGGGGAGGTAAAAGGTGGTGGAAGGAGAGGGATGGGCTCCGCCTTCCAATACTGTGCCCTAGACACCGTGGATAACAACCCACTGCCCCTACGGCTTTAAAAGGGCTATGGGAATACCTTAAAGTTTACCTTTACTAACGATCAGAACATGGTTCATAATCAGAACCTCGTACTCAGTTAAAGGAAAAAAATGTTCGATGAAGTCTGCAAAGGAGACTAGACGCTTCTCAATGTTCTACCTAAGCGTTTTATCTTGTTCAAGATAACCATGGTGATTCATACTTCCCCGGTGTCTCGCCATGTAGGGCTCATGCCCATTCAAGCTACGCTAATGCGAGTGGGAGGCAAATGGAATGGAACCAACGCAAAGACGATTTGTTTTAAAAGCCTCTTGAGACGCGATATCAATTCTGATGTGGCCGGACCCTCTATTCTTCTGGTTTCGATTGAAAACCGAATACAAATTGTGCTCTTTTCAGTGTCCTTGCTTTCGGGAATTCTTCCATGCAGAAGATTGCACACAAAATATGTGGTCTATGTAGAGTGTGTTGTCATCATGACAACACCGTGATGACGTGCATAAAAAGGCATTCCCACAGCTTTTTGAGGGCGCAGGTGCAGTTGGTTGTTATCTACTGTGTGTTGGGCATGGTATTAGAAGGCGGATCCCATCCCTCTCCTCCTACTGACTTTTACCTCCCCAACCAAAGTCGGGTACCCATTCTACACCTGGGTGGAGTGAGGAACTTCGTGTAAAATGCCTTTCCCAAGGGTATGGCATCGGTGGCATATCAAGGGATTTGAACCCAGGACCCCTGGGTTTCTGGGCAAAACCCTGACGCTACGCCACACGACCCCACATGCCTGAGATCTAAAAGGCTCGCTAGTAGCTAGCATGAGGATGATACGCCCGTCAGAAAAACAACAACTTGCTAGTTTGATGTTGTGTCTGCTACTGTTTTTCTCTTTGTCTGGGAAATCCCTGATCCATTTACTGCCAGTGTGAACATGTTTTATGAGCTTTCTTATACCGTCACATTCACACCATTTGTGATAACTCCAAAGCTAACACTGCCACGCTTAAGTGGCATTATTACACAGGAGAAATGGCCCGATCTAGGCCAAAATCAGTATCTCTCTCGTTTTTAGTCGTAAACCATGGATACAAATGAGATAAAAGACATTGATGTAAGAAGGTGGTAAATTCCTTTTTTTAAGTCAGGTCTTCGTTAAGTTCTGGATATTAGGCCTCTTAAGGTAGGAAAAAGAAAAAAAACTACTGAAGCAGAAAGTTGTAAAAGTTTGACGAAAGTAGTTATAGTGTAAGTGAGACGTAATGTAGCTAGTGGAGTGGTAACTGTGCCTATTACTTTCAGCTGCGAATCCCGGATCACTTTCATGGGCGTGCATCATTCCTGAAATGAAAATTCGCCTGCTCGAACTAAACTTCTTGTTTCACTTGAAGTGATAGAGTGCATGTGTGTTTCACATTGAATGATTTCTTGCAGTATCTGTTAGATACCAACTGACAATAAAGGCTTTGCAAATCGTATGTGATTCCACAAGAATGCACTCTAACAACAGTTTACATCGGAAATTCTTGACGGATATCCTTTCATAGACAGCTGTTGATATCCACTTTATTGTAGATCGTAGCTTATATAGCAACGATAAAAATGTTCGGTTTGATTATATTATGGGAACGTTTCCACACTTTAAATTTATGTCTAATGTTGAGAATTTCATTATGCGTTCTGACCATGCAATATTTAACAAGTCCATCTCAACTTATATTTCTAACATCACAAAGAAACGAGAAGAAGCCGAACCTATGGATTAGAGTAGTTTCAGAACAATTGTTTTAGATAGATATCAGAAATCCTATCAGTGTCATCATATGAACGTTGCCATGTATTTTCTATCCATATGCCTGTACTTAGCCCGTGATAGGGCATGAAAATACTTGACTATACAAAAGAGGTTATTATTATTGAATATCGCAGAGTTCATTGACTCCTTCTGATACAGAACATTGGTTAGCCTAAATCGCGGAGCTCCGAAGATATGCCGGGTAATATACTCCCTGTTTGCGTAACGAAATTGGAAAACGGCAAAAAATCCTCAGCGGGCACGTTCTGCCTTAATGAAAGGGTGTCGCCGAAATCGCAAATCTGCCGCCCACGCATTTAACACCACGCTTATCGCCTAATCGTATGAGACAACACGTTGGGAATCCATCCAGAATAAACCGCCTCCGCTCTGGGATTTACGACTCTTAACGGCTTCGTGACGCTGGTTCGTTTTACACGCGGGCAGGATGATGCCATTTACCCAAGAGCTGCTGGAGGCATGGCATCCGTGTGTTTAGAACGTAAGATTGGGCAAACAAAGAGTGGGATAATGAAGAAAGTACGAACAGGGCGCCAACTTCCATCTAACTTCTATCTTATCTAGCACGTTGTGGGTGTTCCCCGTGGTCATGGTTACACGCTTCAAATACGCCGTGACATTGGCTCGCTTTCATCCAAGGAGGAGGATGGCATCCGTCCAAGACCAGCCCGCAGATGAAAAGAGGGACCATGACTTTGGTTTTGATCTACGCATCATTACCTCTTTGAAAACGGAGGTCATAAAGTTTTCGGTCTAACAGAGAAGGCACCCGGGCAGGCAAAAACAACAGATGGAGTATGTGTGGTAGCACTGGCTCTTATCCAATGGCATTTTTCCAGTATTGCGTTAGGAATATTCTCCATGGACAAGGTAAGATCTTCGAGTCATTTAGGAAATCTGAGAAAGTAGTTTGTTTCCAGCGAAAGAGAATGGTTGCAATCGTCAAATAACTACAGCCAGACACCCTTGGCCAGCATGATTTTCGTGGCTCTGACGTGTAGAATCTAGCAAACTTTGCGTTAAATGAAAAAAAAAGGAAGACAAGAAAGCTCCAAATGTTATCTATCGAGTCTCTGCGCTAACACACTGTGATGTTCAAGTGCTGAAATGATGGCATTTGAAACTGAAAACAACAGACAGAGATATCTTCAGCAAGCATGACTGTCGTGGCTTTGACAAGCAAACGTGGCGTGAAATGAAGAAGAAGTAAAAAACAAGCGTTAACAACGAAATTTTATCGCTATGGTGTTTAATTCTTCCCTACGGGTTATATGTTTCAGTTCCGTGACAGTAAGACTTTCAAATCCGAAGAAAGATATGGCATTTACGCAAGAGCGAGCGTGACTGCAGTCACTCGGAACTTCTAACTGGATTATGCAGAAAGAGACAAAAACAACTATAAGAAATAAATCTTCAACTTTTATCCAACGAACTTCTTCACTATTATGTTAAATCATTGTCTACGGGCATGATTATATGTTCAAAGCTAAAAGGCTCTAACAGCTCCGTCACAATAAGTCGACAACATTCCAAGAAAACCATGGCATTCACGCAACAGTGAGCGTGACTTTAGTCACTCGGGCCTTTTAACTGGATTATGTAAAAAGAGAAAAAAACAATTATAAGAAAACTTCAAATTCTTATCAATAGTATTTATTCACTATCGTGTTAAATTCTTCCCTTCGGGAATGGCTATATGTTCTGAGGCTTAACAACTCCGTGACAGTCAGTCTATTACATCCGAAGAAAATTTGCGCGAAAGCTGGCGTGACTGTAGTCGTTCAGAACTTTTAACTGGATTTTGCACACACCACAAAGACAATTATAAGAAACCTTCAAACTCTTATCCATAGCACTTCTTAACTATTATGGTAAATACTTGCCTACGGGAATGAATACATGTTTGAAGGCTTTAATAGCTCTGTGACAATAAGTCGACTACATCGGATGAAAATTGTGGCATTTGCGCGAGAACAAGCGTGACTGTTGCGGATTTGTAATTTGATTATACATGTATATAAAGTATAAGAAAGGACCAACTTGTTATCATCAGCGTAATTCTTCGCTATCTTGTTTAATTCTTTCCTAAGGTTCTGGTTATATATTCAAGAGTTTTGATAGCTGTGACAGTAATTCTTTTTCATCCAGAGAAAATTATGGCATTTGCGTAAGAGCGAGCGTGACTGCTGCGGATTTCAACTTTGATTATACAGTAACGTGCGTGTAATGAAGAAATAAAATATAATTTGTCGTGACTTTGTACGTCAGTAGTACTTATGATTCAAGGACAAGAACTACTGTAACAACAAAGCACTTCCCTCACCTCAATTGGAACTTAGGCGCCCTCAACGGAAGTGTTTTCAAGGCTGCCTCTTTCGTGATGAAGTCGTTCTGAATTCGCAACGACTTCACAGAAGTTGGAAAGGCGTACACTTGCCTATGCAAATGCAAACAGCATTTGCGAATACAAGCGTGTGTGTAACAATCTTCTGGTTCTGTATATGTAAAGGATGTAAATTGTGGACTATACAAAATGAGAAGGCACGATTTGCTTCAAAATCGGGTGACTTGTATGACTTTTCAAGGCGCATTTATTCTATTTCTATTTTATTCACATGTGATTGAATAACTAGCATGGGAATTAAGCAAAATGTGCTTCCAGGAATTCTCTGCTCCTACTTCAATAGCAAAATAAGATCAATGTCAACAGAAATGAAGTAATGACTACACAGGTAAGATACAAATCCCGGAACTAAATAACCAACCAAAGTAAATCGTCATCATAACACGATAAGGAGATGATTGGCTTACGTGAATGGCATATATTGTTTTGACGTATTTGGGATTTTACCTGATTGTTTTGTTTGATCTACCTTAAACCCATCTATCTTCCTACACAACTGGCATCTAAGGGGAGACACTCTAAATGCAAAACACATTGATTTCCTTTCATTTCTTGCGGTTGTTCGCCTGTTTAGCGAACAGTTAGCCGCAAGCCCTTCCGAGAGTCGACTTAATCGGTCGATGCACCACTTAAGAGAGACATGTACAACGCTTTCCTGAACCGTTAGAGCGCCAAACGCAGCTTATCCGGGACGATTATTGGCCATCAAAGACCGCCAGACAACTCATTCCCTATTCTTTAACAGCTTAAACGTTCCTCCATTTGGCCTGTCGAAAGTCCTAAGAGCCCATTATCTTCTTGACGTCAATACCCTTTTTGGCCAACGAAAAACAAGAGATCAAATACCGCCAGACAACTCATTCGCTATTCGTTAACAACTCACAACTTCATCCATTTGGCCTGTCGAAAGTTCTAAGAGCCCATTATCTTCTTGACGTCAATACTCTTTTGGCCAACGAAAAACAAGAGATCAAAGACAACCAGACAACTCATTCGCTATTCGTTAACAACTCACAACTTGATCCATTTGGTCTGCCGAAAGTTCTGAGAGCTCAGTATATTTTTTACGTCAATACTCTTCGGGCCAACGAAAAACAAGAGATCAAAAACCGCCAGACAACTCATTCGCTATTCTTTAACAGCTGAAACCTTCATCCATTTGGCCTGTCGAAAGTCCTAAAAGCCCATCATCTTCTCAACATCAATACTCTTTTGGCCAACGTTGAAGAGATTCATCAGTCACGTGTGATTACAAGTTACTAGAATATTCTTCGATCAGGGACTTAAAGGTAACAGGACATGTACCTCCAAATCTTCGTGATCAAGATGTTCAGTAGACATCGAAAATTTTGGAGGTACGTGTCTTGTTATCTTTAAATCACTGACTGAAGAATATTCTAGTAACAGCTTTTGGCCAACGGATAACAGAAGATCTTAAGAGCTGCGTGTATCCGATCTGCATCGACAGCTTCCACGCGCGGCAGAAGACTTGGTGTTATGAACACTCTTACCCTGACAGTTGCAATAATTGCCGCGTGATGATCAAAGAAAATCTATAGTCAAACCATTCCCTCTTCGCATCGCTTCCTGACTTCTTCTGAAAAACAACAACTTCTAAGACTAAATTGATACCTTCTCGCGAGTACACTTTCGCTCGAGGATTTTCAACAGTGCAAAACACTTCAAAGGTTATTGAGTACTTGCAATTAGCTCGTGATGATTGAAATAAACTAAGCTTATTTAATCCCCATGCGTGCAGCTTGCTCGTTTATATGCTGTCACTGTCAGAGCAATCAAGGGTCCTATCGAGGGACCCTGCCGGTCTGTATAGCTGTGAGTACCGAATCAAACCCATTATTACATTGTTGTCACAAGTAATGAACTCCTCTATGTAAATACAAAAGCCCAACGATTACCAGCAGTCAGTTTAGAGCCCTACACATTAACTACTCCTACACATGGCCACGCGTGTGGTATCTATGACTACTTTAACTGTCCTAATATGGTAATTTTCTCACAATGATTGAAGAATACATCAATACTAAATCATAAATATAAATCAAGCTCAGTCTCCTGACTCTGATAAAAAAGGCAACTCCTCTATATTAATACACCTTCGACCACAGAATAACATGCTTGCATCTACGTACGTAGACAGATAGCTTCCGTTAGCTCTTATGTCCTAAAAGTCACACGAATGTCAAACCGGACCTTCAGTGGCGCTCCAAAGATTCTATGAGTTTTCAATCTTCATTTTACGCAGTGACAGAGGGCGAGCAAGTTCAGAATAACAACCAGGCGCTTGTCCGGTAGTCATCTTTCCTCGCACGATTGATTGTAGTCCCACTGCGCCATCAGAAACCACATCAAAGAATTCTGCTTCGCTCCCTTGTGTTCCGAATCAAGCTTATATAACTAGCAGAGTCACGAGTTATGCATTGCCTTTGATTGTACTGTTTCATCTCCCTCCCAGCTTGCATCTCAGAATTAATTCGTCTGGAAAGATCAAACAATGAATCATTGTTATTCGACGTCTTCAAGTAAAAACGCATTTGTTGGAAGCTTTTGAAACAACACACACGACTTTGACTGAAGAGGTCAGAAAACAGCAGTAATGTGTGTGATATCATAAGATGTATACGATAACGATGTTATGCAGGACTTGACTCAGTCATATAACGTTAATGACCCGCTTTCCTTCGATGTATACGGTGTCATAAGGCCGCGACCGAGGTAGCCTATGAGGTGGTTATAGGAACGGACCATGCCTTATGATACCGTGTGCATCGAAGGAAAACAGGTCATCAACCCTTAATTATTCAACGTCTTCTAGTGAAAACATCTGCACCCACCACCCTGTCTTGAAATCTGCCGGTGCGAACGCTTGTTAATCGTTCACTATAAAACAATGAGAGAAACATCCTCTTTAATTGTAAACAAGATAAGTTCCCTACTTTTCGATATTTAGATAGCAAAGGAAAATGCGTATTCCACAAGGAACTAATCAAACCATGAATTATAGGCTCCATATGTCCATACATCTACAACTGTCTTAAGAGGCGAGAAGAAATGGAACCTGTACATAGCAGTATTATTTACTCTTTGGATGTAGTACGTTTTGATATCACTGTGATTATATTTCTGCATTATCACCATGACCTGTACCTAGCTTGTAAGAGCATTGACGTACAATGAAGGTCTTTTATTCTTACTTCACGGAAGGATGGCGACGGAGGCGTCCATCGAATGGGACTTCGTGGACAATGACACGGCCATGTTCAACGACACCGCGGGCATGCCACATGTCATGAGAGGACCCAGTCCAGAGTTTCTCGCCAAGGCAGCGAAATTCAACCTCTTCTACAACATCATGACTTACCTCATACTCGTTATAGGTGAGATTTGGGGGTATTTACTATTTGCACTAAATGAAGCATTATCTCTGGCTGGATAAGAAAGTCAAACCAGTGATGAACAGGGATGAGGGGGGGGGGGATATAGACTTAGCCAAGTTTCAGATTGTGTTTTCACCGCAATAGCGCCATCTACCTCGGCCTCTTATAGCGGCGAGGAGCAGGACTCCAATCAGAAGCTCTGAGGAAGGTGTCTGATAGCCGCGGCGACTCTTGTTATGTAGTCGCTGGAAGACACTGTTTAATATACAAGTAAATACGTCTTCCCACTAGAATCGCCGCGGCTAGATAGTAGTGTACAATCAATTACAACTTGTACTTTCATATTAGATATCTGCTACACGGCGATGTTACCAGCGTCGCACAGCTACAGTTCAGTGTAATCGGAATCGTGAATGACCTTATACACGTTTGCGTTACCAGCAGCATATTTCTAGCAATCAACATCTTATAAGAAGTTGCTAACTGATACTATCATCACCTGACTATACCTGCAAGTTCACCAGATGGTTTATCTAATAAAATCCTCACCTCTGAAGTTTTAAAAGGGTCGACAACAGACTTACCTTCTATGTACTTACCTGAACCAAACGTCAACTTGTATGCTGTCTGGAAACGACGTCATCAAGACCATAATACTCTTGTGACCCGAGGTCAAATGGTTGTTCATCATTTGTGCCTGATGACATTATCGTGTCGCAAGAGCGAACCGTACGCCAATAATAGACTCGTATGGGCTAGTACATGATTTGGTTAATTCCTAGCTAACTCAAGATCGGTATCTTGTTTGAGGCTCACAGTTTGTACAGGGAGTTCAAAAACATTGCACATACATTTTGTGACATTAGAAATGATTGTAAAGAAATATTTTTGATCGTTGAAGGTTTGACATCCTGGGTCATCCTGGTAATAAGATACACGAAATAAAAGTTACTCAAGCAACTGGATGTGAGTTTGGAAACGGTCAGACGTTTCATGTAGCATCCGCAACCTTTCGTCAGTCACACTTACTCTTTACTTTATTTGCATATCAATTCACAGTTCACTGATAAAACTATAACCTGCTGCATTACAAATCTTGAGGAACTTCAGGCGTTACCGGTAACATGCTGTCGTTCGTAAATTGTATCTTTTATGCTATCGTAACTATAAACTGGGGTAAGTGAAACGTACTTCAGCCACCAGGCTGTGAAGTGTTACATAAATAAACCATTCATTCATTTTTTTATTCATTCATTTTTTTATTCATTCATTCATTCATTCCTCAGGCGTTCCCGGTAACGTGCTGTCGTTCGTTGTGATGATGGGTCCTCGGCTGAGGAAAGCGCCGTCCAGTCTGTACCTGGCCGCTCTGGCAGTGGTGGATACCATCTTTCTGATGACTTCAGTGGGGCTACAGGTACTGACATTTTCTGACGTTTTTGCAATTGCATCTGTACTGTGACACATGGGAGTAAATACCTGTATGGGTAAGTGTAACTGAGTGTGAGTAAATGGGTGTGAGTGAATGAGTGAATGAGTGAGTGAGTGAATGAGTGAGTGTGAGATAGCATTAGTGAGTTGGTATGATTTTTCCATTTATAAAATGAAATTCACATTGATCCTGCCTAGCTAACTGAAAAAAAATTACCACGCGTATTAGTATTGTGACAGGCAAAATGGGATAGTATGTCTAAGTTCAATGTACTGGGAAAGTACAGAGACAACTAACCATGCATCTGTCTAAAGAAAAAAAATCTATTCTAGTTTCATACAAGTCAAATAACAGAAGAAAAGCTTGCCTGGTGGATTCTTGGCCCTGTGACTAAGAACTTCAGACTAAGAGTTACTAGCCACTGAACTTTCTACTCGAAACAGATCCTTCACGACGAGGACGTCATCCACGCCAGTGACGTGTACTGCAAGCTGACCAAGTTCCTGGTGCGCTCATCCGGGTACTTGTCGGCCTGGATCACCACGGCCTTCACGGTGGAGCGGTACATCGCCGTCTGCCACCCCATGCGCAGGAGCACGCTTTGCACGATGGACAAGACCAGGAAGGTAATGGCCAAGCACCACCACCACCTTTAAGTACCAGAGTTGTCAACCAAGGGCAAGGATTAATGTGTTCAAAAATTCAAATTTTCCGAGAACCATAGTAGGATTAAACTCACACTCACTCATTCTCTCCCATAGCTTAAACTAGTTACCATCAAATACTGTAGGAACATCCTCGACCAGCCAGCACATATAGAACACATGTAGATAATCAGGACTGCTTTTAGCTGTTAGGGAGGTCATAGATGCTAGGACTAAAGGTCACAGATGCCGTTCCTGATTATTCTTATACATACACTGTATGAAAGTGTGCCTGATATGATTACCGTAGCAGCGGCGTTGAAAGGTATTATGAAATGTACCATAACTCCGTTGTTCAAGATTCGATGACAGACAAGTGGTAAAAATGGCCTGGTGGCCCCTATGCAGAGCTGACCACCAGAACATGTTTGACTAATACAATTATGTCCTATTCCCTCCACTAGGTGTTGCTGGGGATGGTGATGGTGGTGTGCAGTGTGAGCTGTCTGGAGTTCTGGGCCCAGGTTGAGCGAGACAACATGTGTGAGTTCCGCGACCCGCGATCCTGGCTCAACATCACTATTTACGACATGACTGCCGGACGGCTCATTCCAACTGCCGCGGTGGGGTTCATCAACACGGTCATCGTCATCCGGGTTCTACAGGTGGGTGACAGTTCTATTCTATCATGTTCTGTTCTATTCTATTCTATTCTGTTCTTTTCTATCCTGTTCTGTTCTATTCTATCCTATTCTATTCTGTTCTATTCTATTTCATTCTGTTCTAGTCTATTCTATTAGATTCCATTCTATTGTATTGTATTCCATAGTATTCTACTTTGTTCTATCTTATTCTATTCTATTCTCTGCTAATCCATCCAGTAGTCTATTATCTACTTACTTATTAGACTTAAAGGCTCCCGTGTCGTCCGACTCACGTGGCAGTTAGGTTGGCTCAGTAGTCTATCCAGTATTCAATTCTATTTGTTCGGCAATGCATATAGTCAGGGATGGTCAACTAGCAAATAGAAAATTGAAAAGGGGCTAACCCGTTGAAGACAATAAACTATGTAAGCACGAAAGAGATAACTAGACATATTCAATACGTTCCTATGCAATCATTTTTATTCATTTGGGTCTGATGTGCCTTATGCCTTAGCTCCCGGTGTTTCGTTCCAGTTTTTAGAGCTCTTATTTCTCTCTCAATTCCTACAGACACAGAAGAACCGCCAGAGCCTATCCAAGTGCGCCAAAGAGACGGAGAAGCGTCAGAACCAGATCACGTTCGTCCTCTTTACCGTCTCCACCACTTTCTTCCTCCTGACCGTCCCTCAGTCCGTCTCCGTGGTCTACGACCTAGCCTCGCACGGAGGACTGCACGGCGGCCGCCAGAACATCGACGAAGACACGCTATTCGTCAAACAGGTCACCAACCACACCCTGGCTCTGATGTTCAAGCTGAACTTCTCGGTGAACTTCATTCTGTACTGCGTGACGGGCAGGCGCTTCAGGGAGGCGTTCCTGCGCATCTTCTGCAGGTGCCTGCCCGTGGAGTACAGAGGGGGGAAGAGAGAGCTGCTGTACAAGAGCAGCCGGTTCACGCAGAGCACGCGCTTCTCCAACTACTGCCACACCATACAGCAGGGGTCCGCGTCAACGCCCATGGGGCTGTCGATTATCGACCACGGTACCATCTCGATGCACTCCCTCCATCCACACATGAACAACTCCGTGTCTAAACATTCTACATTAAGCGTCACGACCCCCCTCACCCCCGCACCGCTACCGTCTGCCGACTCGGATGTCTCCGCGACTAAAAATGGGGGTGCCAAGTTTCAAACATCACGGGTTTAAAAATCAAATCATCCACTGATTATCTAACTCATGGATTACCAAACAGTCCTAGAAATTCACCTCGGTCTTGAAGTTTTGTCATATCCGCCTGTACAAAATAAGGTCCATACGATAGAGTCTATTCATGAGTTGAAAACACTCATACACTATGTATCAAGATAGCACTGCCAAACAGTTCATTATGAGTGAAATATGATGATCTTAATACTTTTTTCTTGATAAAACAAAACAAAAAATACAAAACAAAACACCGTTATCTTGATATCATTTTGGTAGAGGGGATGGTAACATTTACAAACTTCAACTCAGCGTTAGATCGAGGATCAGTTGATATCGGGGCAAATACAATTTCACACTCAACGCCGTTGTAAAGTAATCTAAGAGGAGTATTTGCTGGCAAATGTCGGCCTCACAATTTATCTGTCTTGTCGTTGAATAGGCAATATAAATCTGGATTCTTGTGTGTTTGATCTAAATATTCTGAGTCTGTGAGTATTCAGTCTAGAATAAACAACTGTGGCTCAATGTTCTATGTGTGTGTTTACGGTTGTGATAGAATACGATGTCATCACGTGTCTACTTCTACAAATATTTTTATGGAAGAGTATTGTTTTATGAAGTCTTGCTGTCTTAGCTTCTACTGTGTTGTCGCACAGAATCACATTGTAAATAAGGGATGGTATTTTACTACAAAGAGTTATCGGAATGTGCCTGCTCATGTAAATTGGATACTTAACAATGTAGAGTTGTATTTCCAGTGGTCAGCTGGTATGATCATCTTGTATAATCGTGAAAGTGTTTGTTTTGTTTGTTTGTTTTATTTATTCGCACATAAAAAAACAGAAAGTAATAATGAAATAATTAGAGGTACAATAAAAACGTGCAGGAGGGGGATGAAGCCTGCAAGGCTTATAGATGCCCTCCTCCTTTTAACTTAACAAATTTACACAATGATAATATGAATATCAAACAAAGGTAATGACAAATGATGAAATAAACATAACGAACAACTAATATAATGAAAAATCAAATACTGATAATGTAATACAGATTAAACGAAAGAAATTATCACTAACGAGGACCAGAAATATTTTTAGATGTAGTTCGGATTTGAAAGAAGATAGTCTCGAAGATGACATTTAAAGGTTATCACAGAAGTAAAGTTCTTAAGGGGGGAGGGGAGGCAATACTTCTGTGGAATCTATAAAATACATTTCTTTCACAGAATAGAAGTCTTGTGAATTATTTGCTATAATCATTTCATAGTTTTTCTGAATCAAAGTTGAACAGTAGATCGCCAACCCCAAAGAATTGAACTTACTCAAACTTCCGACTGATCTAGTCTTTCCATATAAGTCCAATGTCTTGTGTGTTGTCAATTTTCAGTTCAACTTTGATTCAGAATGCCTATTTACACAGTTGCACTTTCAAATGTATGTCATGAGTTGATGGTCTCAATGACTACATCAGTATATCAGTTTAATGGAATAGTACTCTCGCGAATACCATCAATCTATCAGCATTTATGTTTGATATATGTGCGTGATATTTGTGTATTGGTCGTACGTTATTCAGTCATGCGGTATTTGAAAGTGCATATCATTCTGATGCTACAATGTCGATAATGTGTGAATTTGAATCATTTTCCATATGTGATATGTGATATGTAGACAACGTTTTCTGTGTAACAGTGTAACACAGTTGAGATTTGAAAAACATGTGATGTCCTGTAATTTTAGTGAATATTTTAATAAACAAGGAAAATCCTTTGAAAACGGTGTGATCATTATCATAATGGTATTTGACACGCAAAACATTTGTTCAATCTATAATAAGAATAATCGTGCATTGCCTTGCCTCATCCCCATTTCACAATCCAAGAAATATGATGGACAATATCGATGTTCTCATTGTCACTACTCACGCGCTTGGATGTCGTGATTACGGCAAAAACTAGTTTGTACGTATTCATTATGTGCCATGCATGTTGTCTATCTACATCAAACTCTACATCGAACATTAATATCTCTTTCGCTTGCTTTCTTTGTAAAAAAAAAAGGTGGTGTTTCTTGAATACTTGCGTTCATAAGTATTTATTACGTTCGTTACATGGCGGCTGCCTGTGGGTAACCTTCACGATGACCCCGTCGATAAATTCAAAGTAAGTCAATTCGTGGCCGGCCATGGGGACAATGCTAGGTTCGAAAGGTCTATCATTTTACGACGCCATTCCGGACGTATTCTAGCAAACAATTACTTTATAATCCTCCATCGCATCAAGGAAAAATACGACGAGCTACATATTGAATAGGAAGAATTTTTGAAAGCTTCCAGCGGGGGAAAAATTGCCATTTTAGTATCTGAAACCCCATAAAAGTACCGCTTATTCCCACGGAGCTCAGGGATAATGACGCAATAAAAGGCCACTGCCATCAGGAGGGTCATTCGGGTCGCAACCTCTGACCTGTTCTCAACTTCACGCTTTGAAAGGGTCATGAGGTCAGCAAATATTTGCAGTTAAATATGAGCGTTTCACTTGGGATGATTGTGGCCAGGGGTAAATACCTTTACAAGCATAGGTTCCACATCTCGTAAAACAGGATTAGCTTTGTATTGGCGGACCGTTACTCTTTTTCAACAGGTAGTTTATGTGAACTATTTTCATTTCATTTGTGGGGGCATAACCACTTACCTTGGAGAAACCGATTGAAGAAGAGGGCGTTGGACTAGAAAATGGATTTTGTTTTACTAGAAATGAATGGATCGAACTGAACTGGATAGCCACATTGCTGGTCTGATCTGATACTAGTATCATACTTCACCCAACGACTCTAGAACCCCCCCTAGCGATCTAACCAAGCAACAGTCTAACACACGAAGCGATCACCACTGTCAATCGACAATGTATATGTACTACCTTTGAGTGAAATTAGTAGACAAAACCTGATTTTTAATATTCCTGACAGAGCTGTCTCCAGGACCTGACCCTCCGCTCTGGGACGGACACTTGCTTGTTGGGTAATGTCCTTCCTGTGGCGGGCAAAAAAATAACCCCACCCGTTTAAAAATCTTAACTTTATGACATGACATTGGGGAAAATGTCTTCTTGTAAGCTTAAAATAGCAGATACAGCAACACAAATTAAAAACATGGGCTCCCAAACAAGGAGGGAAAAAAATGAAACTTGAGACAGCCCTGATTCTTGACGATGAAAGATGATGGTATGATTTGACTTAGCCGTGTGACTACCATTCATATTCACACAAGCCTTACTTTGACCTGTTAACGGACTCTAAGATTCCTTATACACAGTTCCTTATCAATATCGTCAGTTTATATGATAATGATGACAGGAAACACATGTACAGCATACAATCAATTGCAAACAATAGCTTTAATCACACTCAGCACAATCCTGGTTTTCTTTCTGTTTGGAATCGGCGACTGTTAACACCGAACAATACCAACAATAGTGTGTCTACAGACTTGCACTACAGACTTGCACAATTACACTAATATCTTCGACCTTTCAATCACGACTTAGCACTTTGAATACAGCACATACGGTATTATATACATATATAATTTTCTTATCAACTGCGTTTAGACGTGCCTACATTTATCACAAGATATGAACGTACATCATTGGCGCATCCTGACATAATTTGCCGAGTCACATATAATGATACATCAGAGATCTCCAATTCCCGCAGTATAACCCACCCCTGTATAACTGTCAATGACATCAAGTAGTTTTGTGGTGAACTAATCAGGCCGACAACCTCAGTTATTTCAGTTGTATTGTAGCTAAGGAAACCTTCGTAATATTTCCTATAATTTGCAGCATGTGTTTTGAGAGCGGGTCTCTTCAAATGCTGCTTATTTGCGATAGGAAGGCGCACTGAAAAAAAAGTCAACATCTTCATGACCTGAGTAAATAACGTTATATTTTATGAAAAGCGGCCTGCAGGCCGATTTGATCTACTCGTGAATAAACAAAGGTTCAAACAAGCAAAAAAATATTAAAATGCAGCATACCCGTTCAGCCTCTCGTACTACGAGATAAATGTAACCCGGTAGATAAAAGCTAATGGGGGTTACAATTCTGTTACCACAGCACAATCAGGCCCGTTTACGGAACTTGTTCTGGATCTGTGAATCGTGGCCTCGTCACTCGTGCTCCTGTCGAGTTGGACCTGAGATCGGAACGGCGTTCGTGACGTCATGTAGCGGCGGCGATCGAACGCGCTGAGTTCTCTGGCTCCGGGGATGTTCGCAAACACCGCGGTCTGCACCGGGTTCATCTGCTGCTCCTCGACCTCGTAAGCCGGCCGCACGCACCTGCACAACACGTCCACAACAACCTCCCGGAAACGCCTCCCCGTCAGGGAGTACAGGATGAAGTTGATGGCGAAGTTGAGCTTGAACATCAGGCCCAGGGTGAAGGCAATGACCTGATTGCATGACATAAAACAGACCACTTGTCTGAGGTGCATAGTAGTAATGATAATAATAACAATAATGATAATGACTGTTCTTAGTTAAATGGTAAGACCACAGTTTAGCCATGTCTTGAGCAGAATACATCTTGGACGATTCTTGTTTGTTAGCTGCTATTTTCCTAAGATATTTCAACACACGAGTCTCCATTCTTATGTTCATATTTAAGTACAGCTTACAGGCATTACAGCTGAGGTGCATGGACAATGATTAATTTGTTTATTTGTTAATTACTATTGTAATAATTTGAAAAATAAAATGACCTGCTTGCGGAAGAACGTGAAGTCGTCGATGTCGTCCATGGTGCGGGAGGCCAGGTCGTACACCACCACCACGGACTGCGGAACAGTCAGCACGAAGAAGGTCGTGGACACTGTGAACAGCACGATGGTGATCTGAAAGAACAAAATACAGATACAACAATAGATACAGCAATAAACATGTGCTGATCCTTCATTGGCAAATGGCAGATAGAGGTAAACATCTTAATTTTCTGTTTCAATAGCAACTTTGTGCAATCACTACCTTCTACAACAGGAGGCTAGCTCATACTGCCATACTCTTTCCTTAATCCTGAGTGCTAAGCAGAAAAATCAGTATGTAGTTTAAGTACCATGTTTGAAGTCTTTGGCATGAATCGCGGGGCAATGAACTCACGACCTACAGTGTGCAAGGCGAACACTCTACCGACTAGGCCATTGCACCGGTTCTGAGATATATATTAGAGTCTTCTAAGAGTCTAAGATAAGTCTAAGAGTCTACGATATGTGACAGTTCTTATCGCTGACGTTTCCAACCTGTTGCTGCCGCTTCTCCGTCTCCACGACTGCAACGGACAGGCTACGTCGGTCCTGCTTTTTCTGAAAATACAATTGAACACTTTTAGATTGAAGGCGAAATGCCTTCCGAGTGACATTTTCAATGGACCAACGTTTGAATGATTAGTTATGTTTGTATATGCACTGGACTTAAATGGACATTTTGATGGTAGCACCAGTCATCTGTAGTTTGAAAGACAGGCTGTGCTTTTTCTGAATATAGAATCAAAAACGAAAGGCTTTAATGGGTCATCTTTAGAATGCTTAGCTGTGCATGTATATTTTGGACTTGACTTTGATGGACGTGTTGTATTAGCCAGACCTTCACCAAAGTGAACAACACGAAAGTCAGTAAAAGTCTCTGGCTGTTTACGTTAGACGAGTTTATTGGTTGATTTTATAGTTCAGGCACGGTCTTTATGAAGTGACAGAATCAACCGCCAACAAGGATGGATTACAATTAAGATAGCATTTTCAGTAACAAAACAGATGAGTTATGTACAACTATGTTGGAATATAAATGGTATGTTAAGTTTACTATCGTACGACGATCGTACGACGGATGTTACCAGGTCATCTATGCCATAACATTCCCCGTGACCAGAGGTTTTGTCCATTCTGTCCAAATGAAATTGAAGATGAACAACACTTTATCCTAGATTGTCCACGATATCATGATAAACGGTCAAAGCTGTTTAACCTTCTTTCCGCTTGCTCAACAGAATTTGATACATTCCATTCTATAGATAAATTCAAATGCATTCTAGAAGGAGACACCCCATACTGTGTACAGATTTAAATATATCAACGAATGTTTAGATCTTAGAACTAGTAGAGTGTAAGTGATAGGTTAAACTCGACATGTTGATTTATTCAGATACTTGTATACGAACTAGGTTAATAATTTTGAATCCCATTGTTTGTTGTTTGCATGTATAGTTGTAGAAGACCTTACAAAAGTTGCTGTACTTCTGTTGTGTCAATAAAGATTGTTGTAACCTCTATGCTAGGTATGCCTACCCGAAACACTGTTGTGGCAATGATGGTGTTGAGCACCCCCACCGCTGCTGTCGGTATGAGCCGCCCGGCAGCCATGTCGTAAATGGTGATGTTGAGCCATGTTTCCGGGTCCCGGAACTCACACATGTTATTCCGCTCGACCTGGGCCCAGAACTCCAGACAGCTCACACTGCAGATGACTACAGCCAGGCCTAACAACACCTAAAAAACATGATAATAAAGATGAACACCGACATGGTACATTTTGTTAAGAGTTGGTCTGGAGATGTTTGGCTTTCTACAATTTGACCAGTGGAACCACAGATACAAAACGGGTACTCTATATACATGATAACACAGTCATTTACCACACATTTACATGAAACACTGGTACTACCCCCAAAAGCAGCACCTTCCATGGTGACAAAGGCACTGAACTCATCCAACTGGACTTTAAAAATGCTCTTTTTCACAGACAAAGTGATGCAAATCAAATGTGACTAACCTAGCTATTCAAATAGATTCATTTAAAACCACAGTGTAAAACCCGTCGAATTGTACTACCCTCTCGTTCATTCTATCCTTTGATGACTTTGGAATTAATAGCTTCTATTATTGGCTTCACCGAACCGTAAGCTTTGACTAAACGCATCAGTCATGCTCTACTTCTAGCAAGTTCTACAATTACACTAGTGGAACCACGGATGCAAAACGGGTACTCATATACGTATGTATATAAATTATTACAGGTTTATTTACCATACATGAAAAACTGGTACCTCCTCGAAGACAGGTCTCAAAGCATCACGTTTCATGGTGACAAAGACACTGAACCAATCCAGTTGGATTTTTAAAATTTCCCTTTTTCACAGACAATGTGATAAAAATGAAATGTGACTAAGCTAGCTAATCAAATAAATTATTCAAGTAGAATCCTGGAAAGAGAGGTGGGCATGGCATCTTTTATCAAAACGTTTTGGGCAAGTTTCCAAAGCCGCCGAGTAGCACCGACCACATTGTACTCCCCTCTTGTTCATTCTATCCTTTGATGACTTTGGAATGAATAGCTTCTATTATTGGCTTTACCGAACCGTTAGCTTTGATTAAACACATCGGTCATGCTACGGAATTGGTTTCATTATTAGATATCCCCTGGAGGTAGAATTTGTCATGCGTCTATAAATCGACAGCATCGACCAGAAATTAGCGCTTTGTGGCATAAACAGTTACGGACAGATATATATCTTCCGTACATTGCCACTGGAGGTTTCTGCACTCACTGTTGTAAACCGATATCTTGAGTTAGCGAGTGATAAACCACATCGTAAACAAGCCCGTACGAGTCTGTTATTGGCGTACGGTTCGCTCTAGCGACACGATAGTGTCATCAGGTACAGATGATGAACGACCTTTGACCTCGGGTCAGAAGAGTATTATGGTCTTGATGACGTCGTTTCCAGACAGCATACAAGTTGACGTCTGGTTCAGGTAAGTAAATAGAAGGTAAGTCTGTTGTCAACTCTTTTAAACCTTCAGAGACGAGTATTGTATTAGATAAACCTTCTGGTCAACTTATAGATATAGTGAAGTAAGGGCAAGAAATTTTTAACTATAAGTTATCCATTGTTTGAAACATTTTAACTCTTCTTGTCTCGACTTCTGCAGCAGCAGAAAACAGTGGACTACTGTAGTACTACTACTACCAACTCTTCTTGAAAGTATGCTCCTTGTAAGTGAACTTGGAGAGGTCAAGGACAATATCATTATTCACGACTCCGAGTGCAAATGCGCAGCGACATGTACTGTGGGTTATATGTCAAACTTAAAGCCCCTGAGAAAGAGACAAAACACGTCTTGGCATTGTTTTGGAACGTATGCAAATTGACCATCGTCGAGACGAGAACTGTTTACAAGTCAGTGGACTTAAACTTGCACATGCGTACTTGGAATGGCGAGCGACATTATTTCACCTGTTCTAAAGACATGAAAGATATGAAGACATCCATCAAGTAGCAACGAGAAAAGTTCCTTAGTTTAAACCTTTTGTTTATTCACGAGGAGCTCAAATCGACCTGCAGGCCTCTTTTTATTGAAGTCATGAGGGACGAGTTTAGGCTGAGGCAAAATATATAACAAAGAGAAAGTCTACATGATTTAAACTCCTGGTGCATATCAATTAGGCCCTTATTCACATAAAGACCTAAAATGACGGAT
The DNA here is from genome assembly GCA_035149815.1 of Branchiostoma lanceolatum. Lineage (NCBI taxonomy): Eukaryota > Metazoa > Chordata > Leptocardii > Amphioxiformes > Branchiostomatidae > Branchiostoma > Branchiostoma lanceolatum. The sequence continues at coordinate 3,323,883 of CM068876.1, forward strand.
GATTTGAAATATCATGCCCCAAAAGAGAAATAAAGTGGTTGGAACGAATCTCCAACTATGTGTATAATATACCACATGCATTAAGCCTAAGGGGAGAGCATCGAAACGAATTATGCCTCGTTGCACTAATCAGCAATAAACAGATGTATACATAACAGTGCAAGGCCCCCGGCTTTTGACTGCAGTCAGTTCCAGTTTATTAAGATATCCATCAAAGAAATAACTAAAAGGAAATGATCTCTTCCAGAATCAGCCCGCACCGACAACACATAATGAACCACATGTGACAGACGGTTTAAATATCGTGTCAACAGATGTTCATAAAACAGTGCGGGGCCTCAGCCTTTGACTGTTGCCAATTCCAGTTTATTAAGATATCCGTCAAGAAACGAATAGAAAGAAAGAATCTCTTCCTGAATAAATGTGCACTAACAAAACGTTAAGCATCAAATTGGACAGAGGGTCTAATATGTCATGTCTACAGAATGATGTATCTATATCTGTTCAGGGCCCCATCCTTTTGGTTGCAGTCCAAGTTTATTGAGATATTCATCAAGCAACAAATGAAAAGAACTAGTCTCATCCTGAGTAAACGCACAGTAACAACACATAAAGAATCAAATATGACATGTCTAAACTTTCATCTCGCAAAGAAAGGTATGGCGGTAGGGACACTTTGTATGTTGCATAGTACACGTGCGTTATGGACGAGAATGAGAGAGCATCGTTCTCAAATAATTGCTTCGTTTCGCGAATCAACATTAGACAGATTTATATAATAATACGTTTATTGCAAAGTTGTAACCGTGGGCTGATTCCAGATAGAGGTCCCGACGGCGACTGTCTTTAACTTCAGTTTATATTAAGATATTCATCAAACAACCAATAAAAGATTAGTGAATAGCTTCATCAGATTAGCAAGTCATATGAAGGTAAAGTTCAGTAAGTGAAAGGTTCTTCCAAAACTTGTCAGTCGGAACAATGAGTGTGTGAAAGGAGCTTTACTTTAAAGTCAAACATCTTTAACCCACCAATATGGCGGCTGTCAAAATTCCGACATAATCACGTGACTGCACACACACACCATAAGCAAGAAGCGTAGGGTCAAAGGTAGGGCTGTCTCCAGGACCCATTCCTCTGTCCCAGGACGGAAATTTGCTAGTTGGCACACCAAGTCCGTCCAAAAAATCTCATGCTATGAAATTGATGAAATTATATTTTTGTAAGCTTAAAAAGAAAGACTCAACCAAGAAAATCAGCAACATGGGATCCCAAACAATGACTGGGTAAGAAACAAATCAAAAGCTGGAGACAGCCCTGGTCAAAGTTACCACGCACCCTCTTGGTAGTCTTCATGGAGCAGAGCGTGCTCCTGCGCATGGGGTGGCAGACGGCGATGTACCGCTCCACCGTGAAGGCCGTGGTGATCCAGGCAGACAAGTACCCGGATGAACGCACCAGGAACTTGGTCAGCTTGCAGTACACGTCACTGGCGTGGATCAGCTCGTGGTCGTGGAAGATCTGCAAAACAACGTGTAATTGTGGTCATTCCATATCATGCATAATCTAATGATGAAAGGTAGAAGTGAAGGTAGTCCCATAGCCTTTTAATGCCGTATGCCGTAGGGGCAGCCTGGGTTGTTACCTACTGTGTCTAAGGTACGGTATTGGAAGGCGGAGCCCAACCCTCTCCTTCCACTGCCTTTTACCTCTCCAACTTAACTAAAGTCAGGTGTCCATCTTTACACCTAATTTATAAGGAGTAAGGAACGTGAGATCGGTGACGTGACATGATTCGAGTTCGAACCTGTGGGTTCTGGGATCTTCTGGGCCAAACACCCTGCTGTTACGCCACACGATCCACAGGTTGTTAGTGATAATGAAAATGATCTAGGACTGTGGGGAAAGATAACCAGCTTTTTGTATGTTGAAATATCTCTATTTATATTGAATGCTGACCCATTTGCTTTATCAGTTTCGACGCGTAAACGACATGTTGTGACATAGGAGAAGATGAAGTCTCCTTTTTCATATGCGTTGATTAAAAAAAGTACCTGTCTTCCTGGGGTAGTAAGTTTCTTAAAGTGTGGAAATCTTGTCGTTTTTTGGTTACTCCGTTAGAGAAATCAAATAAAGACAGAGTCGTGATAGAGTAAGATTCAATCAGCACTCCCATCCTCCCTATCCGTCTTCTCCCTTCAGACTTAAACCGTAAAACGCGGCGTCACATTTGGAGATAGAACGGTACCCAACTTTGCCTTGGTATGATTACTGGCGCCAAAAGTCGTTTAGAAGTCACTTTCGTACGTCAATGCTAATGCCTCGTAATGCCGAGTGAATAAACACTCTTTTCCGATAGGAGGATCTTCCTCCCGGAGTGGCGCCTCCTTAACAACTACGCTGTCGCAGATCCAGCGATCATCCTTAATGCAGTAATTAAGGATCATCGTGTTAGACATGTACTCCTCTGACAGGCTGGCTTAGCGTGATAATCCCCCACCCCGAATGCGTAACAACACGCGACTATCGGATTTACCAACCCCCACTGAGAATTGTAGGAGATTAGAGGAGTTTACGGGATTTTTGCTGTGATAGGGTCTGCCCCGTGCGGGGTTTTAATCTGTGAATAGGATCTCCATGTCGTAAATTGAAAATTATAGTTGTCAAACATTCTACAACTGAGAATACGTTACGAAACAGAAGGAACAAAGTATAAAAGAGCGTTTGTAAAAGAGTGAGAGAGTGTAAAACAGTGTGTCAAAGAGTGAACAACGTTTACGTCTGTAGAGACTTTCATGAGCAAATGAGTTGTTTTCAAGATGGTCTGCCATGATCAAAAATTAGTTTAGGAAGCTGAAATTTTACCTGTATGATAATGCATGTCTCTATACGTTACATGCCTATTTTCATTTTCTGAACTCATAACAGTTTCTCTTTTACAGCTACATAGGATGGAGTGATGTGTAATATTAGGGCCAGTTGAATTCATAGCCGAATATGTGATGAGTTGATTAAAAGTTTTTGTAGACAACTTTTTTACTAGCAGATAGAAACGAAAATGTGCCTTTAAAACGACAAAGACGTGTGCAAATTTTGTTTCTATAAGTTTGTGGGGAAGTCGTCAACACAAACCTTTAATCGACACAACGCGTATTCGGGACCCTGGTAAACTCTCTGAATTCAACTTACCTCATTTCAGGATAATAGACGGGGTTAAGAAATGAAAATAGATCTGTGGCCTATATAGATATGCATTTCTTATACATGCGTAGTTTCAGGCTGTTGCAGTAATCGTAAGTGGGTCAGGAAATATTTTAACTGAACCACCTTTTTAAGTCTCTTTGCTTGTGATATGACTGAAAGCAACTCAGTAACTTATACAAATATAATCAACAACGAGATATCTCAGTCTGAAGAATATTCGTGCCTTTACCTTTGTTCCAAATGTCAACTCATCCGATAAGAAATGAATCTGCTTTGATAAAAGTGGCATTACTTTTTGGCCTCCCCCCTCGTATGGGCTTAGTGTATGGTACATGCATGTAAAAATATGATTAGAAAAATTGGCAAACTAAACTGTGTAAGGTTCAAGTTCATCTGTGTTGGTAGAAATCATTCTGAAACAAGTTTTAACTGTAATTTCCAACACAAAAATTGGACTTACCCAAATTTTCGACTGTACAACACCAGTCTAAGACTCCAGTGGGTATTAGTCCAATTTTTTTGTATTGGACATTACAGTTAAAACTTGTTTCATAATTGAAATGTTTAAGCTTTTTATTTTTAGTGTCCCTAGCCATTAAATACTCCACCCTAATTTGCTGATTGTTTCCCGACTCCAATGTTCCCTCCATGTCTGACCCAATAAACAGGAAACCGGTCACCTTTCCACCGTAAAGGTTAAACCTAATTTCCAACACGGATTTAACGATCGGAAATTTCGATTGAGGATCCTCTCGAGGTTTCACCTTTGTGGATGATTGTTTCAAGGGTCAGGCGACGCATGTCGTGATAACCCCATTCAAGTAAGGGGCGACCGCACTGCGACCATGTTGCGACCGGGCTGCGACCTGAAGTTGGACGGATTTCATATTAGACGGATTTCATATTAGGGCCCTGTCACACTTGTGCGTATATTCAAGTGCGTATGAGTTGCGCATCAACATTTCTTTGGTTTAAGTAACGTTTTAGGGGAAGAAGTTGTTTTTCACTTTGACCCACCGTTGTGCAGCCTGCTTATCGAACCAAAGAAATTACTTCTTCGGCTGCAAATTTAACCTAAACCAAAAACATGTTAATACGCAACTCATGCGGGCTTGTATATACGCACAAGTGTGACAGGGCCCTAATATGAAATCCGTCTAATAATAGTGTGATAGGGGCTGTAGATAGAAATCGAATCTTTTTACGCTTTGTATGTTTTAGTGTCTTTTTAGCCGTACTTAAACATTTAACATGATAATCCAAGGATGAAATCATGGTTAACAGGTTTTCGAGGTTTCACATTTGTGGATAATTGTTTCAAGGGTCAGGCGACGCATGTCATAATACCCCCATTCGAGTAAGGGGCAACCACGCTGCGACCAACCTAAAGTTTGACAGATCGCTAAGCGAATTTCGTACTACTTCATTGAACTGTTTCTTCAGGTACATTATAAGAAAGATAGTTGGCTTGAAAACAGCATTTATTGGGGAGAACAGCTGAAGAAAGAAGAGTCCGAACAATCAATTTATTCTTTCCGTAGCATATAGGAGGTTAATGGCTTTTTATTGCTGGAAGAGTTGAGTCTGATGTCCAATTTTTATTTCACGGCCTTTTTGTAATAACTTCATAAAACCTGCAAAAGTGCAAATCGTTAAGAAAGTGATTGAGCTGATGTCTCCAAGAGAAACGTGCCTCGTGAAATCCCAGTCATAACCTTTTATTAGTACCTCAAACCTACGGCAGCTTTATTAAATCTGAAATGAGAAAGAAGAGATTTATAGGTATAGACATAGAGCACACGGGGCTTGTTCTGAGCACATGTGAAATTACTGTCATTCACAGGCAATTCTAAGTCCCCTCGTGCATATCCGCTTTGATCGGGAACACCGTGGCATGTCTATTCATGTTCACATGCGGCAGAACCCACTGGAAACCTCAAGATAAGCTTAAGCATAGTGCAGATGAGCGCGCATACATTTACGCTGCAGGAGATAGCGCTGGATCAAGTGGAGGAATTCAATGAACACGTAATGAAGCGTCAGGTTAGCATTTCATGTATATTGATTACAGTACAGATGTGGTCGGGCAGCCATTCATGCAGGGCTGTTGCAGGCGTTCGTTACAGATAAAGTAATGTTCGACCAGGGGAGAGAACACTAGAGGAGGACTAGAATTGATACCAGACTCCTCCTCAGTACTGAAAGTGTTAATGACCTGAGAACCACAACTTGTAGACAAAGTTTGATGGTTATTTCAATATGCTGTCAATTTGTGCTTGTTTGCAGATTCAAAGTAGAAAACTAATAGCGGAGAAACAAGAACTAATTGGTGGGTTACTGATGAATTGGTCAAAGTGTGCTCTTGTATTTAATGAATGCATACCAATGAGTCTTTGGAAGGGCACATGTGTATCTACCGCGTGCCTCGCGCCACGAAAACCCATTTCCCTCCCAGATTTAGACTACTTATCTTCTTCGCCCTTTGAGTAAGATAAACTTAAAATATGTAAGTCCACGCGCTGCGGTTTCTCTGCGATCACTAGATATGCGGCATCTCCACATGTAGATTAGTTTGTATGCCCTGAGGATTTTCATGTTAGAATGAGGGTCAGTTATTAAAGACAAGGAGCGAGCGGCACGGTGACATTGGACCTTTGAAGATGAACCTGCTAAAGAACTATTCACGCATGTCGTGAGATAGGATCTGAAGATTTTGGTCAAACGTCTCTCCGCGTGACAACTGCGTAATTCGATGGCAAAAATAGCACAGGATGAATTCGAGGCAGTCTCGAAAGTTTCAAAAGAAATGTTCAATTTGTATTAACAAATCATCTAATCCTGTTGAAAGAAAGAAACAAAAGAAAGAAAAACTATCATGAGGTATGATCTACAGATTTCTGTCCAACAACTTTCCGCGTGACAGCTTCGTAATTCGATGGCAAAAATAGCACAGGCTGAATTCGAGCAAGGGCATTATATAACGTCTTTGATTCGAGCCAGCTTTGAAAGTTTCAAAAGAAATGTTCAAGCTAGTGACAAATCATACCATCCTGTTGAAAGCGTTTTAAAGAAAGCAAGTATTTACGATAAAGGGCAGTATCATATCATACGTGGCCATACCTAAATGACTCGTTTGGCACTGGCAATGCTTTGCCAAAGCTTTATCGCGCATGGTCAAAATTCAAAACGACTCACTGATGGGCAATTTCCTTTTTCAGATACAAGCGCAATGTTGAAAGCCTGGTTTACACACTCGCTGGACATCCTATGAGCTGGAAACATTCTGATATCAGCTTCCTTTTCTTGATAAATTGACAAATCTAATAGCCTTGCTTACAAGCCTACTAGACATCCTATGAGCTGGAGCCATCTGATATTAGCTTCCTTTACTTGACCGCAATGATAAAATCCTTGCTTACTGGCTTACTGGAGCTATGAGCTGTAGACGTTCTGATATGAGCTTCCGCAGCCTTGCTTACAGACATCCACTTATGCTTCGGTCCCATTTCCAATCCGGGGCCCGGCCAGGCTGTTTGCGAAAACAGAAAATAAAAGATGCATATCAAGAAAATACACAATATTTTGTTAAGAGTATTTTTTAAACGTTATGCGTCTTTTGTTGTATTTCTTTCATATTTTTCGTTCCCACAAGCTGCCCGGGCGGGCCCCGGACGGCCGGGCCCCGGATTAGAAATGGAACCAAAGCATAAGCTGGAGACGCTGAATATTAAATAAAAAGTGTGTGGCAAGGAAAGGTATCAGTAACACTGCGGCTCAGCTGCCTAATGAAACACACCAGTTCGATTGTTGCGCATTCGTGCGTTATAATTCCTTCCATAACCCCCCTCCCTACGCTTTACGATTGACCTCTAGTGATGCCATTCCACTGCGATAACCTTGGATTACAGGCGAGTGTTGCATTGAATCGGTTGTGTCACACAATCGACATGCACGCTATCTGAAATTGTACGTTCGCAGTCCTTAGGAGAGTACGTTAGGTCGTGGTCCACTGGACATTGTGCTTATCAAAAAGAGCTAGGGGAATGTCCCCGGCACAATGAACAAGTACATACTGTATATAGCATCCGTCTTTTCTGTCACGACCAGTGGAAGAATAGCTCTTTAGGGGCTATACTGGATCGATATCGCTTTCCCATTTTACACCGATAGCCACCGGTAAGAATGGTAATTCCTATTAAGCTTCATTTGTGCTTGCTTTTTAAAGGTGGCCATCATGATCAGTCCTGGGAGTGGGCAGAAGAAATAAAACTAACCTTTGGGGACAGATATTAACCCTTCGTTATGGTGTGGTGTTAAGATTTGTACTATACGATTGTGAAATATTCGTGCATATCTTCATCAGGTCGATGATATGCCATTAGAAAATACGTTTTGGATTTGGATTTTGGATTTGGATTTTATTGGAACAGTGCAATACACGTAGGACACAGGCAGCTATTGGTGGTGTCATGACCCACACCCATAATGTACCCGTTTTTTACACTTGACTGGAGCGGGGAAAGTCGTGTTAAGTGCCTTTTTCCCAAGGGCACACGATCTGAGGTTTCAGGGGATTCGAACCCGGGACCCCTTGATTCTGAGTCGGAAACCCTGCCGTTGCGCCACAGGACCCCACATCAAACGTTTATTTTCAAACCAAAACTCAAAGAATTCGCCTGGGGTAGCACAGTCCATTCAGGCACGTAAGAAGAAAGCTGAGGAGTTACCGAACATCACTCAAGTGTCGGAGTTGGAATTGAAAAGACCTTATTTCCAAGAATATCAATGATGAAAGAGGTCTGGGTAAGAAACATATGCAGCGGAACAAAACTGCTTGACTGTTATATTCAAGCTCCTGAAGAACAGTAAAAGCTACGTTATCAAAAGACGTTGCATCCATCCCTTTAAGCTTCAGTTTCCTCTAACAGTTGCTTCCGTTGGGAACCACAATGATGGATACTAAGCATATTTATACTGCTCATGAAGATGAAAGTGAGTCTAAATCACAATGTCATAATGCATAAATGGTTGCAAATAATCTAGTCCCACTTGGTCCATTACCGAATAAATATAGATTATTGAAATATTGGTAAGTGCAGCGGGAGTTTATTTTAGGATATCTGGAGGGAAATTGATTGCGATGATCACTGGTAAATAATAGTTTCTTAATCAAATCCCTTGATGACTAATTCTCGAAAACGTTATCAGCCACCGGAATAAGTGATTCAACATTAGGCGTGGAAATCCGTTTATGGTGACGCCGTTATCTATAGATTGCAGACCTCGACAAGATCAATGTGTGACATGATTGATCGTGTTGTAAAACCTTTAGCTCGAATTGATCAATAGATATGAAAAAAGCAGCTATATAAACCATATGTTGACTGCCATATGTAGTAAACCATGTCAGCCAAATGTGGAACGGCGACGAAGCATCACAACATACAGGTCAATTCCAGATCTTACATACCATTATATCATCGGATGGAGCAGTCAGTATTATCATCCTTTCAATCATCATCGTAAGATGGATCCGTGACGATATGGGATTATTACGGCTCAGATACCCACCTGGGGCCACATTTGCCCATTTGATTAATTGCATATGACTTTAGTGGAAACATCTCCTGTATATTAAGACAATATTCACGATTCTAGCGTGCAAAATAACAGTATAGTCAGTGCTTCTTACATAAAGAATAAGAAGACCATTCCAGCAAAACATGAACTTATTAAAAGGAATCAAACTTTCGATGAAACAGGAATTGGACGTACTCAAATTTTTGACGACGCTTTTCTTCACAATGATAGAGTTTTTTTTCAGAGTCGTAAACGTGTGGGCGACCATTTCTAATGTGCTCAAGACTTGGCTTTATGGTGGGACACAAGCCCACGCCGTTTCCCCAGGCACCGTTAGCCTATTTGTGCTATCAGGCGGCCTAAATCACAGGTCAATGTGGAATATAAACCCACCCTCGGGGCATGCTGATCGCATGAAGGGTCGTTGGGCTGGTTTCCAGAATAGATCGTTCTTGACGTCTCTTAAAGCATCCAAATTCGTATACTGTAGTTCTTGTTTCTTTTACTGTAACTTTATGTTCACTGTTTTCATGGTCACCTCTGAACCGTGAACGTATCATCACCATGAAAAACCTGCTGTTACTATTCATAATCCCTTTACACTACAGTTCTTTAAATCACTTGCCGCCACCGTGATCTGAAAGTTCAGTAAAAATGCCCATTTATTTCCTTACAATTGTGTTACCGTGAATATTACGCGAATTACAGTACTGCTGGTCACAACTGATAGTGCGCCTAATATTGAATATCAAGCAAGGAGGTCAGGAGGCTAGATCACCGTCTTTTACCTATAGGGCAGCTTACTTTGTAATTTACTTTGTAATTTTACTTTGTAATCACAGGTCAATGTGGAATATAGACTCACTCTCGGGGCATGGTTACCGCATAAAGGGTCGTGGGGCTGGTTTCCAGAATTCCGGAATGGATCGTTCTTGACGTCTCTTAAAGCATCCAAATCCGTATACTGTAGTTCTTGTTTCTTTTACTGTAACTTTATGTTCACTGTTTTCACGGTCACCTCTGTACCTTGAACTTATCATCACCGTGAAAAAAAACCGTTGTTACTATTTATAATTCCTTCACACAACAGTCCTGTAAATCACTTGCCACCACCGTGAAGCTAAAGTTCAGTAAAAATTTCCATTTTCCTTACACCGTGAAATTTTGTTACCGTGAAGATCAAGTGACTTACAGTACTGCTGGTCACAACTGATAGTGAGCCTGATGGGACATATAAAGCAAGGAAGTCAGGAGGTTAGCTCACCGTCTTTTACTTATAGGGCAGCTTACTTTGCAATTTCGGTATTTTGTATTTGATGCCTATCTTTACTGCTCCTGGTCATGCCGCGCTGTTATTGTGGCCTTTCATAAGTAGTGCCGTTTTTCAGTATCATCTGTATGAAACCTGCGGCTTCCATTACAAACTAACTCTATTTGATTATATGTATGTGTGTGTGCATGGTATGTCGATGAATGTACTGTAACGTTTAACAATGATATTTTGAAAAAAATTGATTAACTTTGCATTAAGCCCAGGTTACACATAGCCGAACATGGCTCCCGAACGCTAGCCGACTCGGGTCGGCGGTAGTTCGGGAGCAGTCTGACCAGAATTAGGCCACGCCTATACTTGGCGCCGAACATGCGCCGAATCTGTCCCGAACACGCGCCGAACATGTCCCAACCATCTCCTAACCAATACACGGTTTACCCCCAACCAAGCCCCGAATGCTTCCTAACCTACACCCAACCATCCCGACCTCTAGCCGAATCTCTCCTGCCTAATTCCCAACCAGTTGCTAACCCTCTCACGAATTGAAATTGACATATTCAGCGACTTTCAGAAGAGTGTTCATTTTCATTTTTAATCAAAATAATCCACTCTTCTATGTTGTTAACATTACCAAGACATCGAATTCGGATCAAGGTTAGCTTAAATAAGACTTTCAGCTTTCTTCTCTGTTTTTGGTCGTGTGAAGGTCGGGGCTGATTCGCCCACGTTCTGGTAGTAGTCAGTTTAGATGGGAATGAGTTAGCCGGGATTTATCTACGGCCTAGGGTTGAGTTATTGGTAGCTTTGAAACTAGTTTGGTGTAAGTCAGCAGTGGTAACAGCGTTGTTAAGATTTAAATTTTACTGCTGACTTACTCCCGAACACCAGCCGAACACTAGCCTAACACTAGCCGACCGTGCCGAACACCAGCCGAACACCAGCCAACCCATTCCAGACCCTCCGTCCAGAGCCGAATGTTTTGAAATTTTCAAAACATTCGGCTGGCGCAGCCGAACACCAGCCGACTCAGCCGAACGCCAGCCGACTCAGCCGAACGCTAGCCGACCTAGCTCCCGAATCACTCTAACCATGGTCGGGGGAGAGTCGGGAGGCCATGTTCGGCTATGTGTAACCTGGGCTTAACTTGAATCAATGTCTGGTTTAGCTTTCCTGATAGTTTCCCCGGTTGTTACAAAGCATCAATTTGTTACAACCAGGTCCAAACATGTCCTACAGACTTAAAAAGTGATGAGGCCCGGTGGTCGGTTGACAGAAGTCCCTCATGCACGAGGTTAGTCTACTGAAGATACTGCCATTTGCCAAATACATTTAGCTCTTTCCAGCTACCTTTTCCAGTTTATCAATTTACACGCGCGCTATATCCACACACAAAATAAAGGCTAAAGCGCTCAACAACAAGCTTTCGACCAGACCTTTAGGCCTTCTCATGTTGATTTGACCCGAAGCCTACGTCACTTGACCTGAGGAGAAGTGTGACGTCTGCAACGTGTCAAAGGTGTCCGAAAGTTGGTGTCGGCCCCCGTCTCTATTGAGGGATGCTCGATGGGCAATAATGTAGGTTACCTCTTTCACTCCTCTTAGGAAGTAATTCTGTTCAGTCGATACCGACTGTGGGGCACCCTTGACCGGTTGCTGACGTCACGCTTTTGCTCATGTCAAGTGACGTCGGCCTCGGGTCAAATCAACTTGAGAAGGACATGGAAGAGGACTGTTCGAAAGTTTGCGCGTAGCCGCTTTACTTTGTGTAAAGGAATACATACGAATACCTTTCCCAGTCGTTGGCAATCCCCAAATTACCTAAGTTAAATGCATCATACGGACCGACTTAATTGATGAATGCTAGTGTTTTCTTGCTAAATGATTCACGTAGTAAACTCTGCTGAGGGAGTTCACAAGTTCACCGCCGCAAAAAATCGATCCAGCTAAGGCTTTTCTAATCCTTTTAGCCTTGGTGGCTAAGTTGATCAGAGCCGGGCCCCATAAAAGAGAACCATTGATTCCTAATAGCTCTGTCGAAATCAGGACTGATATTAAAAAAGGCTGAGAATTCAAATCAAGCTACTCATTTTCTGCTGGAAATAGCTGCTGTCCTGGCATTTAGCTGAGATCTACTGTCCATTTTATTTGTTATAAAGAGCTTTGGACTGGGGACTTTATACTGGGGTATAAATGGTCTGTCTTCATTGTCGTGATAAGTGAAAGAAACATTACAGAAAGTTAAAAATGGATATTGTTTTATCAACATAAATCCCCTCCCTCCCTCCTCCTTCCCCCTCCCTCTTCCTCCTCTCTGCCTGCCCCATCTCTTTCTCTGTGTAATGTCTTATCCCGTCTGGTTTGTAATTCGACACGTTGATGCTTTCTTAATTATCTTGTGTTCTTTGATATCCCAGTGCTGCTATGCCATTCGGAGATAGTGATCTCTAGATGATTCTTGAAATATATAGATGGGCGTACGACTTGACGTTTGATATTTAGTTGAGACGTACCATGCCAAACACACTAAACAGCACGGACAGCTCTGAAATACTGCTACCTAAATCACCAGTCCGAGGTGCAAGTGGCATTTTCTTTCAATTTCATGCATTTCAATAATTCAGACACTGTGGCGGTGACAGGGTTATGTTTTACGTCAATCTCAGAAGTAGAATGTCCTACATCTGACCTAGACGAAGATCGATTTTTTTATCAGTTCAAATTCTCCGCATCTCAAACAATATACATGACTACAGCGTATGCATCGAATAGATCCATGTGTCCATATGCAGGGTTTGGCTGGGTGCCTTTTGGCTGGGTGCCTGGTATTGTAATTGCCAATACTTCATCAACGACCTTACCAAAGGAAAACGCATAAAAATTACCACAGACCCTGACCATTCTGAAGTTTTGATAACTGATATTAAACTTTCTAGTCTGTAATAGGTCCAGCCGGAGTAGACGCACTGATATATGTGATTTGCAGGGCAAATAAATCGGTTGCAATCAGCAGTCACGTTTGGAAACGCATACAATCGTAACAATTGGCCATGTATTGAAGCCTGAAACATAGCCGTGCAAATTGCAGGCAATGAATAGGATGGATCATATGGGTGTACATAATGGCGATTTTGACAATCTGCCAAGTCCTCACCCATGGCTGTTAGCTAACTGCAAGCCAAACTGTAATGTGGTACATATAAAGATCGACTATGAATATCAAAGGAGGTGACTTTATAGTTACTCTAATGGCAGTTCTTTTAGTTGAACACTATTTGCTGTAGAACTGAGAGATACTACTTAAGCACAAATTCCTCTTGTGATTCGACTTGCTTACTTGTGCTTGATACAATGTGCTCTATATTGATAAAAAGTATCTGACTGAAAAGCATGTGAAAACACGTTTTGTACGAAACATCTCATTATACTTGATATAAAGACACAAGCTTTATGTTTTGAATCAGTTGAATCTGTGCTGTTTTTGTATCCTTAGTGACGGAGGTTTTTAGTACGTATGTGTAATTCATTCATGGGCCATTGGCGCACAGTAGTTACTGTTTTAATGTAGAATTTTACCTCATCTGTAAATTAACCTCTTGCAATTCAGCATTTGGCTGCAATGTGAGTGGAGCTGCACAAAGTTCTAAACCCGATTGAACCATGTTATTTATGAATTTAGTTTTGACTATCCCTTGAAAGCACATCAATGCATGGGTCTTGTGGCAGAATTACGGCGGTTGATTCGTGCCGAAAGGACAGACTCGATTAAACCTGTCAAAGCGTTGAAGACCGGTAACCGTATACATTGACGTACTTCTGTAGTAGAGGTTGTCAAACTTCATAAAGTACTTTAATGGGTTTTCTACGGTCAATTTGACTTCCGTATCTCCTTGGCAGTTTGTAAGGGAAGCTTGTGTAGGGATAATGTTCCTCATGTCCGGATGTGTCTATCTATGTCAGTGTGTAATCGGTAAACCCACAGGCAATGCGTCGGCGTATTTACTGTTCCAAATTGAGAGAGTGACGTACAAGGTTAGATAGAAGATTTTTGTATTATCATTGGGTAGGCCGAATACTATCTCTTCGCAGCCAGGGGGTGAATTACGAGGAGCGCGCAATTGGCGGGGCTGAATCGCAAGGGTCTGGAGCGACTGCCATTCGGCGCGCAGGTGACCTCAATACGACAATTGCCCCAGGCGCGGCCATAGGACTATAGGTTTTGAATCACTCACACCGGGAAGGACCCCTTCTCTTTTCGATAAGTGTGGTGGGTTCTTTAACGTGCCCGAGGTGTGGCTCTCCTCAAACACGGGACCTCCATTTAACGTCCTATCCGAGGGACAATTTTAAGAATCATGTACGTCCCAACTCCACTAGTCTTGCCAGTATAGCTAAGCCTCCCATTCCACTAGACGGTGATAGCGGTGAGGTCTTCACCCTAATGGAATGGGGGTGTTACATGAAAACATTTCTGTGATGAGGGTACATTTAGTGATGTCAAAGACACTACGCCGATGATTTCTATTTTTCTTTTCATCATCAACATCATCATCTTTCGTCCGGATTTACTCCGGTGAAGTACACTCAATAAAGTTTTTCCAGTATGATCTGTCCTTCATGGCGGAAGGTTTTTCTTCTAAGTGACAACTTTTCAAGGTGCCACACGCTGTTTATCAACTACCTTTCTACTACTTGGTGACGTGGTCCTTCTCAAAGAAAAGAAAGGGAAAGTGTCCATCTAACGCATCTTACGTTGCAAGAGCTTGACTTCGCAGATGCGGACCAGTGATTAGTCACTGACATGGAGTAATATATAGAGCTGTGTAGTCTATCTTTACTCTGTGGCTATTGTTCACTTTAGCGCGTCATAGAAGACATGTTTCATCCATCGATGGTCAAGGTTTAAGGTTGTAAGAAATATCAGCATCTAGGTCCTGTTGTCAAAACCACCATGCCTTGCGATAGTAACACACGCCTTCAAACTTTGTAGGTGTTATCAGAAGTGACCATTTCCCAATGATCTACTATTCGATTAAAAGCTGTGCGTCTAATACATGGTCATACGTGGGCATTCTCGAAGACGAGAGAAGACGAAATCCTTCTTCACAACACATAGATCTTTAGCTGCAAAACTTTGAAGCTTTACAGCTAGCTTTGAACCATTGATTATTCACTGATCTAGAGTAACGTTTCTATATAGAGAACTTTATCCTCTATTTTCATTTGCTCTGTGGCTATCGTTTACCATGACATGTTTAATCCAGTCCGGCCCTCCGGTGTAACACATTATAGCTAGCTTCGCAGGCACGCGACCATGTAGCAGCTGGTTATGTTACACTGGACGGCCTGTCACACCTAGTCTCTGCACATCTGACTGCAAGCATTATTTAAAGCTATCTAATGAGGATGCCCTAGTTTCTACCAGGCTCCTCGGATCGCTAGAAAAATGATAAAAATTGGCCAAAGACGCCTGTTGTCCCTCACCGTAGCCGACTCCCTTAGCATACTATTCCCTCTATTTTGCCAATTTCTACTATTTCTCCAGCAATCCCGGAGCCTTTTAGAGGCTAAGGAGCCCATACAGCATGTGAAACCTCACCTGTAGCAGAACGGATGTGTGGAGGAAGACGGTGTCTACCCATTGATTAGTCATTGGTATATACTACATAGAGCTTTATCGTATATTCTTTATCACGATGTGGCTATCGTTTACCATTGCACGTCTGACCCAGTAAGAGGTGTCCCTGTATCTGTATTTGTACAACGGCCCTTCGGTGTAACACATCAGCTTCGCAGGCACGCGGCGCGGTAGCAGTTGATTATATTGCACTGAACGGCCTGTTACACTTAGTCACTGAAAGCGATATAGTGAGGATGCTCAAACTATATGTGTAAGACCTCACCTGTAGCCCGACTGATGTGAGCAGGAATACGGTGTCTGCCGCCGCCAGGGAGGCCAGGTACATGCTGAACGGCGCCTTCCTCAGCCGGGGGCTGAACATCACCGCCACCGACAACACGTTCCCGGGGATGCCGATGGACAGGATCACGTAGGTCATGATGTCGTAGAACAGCTTGAAGCTTGCCTGCTTCGCTGCGAGTTCCGGGCTAACGGGAGGCCCTTCATAGTCGGTGTCGTTGGAGAAAGTAGTCTTGTTGAACAGGAAGTGACCATCCATGTTGTGTTCGTTTTAGAGGTCCTTAGTGATCGAAGCTGCTCTTTACTGCACTGCTGAAGCATCCGACGTACTTAGAAACCGCCTTGTGGTGGTTGAGAGCCCTTAGTTTGTATGGGTAGGGCTGTTATCGTATCAGTCTGAGATGTCCTCAGCGGTTGCTGGTTATTTCAACTAGAAAGCAGAAGCCTTCCTGGTAGCAGAGAAACCGCGGAAGTGTGCCTTGCTCTTGGGTGACATGTGTATGGCTGTTATCCTGTATCGGCCTCAGATGTCCGCAGCTAACGTGGCTGCTTATCGGCGCTCTTCACTGCGATGTGGACCTGTGTCCGCGTGTATGTTGAGAGCTCTCTACTTGGTATGTGACGTTAGCGTGTCCGCCTGTAGCCAACAACTGTACAATTTACCTGAATTTACCTGAACTGCAGAGACTACCGTCTCTACAATCAGGAGCCAGTGGGTGGATGACCCTTTGTGGCTCCTATGTCCATCGTTTGCCCGATGCAGTGGTCTCTGCAGTTCTTGAATTCCTGAGTTGTTGTCTGATCCACAACCTTTGACGGTGGACTATTCCAAGCCTGCACGTACAGTGTACCTCAGCTGCGGCAAAACTTATATCTGGAACCTTTCCGCTCCCGAAATATATGGCGCAATTTTGCCCGAACACCAGTGCCCACTATAAAAGTCGTTAACTTGTCAGAGATTCCTCACGGCAGTGACCAGCGGTGCACACGATGTGGCGTGGTTACGCCTGGTGAAGTCTGCGGTCTGGAGACGACTGTTTACCGTCATTTGACACTCCGTAGAGCCCTTTAAATCACCTTGCCACGTGACGTCACTGGTGGAATGCTGAACGCGGTCTGAATCCAAACCCACACACCCCCTATCCTGTTGAATTGCAAAACTGCGGAGAGCGTGTAACAAGGTCATATTTTGTGAGAATAAATTGGGCACTGGGGACTAGGACCTGTTCTTATCAAATGCCTGAGGCCTAGGAACAGCAGTTAGTATTTCCGGTTACGGTTGTAAAAGAAAAAATCAGGGTCAGTAGGTTTGAATTCTCTTTTTTCTCAATCTTTTAGTATTCGACCGAAGTCAAATACAGTTTAACAATGTAAAACGGCATCAGGACACTGGCATATTTTCAACACTATATTGTACGTATACTCTGTCAGATGCACATTTTATAAGCAGAAGTATATGGATAAATTGAACATTAACAAGGAAGTGTTTTGTTTATTACACATTCTTACATAAACTGCTAAACGGTGTAAAATACTGAAATTCTGTTTTGAATTTTCACCCTCATCTTGTCGTGAGAGTGTCACGGATGAACATCACCCTCCTCCTCCAGTCCTCCCTGTCCTCCATTGGTCTTTGCAGTTCTTCCAAATTGCAGCCTGCATTTTATCACTCAGATGTCAGATCGACAATTAGAATTTTTATTATGATTACTTCCCAGCTATTCATATGCATGCATGTAATTCTTTTCCAATACAATGTTCGATATTCATATAATGATTTCTCTTAACATTGGCTTAGTGCAGTAGAATAATTGTACCCAAGTGACTTCAAACGCAACTTGACTTTGACTTGACTTACAAGACACTAGCCGCAAGTCGAGCTGCAGCTACTTTCAAGTCATAGAATTCTATCCTGGAAACATGAACGTATTCCAATACCATGCTCGATATTTATATAATGATTTCTCATAACATTGGCTTAGTGCATCAGAATAATTGTACACAAGTGACTTCAAACGCAACTTGACTTTGACTTGACTTACAAGACACTAGCCGCAAGTCGAGCTGCGGCTACTTTTAAGTCATAGAATTCTATCCTGGGAAACACGAACGTGTTCCCGCACTGGTCATTGTACATATTTCGCCCTCCGTTGAACCGGATAATTACCTGTCGCTCGAGTTAGATGTAGACCGGGCTGGTCTTTCGGGTCTGACATTGATTGTAGTGGAATGACTTCATTCGCGGGTTTGCAAAGGTACGTCAGCCTTTTTTTTTTCAGGGAGATGGTGAAGTAAAAAAAGGTCTCTTCTCTTGTCCAAGCCCAATAGCAGTCTGTGCATACATAAGTTAGGAACAAAACGAGTGACCGGTACAAATAAACAAGGGGAAACAAAGGAAAGGGCTCTAACGAACATAGGTAACTGATTCTGTGTGTGCAAAAGACAAGTGAATTTAGTGGGTTAGTAATATGTGGTGATATAAGGTGTCCCGACTTCTGCAGCAGCAGAACACATTGGACTACTACTAACAATAATAATATCTACATATATACATACATAGATAAATGTATAAGGTAAAAGTAGTCCCATGCCCTTTTGAGGCCATAGAGGCAGCGGGTTAACGTTGTTATCCACTGTACATGGTATTGGAAGGCGGAACCCAACCTTCTCTTTTCACCGCCTTGACCCTCAACCAACCTAGGTCAGGTCCCTATTTTTACTCCTGGTTGGAGTGGGGAAAGTCATTTAGGACACAACGTCTAACCAGGAAAGTCATTGATTAAATCCGAGACCTTTCGATCTCTATCGTCTGCATGCCACCCGGCCATTCGACGCTACTTAAAGTGAGCAGGTTCTTAAACGTCTGGCGGCTTTTCGTCTGAAGCTCCCCAATGTACGAAGGCACCAGCGACCTTAGACCCGTTCACACTTGTGCATTTGTTCAAGTGCAGATGAGTTCCGCAGTAACATTTTTGTTGGTTTAAGTAAATTTTGCGGGGAGGAAGTTGTTTTCTACTTTGACCCACCGTTGTGCAGCCTAGTGATCGAACCAAATAAATCCCTTATTCGGCTGCAAACTTAACCTAAACCAAAAACATGCTAATACGCAACTCATGCGGACTTGTATATACGCACAAGTGTGACAGGGGCTTAAGGGCCCGTTCACACTTGTGCACTTGTTCAAGTGCTTACGAGCTGTGTATTGATATTTTTTTCTTTAGGCAAAGTTTGCGGAGAAGATGATGTTTTCTACTTTGGCCCACGATTATAAAGTCTGATTATAGAACCAGAAAGAAATATTTATTTGGCCGCAAACTTCACCTAAATCCAAAAAAATCTCAATGCGAAACTCATACTCGCTTGAATCTACGCACAAGTGTGAACGGGCCCTAAAGCCCAATACCCCCCCCCCCCCAACCCCTCACACTTGTGTGTATATGCAAGTCCGCATAGGTTGCGTATTAACATTTTGGGGTTTAGGTAAAGTTTGCGGCCGAAAAAAAATGGTTTCTTCGGCTCGATAACCACGGTGTACAACGGTGAGTTAAAGTAGAAAACAACTTCATCCCTGCAAAGTTCACCTAAAGCAAAAAAAATGTTACTACGCATTGAATATACGCACTTGAATATACGCACAAGTGTAAACGGACCATAACGTTCCCTTCGAAGGAAATCCCGTTCGCTGAATAATGCAGGTTTTCCGCCCAGCGTAAAATCTGGGGCACATACGTCATCCACGGCTGATGGACTGTCACCGTATCAGTTATATGATGTTAGACGGAATATAAAGCCCCTGTCACACTTGTGCGTCTACACAAGTCCGCATGAGTTGCGTATCAACATGTTTTCAATTTAGATTAAGTTTGCAGCGGAAGAAATGATTCCTTAGGTTCGATAGACAGTGCACAACGGTGCGTAAAGTAGTAAACAACTTCTTCCCCGCAAACTTAAGCTAAAGCAAAAAAAAAGAAGTTAATACGCATCTGAATATACGCACAAGTGTGAACGGACCATGACGTCCCCTTCGAAGGAAATCCCGTTCGCTGAATAATGCAGGTTTTACGCCCAGCGTAAAATCTGGGGCACATACGTCACCCACGGCTGATGGACTGTTACCGTATCAGTGATGTGATGTTAGATGGAATATAAAGCCCCTGTCACACTTGTGCGTCTATACAAGTCCGCATGAGTTGCGTATCAACATGTTTTCAATTTAGATTAAGTTTGCAGCGGAAGAAATGATTTCTTAGGTTCGATAATCAGGCTTCACAACGGTGCGTTAAAGAAAACAACTTCATCCCCGCAAACGTTACCTGAAGCACACAAAAATGTTGATACGTAACTCATGCGCACTTGAATATACGCACAAGTGTGAACGGACCATTACGTCCCCTCCGAAGGACAAACAATCCCGTTCGCTGAATAATGCAGGTTTAAGGCCAGCGTAAAATCTGGGGCACATACGTCACCCACGGCTGATGGACTGTTACCGTATCAGTGATGTGATGTTAGACGGAATATAAAGCCCCTGTCACACTTGTGCGTCTATACAAGTCCGCATGAGTTGCGTATCAACATGTTTTCAATTTAGATCAAGTTTGCAGCGGAAGAAATGATTTCTTAGGTTCGATAGACAATGAACAACGGTGCGTAAAGTAGTTAACAACTTCTTCCCCGCAAACTTAAGCTAAAGCAAAAAAAAAATGTTAATACGCATCTGAATATACGCATAAGGGTGAACGGACCATGACGTCCCCTTCGAAGGACAAACAATTCCGTTCGCTGAATAATGCAGGTTTAAGGCCAGCGTAAAATCTGGGGCACATACGTCACCCACGGCTGATGGACTGTTACCGTATCAGTGATATGATTTTCAACGGAACATCACTCCATCATTGATGCAATTAGAATGCTACATGTGATCACGCAGAATAACAAAATCGATCCACGTATAATCGGCATAGATTACAATTCATTTATAGACGGCTCATCTTCAGGTTATTGCTTTGACCCATATCGGGAAAACCTGTGTTGTGTACTTGATTTGGAAAGCGAAGATGTGGTGAATTGAAAAGATAAAGAAGATGAAGTAGAAGAAGATTGGGAGGAGTAGGAGAAAGACGAAAAAGACAAAGAATAAGACCGTATTGCAAGAAAAATAAAAAGGGGAGGAACATACATATTGCAAGAAGGAAAAGGAGAAGAAGAATACGACCATAATTCAAGAAGAAAATCAGGACAGTAGTGCAAGAAGAAGAAAGACGACCATTATACGCATTTTCCAGAAGAAGGAGAGGACCATATACTGCTTTTAGAATATCTAGAGACCCAGTCCACAAGTAGACATAATGTTCTGCTATTTTGCGGGGGTGTGTTTGAAAAATACTGTAATCAGTTTTGACCCTGTCTCTGCTTAAAATGCCGTCCGATGAGCGTGTACTTCCGCTTCAATATTTCATGCGTTATTTTGGTCGCCCACTTTTATTGTTATATTAATGACGCCAACTCAACCCCGTACCAGATGTATTATTAAAACCTCAAACTGTGTCAAACATATTATAAATCTATTGTAGTACTGTAAATGCAGAAATGTTCGCGGTGGTTGTATGTTCGCGGTTTTCGCGGCGACCATTTCATTGCGAACTTAAAACCACTGCGTACATTTTTGTCCAATATTGTAGCAGGATGTGACTATACCATTGCCGCGAAATTAAAACCACCGCGAACACTTCATTTCCCCTTAGCGCGAAATTAAAACCACAGGAACTTAAATCCATTTACAGTATACCTTTTGTCTAGTCGTACCGTATCTCTGACCTGATTATAAACCACAGCCATATATCAAGTGTCAAAACTATGATTATTATGCCAAAATTCCCCGAGGAAGGCTATAAACAAAATCCGAGGAAGTCCATGCGTAAACCTGATCATAAAGCTCTACGGAATAGAACCGTAGAGGGTAATCAACTATGACTAATTAGCGCCGCCACAGGCAGTGAAAGGCATCCACAAACCTGACCATCAGGTCCTACGGAAGTAGCCTCCGTTGCAGGCTTTCCTATGGCGATTTCTAAACTCATCGGGGCCAGGTTCTTTGGCTGGGGGGCCGTATCTGCTTGAGGCCCCGTATCTGCTTGGGATCCTGTACAAGGCAGTTACAGGATCACAGCGGTTACAGGATCCCAAGCAGATACGTGGCTTCAAGCAGATACGGCCCCCCAGCCAAAGAACCTGGCCCAATAAGTTGAAAAGTGAAAAGTCGCCGTGGGAAAGCCTGGAACGGAAGCTACTACGGAAGAGAACCGAAGAGGGAAATCAACTATGACTAGAGCCGCCAGAGGCAGTGAAAGGCATCCACAATGACATGCAGCCCGGCGCTGTATGCGCACGGATGTCTCCACCTGATAACACATGTCAGTTTGGGACCATCGGCCGCTTCATAATCATCATGCGCTGATGCATCCGTAGTATCCTATGGCTGAGCACTCATCCCTTAAGCCTTACTGCATGTGTGATTTATGTATCGGGAGAGCGAAAAACGTCATAGCAGAATAAGCAGTCATATGTTCACGACACACCCTGGAGGCACTATTCATGCAGACCTGATTATTTTATTTCATTTTGTTAGTATTAGCAAAAGATGCCAAAATACGAATTAAGTGGAAAAAGTTGTGCTTTTATTCGTGATATTTCGGACTTCTAGTGAATTGATGAGCAAACACTCCTCTAGTTCATTAAATCACAAGTAAAGTTAATAATGCTGGGGTCCCGGTCCATTTCCAAGTCGGGGCCCGGCCGGACTGTTTACGGGAAGCCAAAATAAAAGTGTACATTACAAAATATCCACAAGTTATGCTCATGACTATGTTTTTACGTTTTATGTATTTTGCTATTCTTATTCTTCGGTTCCATTTCAAATCCGGAGCCCGGCCGGGCAGCTTGTGAGAACTGAAAATATAATATAAAAGACAACAAAACACACAAAACGTGAACAAATTACTCCTAACCATACATTGTGTATTTTCTTGATATAAATTTTTTTTTTTCATTTCCGCAAACAGCCCGGCCGGGCCCCGGCTTGGAAATGGGACCGAAGTATTATATAAATACTTTTAGATGCTGCAAACTGCCCGGTGAGGCGCCGACCCTAGAATAAATCTGTGCAACTGTAAAGTCTCCCGTTGATTCTGCCTCTTGTACTGGCTGGAAAAGGGATTCTAGCGCGAATTTCAATCTTGTCATCATCGGCTAATGATTGATGCATTAAGTGAGCAAGGAGTCATACGAACTTCGGAAGCAATACTATGCTTCAGACACTTGCACTCCCTAAGGCACATCTTTAATCAACTTGGCGGTGTATTATGTAAGCGTAATAATGCACTTGACCTAAATGATGTGTAGCCGAGAATACTGGAGGCGAAACTTTGTAGACGCTTCAACTCGTTAGAGTATGATTATGTATGTAATGGTTAACTTGATTGAGATTTCCTTATCATCACGTAATGTATGATTTATGTATCAAGTGTGTCAAAATTCATACGAAGTAATACTATTTTCCAGACACTTGCACTCCCTAAGGCACATCTTTAACTAACAAGGCGGTTCAATATGTAAACATAATAATCCACTTGATTGAGATTTCCTTATCATCACGTAATGTATGATTCATGTATCAAGTGTGTCAAAATTCACACGAAGTAATACTATGTTCCAGACACATGCACTCCCTTCGGCACATCTTTAATCAACAAGGCGGTATAATATGTAAACATAATGATTCACTTAATTGAACCTGCAAAATACACGATTTCTCGTCTCGATCTTTTCCCATATGTCTACTAATAAGTCGATTTATGGTTGAACTGAGCAAAGAATGACGCCAAGCAATAAACTATTCTATACACACCCTATAGAAACGTCTTTGATCATCAAGGCGTTGTGATAGTCTTTGATAATCTACTCTTGAGTACTCGTTTGTCGTTTCCTGTCTGTGCACTTATACCTCGAGTTATGTGTGCGTCACATCAAACGATAATATCTTCAAGAAATACCGAAGGGGAAACTTTCATCCGACAGGGAAGCGCAATCGTTAGTCTTCGCTTGATTGAACCAACCATATCCAACATTTATGTTATAATTAAACTAATATCCAATATTTATGTACTGATTAACAAACTAATATCCAATATTTATGTACTGATTGACAAACTAAATATATAAGGCAATAATATATCATTATCCAAATGTGGTCTTGCCCGTACACGGAGAAGAAAATATACTAATCATTCACATGTTTACGGGTCATGAACATATTAATAAGTCTTTACTTGATTAAACTACGATATCTGGCGTCATGAACCGCTAAAGAAGATCCTCATAATCACCTAACACTACTTCCATGAGGTCACACATATCTGCCATTCCCTGACTCTACGTAACTTTTAATAACCTTGCAATCTAATGCTTTTTTATGCACTCAGTGATCAAGCAAAAAGTTATACTGATAAACCGTAATGTGATGAACACAGACCCTATGGGCATGGGTTTAACCAAGAGGAATATGAGCTATCGTTAAGCCTTCTTCGCCATATCTTCCACGAAAGCTAACTTATATATATGTACCCTTCCCTGGCTTTGCATGTACATATTAATCGTCACTCCATCTATTGTTTATGCGTGACAGCAGATCTTAGAGCTAAAGATCGCACGATGCAATCATATCTCTAAGACACAGGTATATCCTGACCGATGATGTAGTGTAATATTCAAAATGACCTGATAAATTCAGTCAAGACGACGGATGAAAGTTCCCATATTGCAATATGATGTGCCAAGATGAGTAAACTGTCTGGTGTAATTATAGGCGTCATGAGATCAGTTCCAATGCCGTAGCAAATACTCATATTATACAAATGACCCATCTGATAAATTCAGTCAAGACGACAAATGAAAGTTACCATATTACAATAACTGAATACAATCTGTGTATCTGTTAGGAAAGCAATGTGATCATTATATCAGACAGCCTGTATGATAAATTCGGTAGAGAGGGTGAAGAATATGTCCCATAAATTGATAAGTTCATGGCCAAATACTTCCTGCACATCTATAATCAGGGACAGTGTAATCATTCATGGGTTCGGTCACCGAGGCAAGTAGAGCTTACCATACGGCAATCCCAGCATGTTCCAACCGACTAGACAATCAGATTCCTGGCAGGTAGTAAGCGGTGCTGTAGTTCACGGAACCTGCCCGGAGTGGCTGCAGGCACCATTAAAGGCTCTCTATGTAGTTTTTTGGCACCAACGTTGAAAATATTCGTATTAATAAATCTTATCGTGAATGACAATTGTAGGAAAATCTACTTTCTGTTTTCACCTAAAGTTGTATAGAGGGCCTTTAAGACCCCGATTCCACTCGACTTCATGATTGGAATATTGCGGAAGATGTACAAGTCTGACTGAAATAGCTACAAACCGCACAAGACGTAAAAATATTTGTTTTCTGTCTATGAACTTCATTGAGCGCTCTCTCAAATTTTATGTCGCAGCGCGATCCTAGCGAGGTCGGTGCTCTAGTGAAATAGGGGTGTAATACCCATCTTCGTTATCGTTAAACGCCGGGGGAAGATCTCCTACATCTCCTTATCTCACAACTGACGGAGTTTGACGGGAGAGTTATCTGGGTTCTTTGAACCCGTTAAGCGCGCATCTATCACCCGTTAAATGGATTAGAACCGTTCTGTTGAAGCTTGTGCCTCATGACGCATTTGGGAAATCGTGCGGTGAAGGTGAAGGCCTAACGGTCTGTGCATGTGTTTCTTGTAACATCTTTGACATATTCGAACGGAATTTCATTTGCGAACATCTTAAGACTCACTCATTGCAGAAAAAGTGGGGGCACTTCGTCTTCCACTGCTTCCAAAAAAGGAGTCAAACCCCAAAAGCTTATTAATAAATTGTATTCCGAAGCAGTTCTTATTAGAATAGTCACTTTGTGACCTTGTCACAATTGTTTTAATATTAACAATCAAGCGAAGACTACACGATTGCACTTCCCTGTCGAATAAAGGTATGCCCTTCGGTATTTCTTGAAGATATTATCGTTTGATGTGATGCATACATAACTCAAGGTATAAGTGCACAGACAGGAAACGACATACGAGTACTCACTCAAGAGTATATTATCAAAGACTATCACAACGCCTTGATGATCAAAGACGGTTCCATAGGATGTGTATGGAATAATTTATTGCTTGGTGTCATTCTTTGCTCAGTTCAACCATAAATCGAGTTATTAGTACACGTATGGGAAACTGCAAATGACTAATCGTATATTTTGCAGGTTCAATTAAGTGAATTACATATTGCACCGCCTTGTTGTTAAACATGTGCCGTAGGGGATGCATGTGTCTGGAACATAGTATTGCTTTATATGGATTTTGACACACTTAATACATAAATCATAAATTAAGTTAGGATCAGGGAAGCACAATCAAGTGCATCATTCACTCACTCACTAATGACCCATGACCTCTGTGGTCGTAGGGGCGTCATGACAGCCAGCCGCAATGATCAGTGCCCATCCTGTTCTGTCCTCGGCCTCTCTGATTAGTTGTGTAGCGCTCAGGCCAGTCCATGTCTTGATGTTGTGCAGCCAGGTCTTCTTTGGCCTTCCTCGTTTCCTCCCTCCTGCTACTGCACCTTGCAGAATGGTCTTGGCAAGTGTGCTGTGTCGGCATACGTGCCCGAACCACTTCAGCTTCCGGCGCTTGACCGTCGACAGGAGTGTTTGACGTCTGCCGACATGGAAGTCAGCACGGCATGGAAGTGCATCATTATGCATACATATTGTAACGACCTGTCACACCGAACCTTTGCACATCTACCTGTAACTTGGTGGTAACAAATTCATCTATAGACTATACGATAGTTTTTGGAAAATACGAATTTTTGAACACATCAAACTCTGTTATTTATGGTTGAAACTTGAAGGCACGACTAGTCGTTGAATTCAAACACCACACTGCCCTACGGTCCTCCACGGCTTAGGCCTGGTGACTATATTTACTTCTTTATCAGTTTTCTTTTCGTTTAACTTTCGAAACAGAAGTAGTAGAAGTTATGAAGAACCTCCTGTTTTACTTTCCTGGCGTGTTTCGGAAGATTTGTGGCCCATTTTATTGTTCAATCCAGTGGTTCCCTTGGCCCTCGTAAAAGTGTGAAGTTGTTGGTGATTTACTAGTACCGGAAATCAGGCGAACTTAGGGGACAGACAAGACATTAAGGTTGACACTTTAAGTGATTAATCACAACTTTAAAACAGATATTTCACCGGTAGTGGAGGAAATTTACAGTTTTATGATCATAAAAATTGTGTTTTCAGCGCTAGAATAACCCCTTGATAAATTGGTTGCGTTTTACCTTCATTTTAGCGGATTACTATAGAGGGATGTGGCAATCTAACGCCGTAAGGGGAGAGCCTGAGGTCATGAAAATTGGCGGCAACCTAGTTTTTGGAATGTCTATCATGCTTCCGCCAAATTACCAGGCCGCCGTTCTGGTTTGTTCAAAACGAGAGAGTCATACCTGAAGCTTGCATTTGTAAGTCATCTGTAAGCATTATTTGCAAGAATTTGCATATGTAAATCTACTCATGACATACTAATGTGATTGCACATACCGAGTTGACTATGCCGGGCAAAATGTCATTTCCGAGTTTAACCATGAAAAATGGCCGACAATACGTTATAGCCCCGTGAATGCAAACACCCCCAATCATCATCATCACCACCACCGCACTGTTCAGCTGGCGCCAATGCGGCTCGCCACAGCGTCCTCTCTCCTTTGTCCAGTGCCCCCAATTATACAAGGGTGCTAGAGCTCTGTAATAGCCTCACAGTCTTCTTAGCTTGCTCCGTGCTGAATCATATTCATTAGCTTTAATTTGAAACTTTTTCGATGTCAGTTTGTAGGTCCCTCTTGTGTGCAGGTTCCCAATTCTGGTCACGACACCGGTCTTTACGTGTCATCCTTCAGGAGCACTCAGCAGCACGTCACTAGTCCTCCGGTGATAAACAGAAGATGCTGTATCTCTCCTAATCGCGCGTTGTGGGGCAATTTTCCCTTTATCATTATAAGGATGAGCGTGGCGTCGCGGTGGCGCAGTGGTAAGGTGTTTGGCCCAGACATCAGAGGTCATGATTTCGTATCCTGTGACGTCCCGTGACTTGTCACGTTAACGTTGTGCATTTGGGAAAGGCACTTAACATGACTTTCCTCACTTTACTTAGTTGAAAAGGAGTACATGTACCTAGCTTCGGTTAGGGACGTCTCTTGGATAGGACGTTAAATAGAGGTCCCATGCTTGAGGAGAGTCACACCTAGGGGACTTAAAAGAACCCACCACACTTATTGAAATTAGTACGGGTCCTTCCTACAAGTACTGACTTGTAAATTCTCGAAATTTCCATACCACATTTGCCATTTAGAATCAACCCATGTCTATTCAGAGACGAAAAGTTCCACCCAATTAAAATTCCAGCCCCTAGCCAACTCAATGCACACGTGGAGCAACAGCGCTACCTTTCTGCCATGCGTGCTGCACGTATCCCTTATTTATGAGTAACGTTTGGTCTGATCTTTTGAGTACATGCATTCACCCCTTTTCAATCAACGGCCGATCTCGATACCTTCTCTTAGGTCAGGATGGCCAAGGTTGAGGTGATTGACAATGACGTACTTGCGCCAAATAGCAGTTACTCAAGCAAGTGGATACGACTTTTTCCAAGATCATATCCAGTTGCTTGAGTAACTGCTATTTGGCGTATCTTATCACCTAAATGTCTAATCTTCATCGAATAACCTACATGTAAACTAGTGTTAACTTTATACATTGTCAAAGTACCATGGTCGCTTTGTCCCGTGCAGTTTATTAGTGATGTATATTGTCTCCGTACACTTTTCTCAGCGGTCGAATTCGTCATTCACTCTGGAATTTCTTTATCATATAAACCCTATTACGATCCCTATCCTTACCCCAGCATTCATCCGTGTGATGAGCACATTTGGGATCCGCCGATTGATTGAATTTCAAACCAGACTCCCGTGAGTACGCTGCGATAGCATCTGTATTAGTCCAATCGATGTGACTGCCCATGGATGAATACCTTTGCCTTTTTTTTGTCTGGCAGATTTTTGATCTGAAGTTGCACAGGGACACCAGTTACGTTCTCTCAATGGTTAAAGCCTCTCGGCTCAGAACAGTAATCCCCCCCCCCCCATTTCCCCAGACGGTACTCAATTCAAGTACTTCAGATTTTAAGACACTCAATGCCACAGATAGATTTGACTATATATTTAAATGCAACAGCTCATACAGTGTTAAAATAGGCAAATATATAAAATATTGTTTTGTTATTAGAAAAAATAATGATAATTAAAATTAGCCCATCTTGAATAATGTAAAACCTAAGATAGTCATTTTGTTGTAGTGAATACTAGTAGTTTTATTCCATACTTATGTCTTGTTCTATGTTTACTGTTGTTGCCATACTTTGTAACTGCTACAATAGTCGCGCAATAAAGTTCTTCTTCTTCTTAAAAGTATTCTCCCGGGCACTAGTTTTATAGCTTGACAAGCGCCTCTTCAAAAGTATTTGTCGTCACACCGGCAATGAAATCAACTCGGAACGCATGACTTTCTCGGTAGAGACCTTAATGGACCAGTGTTACAAACCTAAGACTGATGTGTTATACCGACTATGCAGATACAGGTACAGAGTACCGTAAGTTATTGCTCCCCTGTTGTCCATGATGAAACATAGCAGGCAGCCTGAGGGGGAAAAAATGTAAAGCTAAGTAGGTTTCAAGGACACCGGTGATCTCTAATGAACCGTAAAAAGCCTAGAGAAGTGAACTGTGCCTAATTAACAGAACAGATACAAATATGCTGTAAAAATATCCAAGTCTCTATTGTTGCCCAGGGGCCATCACAGACTGCCTAAAGAGCAAGCTGTCCATATCAAAGAAAAAGCTAAGTACGGTACAAGGCCACCGGCGGCATTTGGTGCTGCCTGGAGAGCATGCTTCTCATCCCGCAAAAAGCTAAGTGCCCTAAAACCCCATGCACGTCTTAGAAACCCCTGTGATTTCAAATGGTCCGGAAAGGTTTATCGAGGCTACCATTTCCGCAGTTTGAATCAAGAGCATCGCCCTGTACTAGCCTGGGGTCCAGCCTTATTAGCTTTAGTCCGCTACTCAAGCTCCGCTCCTTGCCAGGGTAGCGGACTAAAGCTAATAAGGCTGGACTCCAGGCAGGCCCTGAACGTGATATTGCCCACGTACATGTTGCTTAAGCCCATATCTCACTGGACTCGAGGCACGTTGGCGTCCTAAACTGGATTTGTGTTTCCTTCGACTTTATGATAGGATTATCATACACAGCGTACAACTATAACTAAATAGACAACAAAAACACACAAAGCCTAAAAAGATTCGATTTTTATTGATGGAATTTGTTGAGCGCCCTGTCAAATTTCTCGGTCGCAGCAAGGTCACCAAGTGCCGCGGGTCCAGTGAAATAGAGGCTTGAGGACCGCTGCTTAAAGCACAATTGACCATTCAAATGTGGCCGACGTTCCATTAGACGACACCGGGGCATCTAGGTCTCTTCGGTTTAATGTAAGTGTTAGCCGATGTGTATGTACGCCCCATCAGACATATCAACAGAGGCTGGTTTCCCATCTAAAGTTCTTTGCCTCAAATAAGGCATAACTGTCATGGCAGCAGCACGTCGTCAGAACGTAAGCGTTTAAGGCCGTGCTTGCGCATTTAAAATCAATATCTCGCAAATAGGTGCATTTAGTTGACTTGTGTTCAAAGACATATCTTATGCAACAGCTGTTACTTTGATGCAATGTTGACCAAAGAGAACAAAAGAGATTCGGCAGCTATAATTATAGGTTTAAATAGCTGAGTAATTGCCGTATACGCATTACGTTCTGACGACGTGCTAATGCCAGCTAGCCTGACTAAATCGCGCTCCTAGCGGTCGGCCTGAGAATTACCGGCCTCGGGGAGTCCAATCAGTCCCAGCCAGCGAGAGATTGTGGTATCAGAACACAATATTCATCCGCGACCGTCGTGGTCAATAGTAGGTCGGGTATAAAGTAGTGCGCCACAGAACCTATCGAAGCTGTATAGATTCTTTTGTGCACGCCAGCGATGCGAAAACTGTCGAATTGTAAATGAACAAGACATTAATTTTTTTGTCGGCCGGCGTAAATTTTCGATTGGATTCTGTTAATGTTTACTTTGTTGCTACAATGTTGATGTGTGGAACTGAGGTACGTGATTTCTGACCAAGCTTAAGCCATGTAAGCACAATAGACGTGTAAAATTAGCCGAACCCTACATCTGCTTGGAGAATATGCGTGTAGGGTGAATGTTGCAATAGTGCTTTTGTCTACAGTCTCTACTACATCTACGGGTGACGACATTATGAAAAGAGTTGACGTGACTTCCATTGGTAACATTAAGGTTGACATTTGCTCAGTTATGAAAATTTAATGACCCCTGGCACTTCATACAAAGACGACACTGGCGCGTTTATTTCTGTCATTCGTGCAGCAAAACAAACATTACTTCTCTCTATGCAAGTACTGTGAGTCAAAGTGTCAAGACGTCGACATTAAAAACATTAAAAATGCTAAAGCTTAACGTTTCTATGTATTACAGCCAAGTACAGCTAATCTAGTTGTGTCATGAATCTGAAATCCGTACTAATTAGTAATCTTTGTGTAAAACAGCCGAGTTCAATTACTAGCTACAAACAAACATTGAATACGTCAAGCACTCTGCAAATGCACTACAGCACTACACGTTAACTCTATTGCACTACTTTACTACGTTAACTTGATCTTATGGCTAAGCTTCAAGTGCGTAAATTAAAATCTATTCCCAAGTTGCCTATGACTGCCATGCTGCATGATTGAACCTGAAATAGTTATTATAGCTATCATCACACAACTACAACCAAGCAAAATAGCAACTATATCATTCTTTTCATGTTAATAGTGACTTACAAATTCTGACTAAATTTCTAATCCAAATTTTTTAAAGCTGCCAATGTCACGACGTTTAATCGAAATGAATCTTTAATTGTTGGATCAACGAATTGAATAATTGACTCATAGATATATAAATTGGTTGATTGTTAGCATGCTGATATATTGATTCTTCAATACTCCGCAGTAATTGCTTCTCAAATACCGCCATACTGCTATTGATTGATTGGTAAACACTAACTTAAGATCTAGACAAGACTTTCACTAATCGATGGGCAGACTGATAGATTGATTGCTTAATTGACTGGTCTATCTATTGATTGATCGATCGATAGATCGATCGATTGATTGACTGATTTTAAATGCTGCTTTTCACGAACGGCATGTTGACTCCTCGGATCTCGCCGAAGACTACGAAGATGACGACACCGAGCGTAAGGATACAGCCGATCGCAGCCACCACTATGGCTCCGGTGTTCTGTCCCTTCACGAAGTCTAGCACAGAGTCCATTGGGCCTGAAACACAAACGAACAAGATGTCAGAGATGGCAGACTTCACCCCCTTACTCATATGCCCTGCGTGACCACTGTAGCTCCGGTGTTCTGTCCCTTTACGAAATCTAGCACAGAGTCCACTGGTCCTGAAACGCAACAAACAAGATAGTCAGAGATGGCAGACTTCACCCCCTTACCCATAGGCCCTGTGTAGGCACCACGGTGTAAGTGTTCTGTCCCTTCATGAAGTCAATAGCAAGCACAGAGTCTCCTGGGTCTGAGACACAAACAAACAAGACAACCAGAGATGGCGGACTTCACTCCTTCCTCCGGCCACCACTATGCTGGTGTTCTCCCCCTCGCGAAGCCAAGCTTAAGGTACCTGAAACACACGCGGAAGTCAGAGATGGCAAACTTCAACCCCTCCAATACATCCTCCGTGCGAATTATGGTAATCGCCATCTACCAGATCTAGAACATACAGAAATTCCACTCCAGAAACAGAAAGATAGAGCGAGAGAAAAAGACCCAGACAGAGACAAACAGAGAGAAGCAGAGTGTGAGAGAGAAACGGAGAGAAACAGGGATAGAGAGAGAGAGGGACACTGGGAGACAGTTAGATAGAGAGACGGGGGGTATGGACAGGAAGATACAAACTTTACAGAGAGATACAGGGATACAAATAGAGAGAAAGGGAGAGAGACGTCATAAAAGGCACATCACCATGCGATTCGGCCACCAAAACTTTAGCAAACTTCACTATCAACTCCAAGAAAGTGCAGAATTCTGCATATGGATTGCAGAATTTCAGCATATGGTCTGCATAATTCTGAAAAAGGATTACAGAGTTCTGCATATGGCTTAGCGCTTGCAGACGGGAAAAATGAATTTTGAAAAACTGCAGATACTATGTTTTACCTTTACTATTCTGCCAGTAGGTAGCACAGTCGTGGTCCATGCTGCCCCTCCTCCCCGTCTCCTGGTAGATGGTTCCGTCCTGCGGATGTGCGCAGTAGCAGATTCCGGTGGAGCCGTGACACTGTTTGGTGCTGAAGCTGCCGTCCGCCTCGCACTGCTTCACAAACGCACCCGGCATGGGGGACGGGTTAGGCTTACAGGCTGGAAAGAACAAAACGAAGCATTAATAATGAAGATTGACCTTTTGGGCTTTGTCTGTCGATTGCTTTTTGGTATGTGGGTAGGTGTTGGGAAGACGAAGTTCGAGATCAATTTTGGGTCTCCTGGTATGTGACCTTGGTAATGCAGCAGACCTACTGTTTTTTGTATCTATTGACTTGGACGCGCTATATGGTCTTGAGTTTTTTGGTGGCAGACAATTTGTTGATTTAGGGAATCAGTGGTGTATGTTTAGGCCCCCTCTGCACCTTGCTCCGGAACTGCAGGGGCATTTTTGTCCAAATCTTCCAAGGAGAATAACTGAATAAAGGAACGGTAGATTACCATGATATTTTTTGTTGTGTTCTCGGATTTGCTGTGGCCTTTTCAACCCATGCAATCACTCAAAGAGGAGTGAGTACATCCTAATTGCCACTAAAGTAAAACTCTTCAAGGCCTCATGTCTAACTGTTCTCGCCTAAGGATGTGAGTCATGGGTAAATACCACGGCACGAAATCCGGTATTTAAGCATGCTTAAACGCAGCGTAAACGTGACGTTTATTCACTATTTCCGCAACTTAACGACCCCTATACGTTTGCTTAAAGATTGCATTTAAGGTGTCCTTTCCGGAAGTGCGTTAATGTACGTATTGGCACTCATTCACGTGTATTTACGTAACTATTCGACGCGTAAAGGCGTCGTTATGGACTATCTTTCCGTACCTGTACGGAAGATCCAACACGAAAAGTATGCGTTTCTTGAGACCTTTCCGTAACCTTTCCATGTTTATAATCCGTTTTCGTCAAGATTTTCTCTACGTTTATGTGCCGTTCACGCAGCCTGAAAGGCAACTTAAAATCATACCTTTTCTCGGTATTTCCGTGAACTTTTAACTACCTTAACGTGCTACAAACGTGGTATCTGCAAGGCGTTAAGGCGTTGTTATGGACAATCTTTCCGTACCTTTACGGAAGATCCAACACGGAAAGTGTAAGTTTCTTTAGACATTTCCGTAATCTTTCGTCCATCTTTATAAGTTATTTCCGTCACAATTTCCCTACGTGTATGTGCCGTTCACGCAGCCTGAAAGACTACCTAAAGCTATACCTTTCCTAGTGTTTTCCGTAGCCTTTTTATGAGCTTAACGTGCTAAAAACACGAGCTAAACGTGCTAAAAACACGAGCTTAACGTGCTAAAACGTAGTCTCTACAATAAGTTTCCTTTTCATTATACAGTATCTAATTTGATCCTTTACTTAACTTGCTAAGGATGGCTTAACCATTCCGAACCCTTACATATACAGGTAAATATGAATATGAAAGGCAACAGGGCCGGTAAAAGTTTAGAACAATTTATTTGAAAGATAATAACACTGCACAAAAACGTGTTACGCCATTATAGCGAGACCCCTCCCCACCTTAACGAATATACACATACAAAATGGAATAAATGATTTCTTACATGGACAGCTAGTTTCATTTAAAAAAATAACTATTACAATGTGCTTCCAAGTTTTAACCCTAGCTAACTATTACATCGACACCAAAACGTAACCCCTAACACTAACTAACCCTACGTCTAACTTTTCTTCCCTACCGTGTCTTATTAGCCTTTACCAGGCTCCGCGGATCGCTAGGAAGATAGTAGAAATTGGCCAAATAGAGTGAATTGTAACAGTACAATCATTCTGGGTTGAATAACACTTACTAGGTACTTGCGGTTACGTCATCGGTCGTCATATTCTAACTTGTACTTGACGCGGTCAACGAGGGATCAATCTCACATTGTCGGTAAATTCTCCCTTCACCATTTTGCGACATTTCCAAGTCCACGATTCCGGTCCCAGTGTTGGGCGAGATGACAGGGATAGTTCCTATCAAGACAGGTGGACAGGTTCCGATTTCACTCACGCTAATCTCCAAGCAGATCTATAGGTTGCATCGTATCAAACTGGCAGAGAAAGTACTTGGATTGCTATACATACAAGCTCCTTCTTCCAGTTGGATACGGTCTTTGCAATCCATTGGGCCTGGTTGGAGGCTAACTCACGCCGTTGTTTAACCGTTGTCTCCACTGGTACCGGGTGGATTTGGAGATACAACAAAGTCCCGAATCGCGTGCCCGCATGCTCCGTTCAGCATCTCCACCCTCCTTGGTTTCACCCAGGAAGTATTATCCTATGAAACCTCCTTGGTTTCACCAAGTTGTACAGGCTGGTGTCCTTGTCCCAGCTTTACGTTTTTCCGTCGGGGTTCCGGGTGGTAAGAACAACGTTGTGGCCATAACTTGTGGGTTGAAACGACTGAGTTCAAACTTCCTTCATGAGCTGTCTTCGCTGTAAAAAAATAACTGTCTCTGGGATATACAGTTAATTTGAAAAAGCCACCCTTTTCTCTGATTGGGTAATGCCCTGTCACATGGCATTCCACTAGTAAATATGGAGATGTTGCATTACCATCTCAACGTCCCGCCGCAGCTTGTTTACGACTTCACACTGTATAAATTTGCAGTTGAAAAGCAGACGTCCTTGCGTTTCGCTTTTGCCCCGAACACAACAACTGACGCGAGCGACAATAGAAAATACTGTTAGCGGCGATCTCTCTAGAAGTTACTTGTAGATTATAAAAAGGAAAACTGCGTGAGAACACGCGTTATTTGATGATTTTTGATACAAAAAAAGGAACAAATACACAAAGCTGCCAAAACGTGCCGGCGGCGCCGTCTCGATCCGCGGACTGAGCCAATTTGTGCGGCGGCCAAAGACAGTATGCCCGCCTACCTCTAGGTTAGCAATCCGGGGGAGTTGTTAGGTCAATGTTCCGCGTTGTTTTCTAAAACTGAGAGCACCGTCAACCCAGCCTAAAGGTAACAGAAGGATATCGGAAAGGTAAAAATAACGGCGAGGATAAACGCTCGCTTTCCGACAGCTTTTCTCTACCTAAACATAAGAGTGGGTTATGTAAACTGAGCCTATATGTAACGGAAGGATATCGGAAAGGTAGAAATAACTGCGAGGGAAAACGCCCGCTTTCCGACAGCTGTTCTCTACCTAAACATAAAAGGAGGGAGGTCTCCCCCCTTCTATTTAAACCGACCCTATATGTAACGGAAGAATATCGGAAAGGTAGAAATAACTGCGAGGGAAAACGCCCGCTTTCCGACAGCTTTTCTCTACCTAAACATAAAAGGGGGGAGGTCTCCCCTCTTCTATGTAAACCGACCCTATATGTAACGGAAGGATATCGGAAAGGTAGAAATAACTGCGAGGGAAAACGCCCGCTTTCCGACAGCTTTTCTCTACCTAAACATAAAAGGGGGGGGGGGGAGATACCTTAGAATAGAACTGCTGTTTTTTGTAAGCTGGAGCATAAACACGGATAAAAGAAGATCAACTAGAAGATAGGTATGGACCTTATGTCAAATTTTGCTACAAAGTAGACGTACATGCATGGTGCGTTGTTAAAAAAAAACTTATGAGAAATGGCTTAAGCGGGATCGGTGTTTACTGCAAATGGGTGTATCTTAAAGATCGAAGACTGTTTAGGGTATACCAGCTTTTCTCCGAGATTCTAAAAATTTAGGCACTTTTAGTCCCCAGGAGAGAATATATCTGCTTGGAGAATAGATTGGTTACTGATGTACCATAATGTTTCATCTATACGATGTATATTAGGATGCTTAAAGTCCATGGAAAGATATAGCATGCATTTAACTCATGTTAACGAACGCGGAAAGGTTGCGGAAAGCTCAAATCTTACTTTCAGCGGCATTAACGGCCCCGTAAACTCTGCTGAAATATTTCCCGACCTTTAATTCTTGTTTCCGTCATTCGGAAAGTTTGCTTAAATATTCGATTTCGTGCTGTGTACGAAGGACACGAAGCGTGTATTGCCCGTTATTATGTTACACAAACTTGTCACTATCATATGTGTCGAACGCCACAGTATAAGGTCGTTCATGATTCCGAGTGCGCATGTGCATGCGCAGCGACATGTATTGTGGGTAATATGTCAAAGGTAAAGGCTCCTAAGACAAAAACAAAACACGTCTGGACATTGTTATGCAAATTGAGACAATGGTCGAGACGAGAATTGTTTACAAGCCAGGGCCATCGCATTTGGCCTTGCGCATGCGTACTCGGAATTCTTACTGACACAGGCTCGAAGAGACTGACCTCCTGATTTGACGGTAGCTCCAGCGGTTGGCTGGTTCGTGACGTTCGAAGCCGCTTGTGGCACGGTTGTTGCGCCCCCTGGCGCTTCCGAAGCCTTTGCTGTAGAACCGGCACCTGTGTGTAAAAAAAAAAGATACCAATATATGATAAGACTCCCTAACAAAATACGTGTACATTAAACAGTAAACAGAAGGTTATAAGAATCTTATTTTCCAGAAGAAGAACATTTTCGGCCCCCTGACAGTCTCTATTGAAAATACACATTCAGTCTAATCGTTTGTAAAGAAAACGAGTCAACAAACTCTTTCTTTGTGGGTAGATTTTACTTTGGATATTTTTTTTTTTTCGTTTTCTTTGTTTGTTTGTTTCCCACGCATTTGAGACCAACCCGTTCCTTGTGGTCCCGCGCTCGATTGCTGCCCGTCGACTGCGGGGCTGACTACAGCAACTTTGGGTGTAGGACTGGCTGGAGTCTGCGCACTAGCACCTGGAAGATACGACAAGTAGACTGGAATTAGTCTTCATTCCGACAAATATATTTTTTGATTTGAAAATCTAAAAGTTTCTTAAATCATGTCGTGAAAGAAACTGTGCTTGTGCAGATTTCTGTTCCGTCTTGGAATGGACTTGTAAATATGAAGAATTTGAAAATTAGAAGCTACGTAAAAATGAACATCAAAAAAATGAGTCGATAGAACTCAGAGTAATTTTATAGTATCATACTAGTCCGGTATTTGGAGGGGTACGTGCTTACCTGATAGTATAACGCTTAGATAGACACACAACAGTAGTACCCGTAACATGGGCTTTCCTGGCATCCTGTCTATTACAGTCATGGTAGATTAGTAGATCTGTCAGTGGAGATCTGAAAGAAAAACAACATTACATAGTTTTAATGTAAATCCGGTAGCTATTATAGTACATGCTGTATATACAAAGAAACACAACATGGTTTCCATTTAAATTCGATAGTGACATGTATATAGTGCAAGCCGTATATGCAAAGAAATTCTAAAATCCGGTAGCTATAGTACTGTACATACAAAGTAACCACTGACAATACAAATTGAACGCCTCGCTTGGTTTTCCCGGTACGGTACATTCATTTTGCTTTGTCTAACCACTGTAAAAGGATCATTCAAGGAAGATTTATATTATATGTTTTTATCTTCGATAGAAATTGTGTTAAAAAGGCAATGTCCGAAATGCTGCATCCCCCCCCTACCCATACCTTAATCCCCATTAATTAAATTCCCAGGGCGAGTTTTGCTAGCCTGGCATCCAGACTTCTTCAGCTTGCCGTTATGGCGGTAGCGACCGTTTGAGTAGACACCGTCCGAACGAGGCCGTACTTCAGACTATCTTTGTCAAACCTTGTATCTCCTGTTGTTTGTGTTTTCTCCGAAAAGCGACGGCCACGCTGTCTCTGTCGGGAAGTGACGCTTGTAGGTATTTCTATGGTTCTGTTCACTGCCGCGGGGCACTCTGGGCAGCTGGTGCCGCCATGCAAACTAACCGAACCGGTTCCCCACTTTTGTTAGGCCACAATATCTTGATTATATGGATTACATCCGCGAGCGCATCAATTTTTGTCCTAACAAAAAAAGTTTGCAACCATACTGTAAATCGTGCAAAATGAGCAGATATATGCCGTAAATGTCGTCGAATGCCTCTCTTCCAATTTTGTTTCATTATAAGTTCTTCCTTTCAGACAGTCTCTGATTGATTTCTTCATAGTTATCCAGTCGATTACTGCGGGTTTCATTCGATATAGTAATATAGTAATTAGAATTGTTGAGAAATAGACCTAGAAAGTAACATATGTTATCTGCACAATTTATTCTATCTTCCCCTTTACATGTCATATAAAAATCAGTCGGGCAGGTTTCCTTTTGTTATCAGAACATTTATATGGCGTCCGGTCAGAAATTTCACATTCAAACCTTATAACATTAATTGTTCTTTGTTGTT
The DNA here is from genome assembly GCA_035149815.1 of Branchiostoma lanceolatum. Classification (NCBI taxonomy): domain Eukaryota; kingdom Metazoa; phylum Chordata; class Leptocardii; order Amphioxiformes; family Branchiostomatidae; genus Branchiostoma; species Branchiostoma lanceolatum. The sequence goes on from CM068876.1 coordinate 3,363,682, forward strand.
GTTTATCTAGTTGCGTATCCTTATAGACAGTGTCCAATAAAATTATCTGTCTAGTCTATGATTGGTTACAATTTTGCCTTAAACTGTTATCGATATGTCATGTCCTCACTAAAGCACAAGACACCACAATGGACTGTCTGCACATGTCAGTTCTCAGTGTTCGATCATTTTCCCTCGCGTCCCGTCAGAAATGTTAGATCAATTCCTAGATCCTTTACTTGTTTATACTAACTGTGCATCTTTTTAAACATACCCAACAAGATCATGTGTTCACAGCGTATTAAGATTTCCTTTCTGTACTCGCTATATATGTCAGCACAGGACATTACAATAGACAACATGTCACCTTTTAAACATCAGCCATGTTTGTAATGGCGTAATCTTTCCGCATGGTCCTTTGTAAAGGTCACAGTTGGATACACATGGCGGCCGTTGATTTGCTATTATGTTTGTTTGTGCATGATATCGCTTACCTTTTGTTTATGCATTCTTTCCCACGAAAATTTAGCTACCCAAACGAATAGCGGTTTCTTGTAACTTAAGAAGCAAACTTAAGGGTTGTGGGCTGTCCCGAGCCGATAACGTGTCATGCTACAATTCAGATGCCCCTCCCCAACCAGAAATTCAAACTAGACATGATCCATTCCATTCATAAACACTACTACTTAACACCATATAAATGAGGAAGACGGCTCTTGAAGTCGACAATAGAATTGGTAGTTCCAAAATAAGCAAATTCTGATAACAACAGTAGAAAACGTAATAGAATATCCTCGTTTTCAAATCAACTTAGAATAGGTAGTGGGCAAAACAACACTCACCACAAATTGTTGCGGGGGCGGGGTCGAACGATAGATACAGTTGTAGCGTCTTTGTTAGGACGGTTGCACATGTAGTATCCGTACAGCCTTGTATCGTAAACGGGAGACCCCTGACTACGCTTTTAAAGCAGCAAACTGAATGGTTTAACACAGAAAACTGCCAGGTTAAGGTGGTCTGTTGTACCTGTGGACTCCTGTCAGGCCGCCCTCCCCCGTTACTCATGAATGGCAGCAGAACAAGCGATAATCAGTCTGGTAGAACCAGTCCCGTCCCAGGGTCATCAGGTGTCACGTAGGTGTGCGGCACCGGACGGGCGGCAGGGATTAGCCTCGGTAGCGGGCCTGGGGTTGGGCTTCGTTTTTACTCCCCAAGCAGAGGTTGGGATGGCTGTTTTTTTTTACATTTTTTAAAGACGTTTTTGTCGGGCTTTCTATTTTGTCCCGTTTTCTTTTATGTCATCAGCCTACACCTCTGCCCGCAGACAGAACGATCAATGCCGAATAAACCTAATCGCTTCAACGTGATTAGGTTTATTCGGTATTGATCGTTTTGTTTATACATATATACAGAAAATATAAAAACAAAACATACAAGAAGAAAGAACACTTATTAGTCTACAATTTCAGATCCAATAACAATTCTGACACCAAAGAACAACTCGATCATAACTGTTTCGCTATATCAAAATGTATTCTAGTCCTTATTGTATTGTATTAGTAATTAGGATGCTGTATTGTATTGTAGTATTAATTAGGATGTTAAGTTTTATTCTATACTTCTACTTTGTATCATGTTTACGAATTCTTGCCATACTTTGTACCATGTACAATTGTCGTGCAATAAAGTTCTTCTTCTGTATTAAGATAACAGAGAAAAATAAGAAATATAACTAGTTTGGATGGAAATACAGAAAAGTTCATAATACATATCCACATATCTTTCGTAATACAATTGAGGCAAATGAAATGAAAACAGACTACAAGAAAATGACATGAATATCAGAAATACAGTTCCCTGCATTATCATAGAAGTCCGCTAGGGGCTTAAAAATTCAAATCATTTCGAGGTCTCATCAAGACCTGCCCACATACCAAGTATAAACACAATCTATTAAAACCTTCTCAAGCTACCGTGTTGACAGAAACACGAACGCATGCCGGAAACATAAGCTTCTTGGCAAAGGTAACTAGCTTAGGCGTCATCTTAGTTAGATCGCAGTGGCTCCAATAATCTATGATGAGTTTAAGATCTAAAAGAAGAATACCTAGAGATAAGTGATATCAACATCATGACTGTTACTTGAATTACGCCTCTGCGATAAGCGTACTAAACTCTCGCGAGCAACCACGAGAGCGAAGACGATGCAGTGACACACGGGAACTGCTACTAGCACTCCCAGGACAGCTACAACAGCGGCTTGAACAGGTCTCCCGCTGTAGTCAAGGACGGGGTATATGAAGGGATTGTCATCTAACCCCCTTCCACCTGCGGCCCAGTAGATGACAGTAAAGAGAACGTAAACGCCCCAAAAGGTCAAAGGGTAAAGAAAATGTAGCAGTCGGCATGGCAGACCGCTGACCATTACGTCTATCACTATGGTAACAAAATTTATGGCGTGGGAAAGGATGCTAGGGGCGCTAAAATCGTCTCTCAGCAATACCCAGAACGAAATCGTGACGCAAACCCCCGAACCGAATGCCAAGTTGTATAAGACCCAGTGGAGCTTGTAATACTGACCACGGTAGGGGCAGGGTCTGGGCAGCGTCTTGGCCGACGTTCATTTCAGTTGTTCCGCTGCCTGTATGGTCCTGGTGAATGGTACATTCCGTCTCCATGACGACATCGGACGACAGGCGGTTGGCGTCTGATGTTGCCCCACGCGGGGAACGAGAGTTGTAGTGGCCATGGTCGTTCGTTTGGGCTGTTCCGATGCCTGTGGTGGTGAGTTGAATGGTAGATCCCGTCCCCATGACAACATCAGACGACAGGCGGTTGTCGTCCGATGCTCCATACAGGGAACGAGAGTTGTAGTAGTCAGCAAAGCAGAGTGCGGCGCTCACCACGGTGTGGAGGGTGAGGAGGATGTAGAACAAATCAGTCAGGTATATCAGAAGTACTGGGTCGAAGCTGCTCAGGGCTCCGTATATAGTGAAGTTAATTATCACTTGGTACAGACATGCTGCAACCCGGTACAGCACGAATGGCAACTGGTTCCTGTGACTCAGCCACTGAAACAACAATGAAAACAGAGCGTGAGAAAGTATCCTGGATGACTTCATTACTTAAGCCCAAAGAAGTCAAATAATTTTCTATCTAATGGTTTGTCTGTTTGTCGACGTCTCTCTGCATGTATGAATGCCTCCTACCTCAGCAGAGACTGCGATCGCAATCTCTACACGAAGAACCGCCGATTCTGCAAGATCGTAACCTTTACTTACATACACATACAATACTAGGTTTTCTATAATATATAAACAGATTCATGAGATGAGAAAGACAGACATACCATCTGCACGTAGAAGTCACTACACTAAGTGTTTTCCTAGAAACATCCACTGCAACCCTTACCATTCAGAAACTTTCATGATTTTAAGTCAATCATGCCCACATGAATTTGTCCTTCCTTCTACGTAGTACCAAGGCTTCCTTGTGTCATGCATTCGTTCCATGTCACAGCAACGAAACTACGCTAGAAAATCCACGAAAGTGCTATATGTTTCAGCCCCACTACTTGCCATTAAAGGCCTGCTCTAACAATATCTCTGAAAACAACAGCTGCAAACTTACCGGGGTTCTTGTAAACACGTGACGGTCGTTGTGTATCAGCCCGAACGACTTCAGGTGAAATTCGCTTCTCAATCGCTGTCCACAAGACATCTTGACGACTGTAGATGGCACGAGATGTGTTCAACTGCGCTTGTGTCCTCTGGTATCTATTCCGTAGAATACGTTTTACTGTGTGCCGTGTAATAGAGAAGCGTAGAGATAACAATGTGAACCCTGGTATGTGACTACTTAGTAGCCAGTCGTACTGGTCAGCATGTGATCTGTGAGCAGGCGTACAACGAATACAACCGACAAGCGGAAATCGCTGTATGTAGTAGTTTTCAAGTTCTTATCGTGCACTTAATTTCTATTATCTTGTTCATTTTCAAAACTATAGTGGATCCTGTCTTCAACTTAGAATGAATACGACACTTGTTTTTCTTGTTGTTGCATATTAGCAGCAATTTCCCTGTGACAGGCTAAAGTAAATAAGATGACAAAGTTGAAAACGTCATTACTGGTGCATTCTATACATATCAATGTCTTAAAATTTGTATCTTAGACGAAGATTGTTTAATGTATATTTTTCTGTGCCTTTTTGTTAGTAGTGCATACATCCAAACCCACCTAAACCTAAAGGTGCCAAACTTAAGTAACGGGCTTGTATCGAAAGAAAACTGTAATAGTTTAAGTCAATACGAACTCAATTTAATTCAACCTTTATTGCTTTATCGGCCCAACTCGCAGACATACTGAGTCTAGATTGTTGTTCTAACAAAAATATCGGTAAGCACTTCAGCTAATCAACTCATCCATTATCAAAAGTTTACAAATAAGCTAAAATCTATTTTCGACATCATTAAAACAAATTCACATTCATTAACAATCACGTTACATTACTAACTCAATATAACATAAGATGAGCCGTCTGTGTCGTTAGGTCGTCCTTTGTACATTATACGGTAGACATAACTGATAAGTGGATCTGTAAAATATATATTAACTAGAGTTCAACAGTTGAAAGAGGTGAGGTATTGGTGAGTTCTTGTACCTTACTCATCATTATCATATCGGGCAGCTTGCCCGGACTAAGGCTGCTCTCTCCCTCCAGGCGTCACGGTCTGCCATTAGTTGGTCTAGATCTTCAGACCTCCACCCTACATCCCCAGCTAGTTGGTCTATGTAGGTCCGTCGGGGTCGCCCGACACAGGAGTGCCCATGAGTTGGTGTCCAGAGCAGGAGTTTGCTTACAAGCTCTTCTTTGTTTCTGTAGCTATGTCCTGCAAACCGTACCCTTCTTTCTCGTATGGTTGATGATACGGATGGTAATGTTCCATACAGTTCTGCGTTATTGGGGTGTTGTTTCCATTACCTTACTAGTATAGAAATACGTTTCTGACGATTTAAATCATTTAGGAGCCTGCCTGATGACAGGCCAATTGGTCATTCACGAGGGCAACAATCAAAAACAATAATACAATCGCAAATAAAAAGGAATGAAAAGAAAAATTGTAAGTTACATTATGATCAGATCCGCACAGCTACACCATCATGTATACAACGAATCTATGATGAGTTTAGATCTGGAAGCCATTAGTAGATCAAAAGATATGATGCCTACGAAGCAGCGATATTATCACCATGACTGTTACTTACATTACGCCTCTGCAATAAGCGTACTAAACTCTCGCGAGCAACCACGAGAGCGAATACGATGCAGTGACACACGGGGACTGCCACTAGCACCCCCAGTACAGCTACAATAGCGGCTAGAGTAGGGTTACTCCCGTAGTCAAGGACGGGGTAAATGAAGGGACTGTCATATAACCCCCTACCACCCGCGACCCAGTAGATGACAGTGAAGAGAATGTAAACGCCCCCAAAGGTCAAAGGGTAAACAAAATGTAGCAGTCGGCTCGGCAGCCCGCTGACCATTACGTCTATCACTATGGTAACGGAATTTACGGCGTGCAGAAGGAAGTTAAGAGCGCTTAAATCGTTTCGTAGCAATACCCAGAACAAAATCGTGATGCCAATCCCCAAGCAGAAGGCTAAATTGTACAAGACCCAACAGAGCTTGTAGTACCACGGCAGTGGCAGGAGCTGGACAGAGTCTTGGACGACGCTCGCTTGGGCTGTTCCGCTATCTGTGGTGGTGAGTGGAATGGTACATTCCGCCTTCAAGACAACATCAGACGACAGGGGGCTGTCATCCGATGCTCTACGCTGGGAACGAGAGTTGTAGTAGTCAGCACAGCAGAGTGCGGCGCTCACCACGGTGTGGAGTGTGAGGAGGATGTAGCCCCATATAGTCAGGTATGCCAGAAGAAGTTCACGAGGGAACTTACTGACCAGGGCGAGAATAGTGGAGAAAGCTATTACCTGGTACAAACATGCTGCAACTCGGTACAGCACGAATGGCAACTGGTTAGTCAGCCACTGCAACAACAAAGAAAAGGGATTACGTAAGAACGTATTCTGTTGACCAACATCAACCCGAGGCAGTATAGTTTGTGTTTATGGCTTGTATGTGTGTGTGTCATGTGTGTGTGTGTGTGTGTGTGTGTGTATGTGTGCATGGGTGCATGGGTGCATGTGTGTGCGTGTGCATGCACCGTACACAATTACATATATAATCAGAGAATACACAGATAGAGAGAAAGACACACAGAGATAGGGGAGAGAGGCAGAGAGACATGTATGTTAGTATACCACCACTAGCTGTAGATTTATAGGGTCATATAGTACCACTGTGATAAGAAGGTCAAAGGATAGGCGTACGGACGTGGAGGTCACAACTATGAAACATCCAGTGAAGTCCTTGATTTCACTCCCGTGACTGGAAGAGCTCGTAACCTCACTTTGGTCTGGCGTTGAACGGTCTTTATCTAACATGATTTTATTTTGTCCTTCCTGCAATACTTAGAGGATGCATTTCTTGTCAGGACGACTCACTGGCCACCGACTAATGAAACCACGTAAATGATGTCATGTTCCTGACCCTCTACTCTCCATGAACGTTCTCAAACCAAGTCTCTGATAGTAACTACAGCAAACTTACCGGTGTTCTGGTAAACACTTGGTGGTCCTTGTGTGTCAACCCAAACGACTTGAGACGAAATTCGCTTCTCATTCGCTGTCTACAAGTCATCTTGACGACTTTGGAGGGCACGATAAGTGTTCCCCTTCGCTTAAGTTATATGTAGGACACTGTGCGTCATGTGACGGGGGGAACGTAGAGATAACGGTGTGAACTCTGGCATTTGACCTACTTAAAGGCAAATATCTAATATGTGATCAGGACTACAGCATATGCAACCAACAAGCAGGTGCTTTCAAAATTTAAAAAAAAAATTTTAAAAATGCGTCCGCTCGATTGCAATTGGATTTTGTACAGTCTTAATTAAAGCATTTCCAAACCAGTATTGGACTGGAGACGAAGACAGCCTTTGTTTGTTTGTCGTATTATTGTTGTATAGTTGCGTCAATTTCTCACTGACAAGCGAATTAAATGCAAAAGTTTAAGGTGACAATCAAGCAAGGCTGCAACATCAATTCATGTTATATATCAATTTCTAGCTTTGTTTCATTGAGTTCAGTCAAAGAGACGTATGAGATCAGATTTTAGGTTTATTAAAGAAACTGTTTTATTTCCCTCTCAGAGCATACGTGCTGAAAAATCAAAACAGAGATTGTTATGGTGCTGAACTACAAAAATACAAATTTGACGACGCCAGATTCAGTAACACCTCTGCTCTATATATTCAAATATAAGTAAGGGTTTGATACAGATTGAAAGGATGTAAACTTTCTAGCCAGTAGAAACTTATCAGTAAATGATCTTATACAAATAATTAAGGCAGAAGTCTGATCTTCCATCTAAGGATTAAGGGTGAAGTAGCGCATCTAATCAAATAATACAGTGGACAAATAAAGTATCAAATAATACAATCAAAACATATCATCACTGTGAAAAACCTATTTTTGTTTCCTCAACGCATCTTTTCTGTAAATCACTTGCCACCACCGTGAAGTTAAAGTTCAGTGAAAATGTAATTTTTTTCTTACATCGTGAAATTTTGCTACCGTGGACTTTAAGTGATGCCTACAGAGCAGCAATGGTATCACCATGACTGTTACTTAAATTACGCCTCTGCAATAAGCGTACTAAACTCTCGCGAGCAACCACGAGAGCGAAGACGATACAGTGACACACGGGGACTGCCACTAGCACCCCCAGGACAGCTACAATAGCGGCTAGAGTAGGGTTACCACCGTAGTCAAGGACGGGGTAGATAAAGGGAGCGTCATACAGACCCCTTCCACCTGCGGCCCAGTAGATGACAGTGAAGAGAATGTAAACGCCCCCAAAGGTCAAAGGGTAAACAAAATGTAGCAGTCGGCATGGCAGCCCGCTGACCATTACGTCTATCACTATGGTAACGGAATTTACGGCGTGCAGAAGGAAGCTAAGAGCGCTTAAATCGTTTCTTAGCAATGACCAGAACAAAATCGTGATGCAAAATCCTGCGCCGAAGGCCACGTTGTACAAGACCCAGTGGAGCTTGTAGTACCATGGTAGTGGCAGGATTTGGGCAGAGTCTTGGCCGACGTTCGTTTGGGATGTTCCATTGTCTGTGGCGGTAAGTAGCCTGGTGTTTTCCGTTGCCATGGCGACTTCAGACACTGGAGAACGAGAGTTGTAGTAGTCAGCAAAGCAGAGTGCGGCGCTCACCATAGTGTGGAGTGTGAGGAGGATGTAGCCCCATTCAGTCAGGAATATCAGAAGTACTGGGCTGAACCGGTGGGGAGGGATTGTATGCATGGTGAAGAAAGCTGTTATCTGGTATAGACATGCTGCAACTCGGTACAGCACGAATGGCAACTGGTTACTCAGCCACTGAAACAACAAAGAAAAGGGATTACGTAAGTTAGCTCAAATAAGTGACCTAGTTGTGTTAATAACTACACCCAGAGGCGGTTAAGTAATCATTATAGCTTGTTTGCCTGTGTATCCTTCGGGGGTGTTATCATACTTATAGAAGCAGATTTATCTATTTTCAATACGCACACAAACACACGCACATACACACACACACACACACACACACACACACACACACACACACACACACACACAGAGAAAAACACATACGCACATATGTACGTATATGCTACCACTATGTGTATGTAATGAAACCACGTAAATGATGTAATGTTCCTGACCCTCTGCTCGCTATGAACCTCTTAAACCAAGTCTCTGATAGTAACTACAGCAAACTTACCGGTGTTCTGGTAAACACGTGACGGTCATTGTGTGTCAGCCCGAACGACTTCAGGTGAACTTCGCTTCTCATTCGCTGTCCACAAGACATCTTTACGACTGTAGAGGGCACGATATGTGTTCCCTGTGCTTATTAGAGTGTAGAGCACTGTGCGTCATGTGACGGGGGAGCATAGCGATGACGGTGTGAACTTTGAGGTTTGACCTGCTTAAAGGCAAATATTTAATCTGTGAGCAGGCCTACAACAAATATAACCAACAAGCAGACGATACAACGTTTTCAAAAGGAAACTTTTTGTGCGCTCGATTTCAATTGGATTTTGTGCAGTCTTAAAGCATTTTCAAACCAGTCTTGGACTGGAGGTAAAGACAGCCTTTGTTTGCCGTGTGGTTGTTGTTGTATAGCTGCATCCATTTCACTTTGACTGATGCAACCGAATTGCATACAAAAGTTTGAAGTGATAATTACTTGAGGCTGCAAAATTAACGCGTACTATATGTCAATGTCTAGCTTGCTAAATGAAAGTTGAACTGCAATTGCCAACACAAAAAAATGGACAACGTTTCGACTGGTCAGCTCTACTCTTTGTCATGTGAAAATGTTTAGCTTTGTTTCAATAAGTTGACAGGTATATTGCATCAAATTTTGGATTTATTGAAGAAACGTTCAATTCATTTGCGTATCGCAACATACACACTGGCACAAGAAAACCAGAGATGAAGAGTTTATTATGGTAATGAACTACAAAATTATCCTCTCAGGCGACGCTGGATTCAGTAACAGATCTGCTTTCTTAGTAGAGCATATATCTAATTAAGAATAAGGGTTTGATACAGATTGAAAGGATAGAAACTTTGTAGTCAGTACAAACTTAGCAGTAGATGACTTTATTCAAACAACTATGCCAGAAGCGTTGCCTTGCATCGTAGTAGTGCATCTAAGCAAATAATACGTAAACAAATAATGTATTGAATTATGCAATAATCACATAAAGTATCAAATAGTACAATAATCAAATAAGGGAATCAAACTATACAATAATGAAATGAGTAAATCTAACATCAAAAAATGTGATATTGCTATTTCATCTTTATACAATGAATCTGTGATGAGCTTGAGTTTAAGCTTCAGAAGTAGATTCAGAATTGTGATGCCTACACTGCAGCGATGTTAATATTCTGACTGTTACTTGAACGGTGCCTCCTTGATAAGCGTACTAGACACTTGGGATAAGGAGAAATCAGGTTTCTTTTCTGACATTCATTTCAAAGGCCTGATAAAAGGTCAAATGATCATTCACGACTGCAGTGATAGAATATGATAATACGATGAGCATATATAAAAGAATCAAACGAAAAAAGTTTCATTGTAATCAAATCTATATAGCTCCCACAACATGTATGCAACGAATCAATGGTGAGTTAAGATATAGAAGCAGATCAAAAGATAATTGGTGCCTACATAGCAGCAATGGTATGACTATGACTGTTACTTAAATTACGCCTCTGCAATAAGCGTACTAAACTCTCGCGAGCAACCACGAGAGCGGCTGATATCCTAGTTAGGTTACTGGGGCTCCAATAATCTATGATGAGTTTAAGATCTAAAAGTAGGATACCTACAGAGAAGTAATGTTAACATCATGACTGTTACTTGAATGACGCCGTCTCTGCAATAAGCGTACTAAACTCTCGCGAGCAACCACGAGAGCAAAGACGATACAGTGACACACGGGGACTGCCACTAGCACCCCCAGGACAGCTACAATAGCGGCTAGAGCAGGGTTACCACCGTAGTCAAGGACGGGGTATATGAAGGGATAGTCATATAACCCCCTTCCACCCGCAGCCCAGTAGATGGCAGTAAAGATAATGTAAACGCCCCCAAAGATCAAAGGGTAAACAAAATGTAACAGTCGGCATGGCAGATCGCTGACCATTATGTCTATCACTATGGTAACAGAATTCACGGCATGAAAAAACATGCTGCCAACATTTATACCTAGGAATCTTCCAAACAATGTCCAAAACAAAATTGTGACAATAATCCCCCCTGTAAAGGCCACGTTGTACAAGACCCAACAGAGCTTGTAGTACCATGGTAGGGGCGGAGTTTGGGCAGAGCCTTGGCCGACGTTCGTTTCGCCTCTCCTGCTACCTGTGGTGGTGAGCTGAATGGTAGATCCCGTCTCCATGACAACATCAGACGACAGGCGGTTGTCGTCCGATGCTCCACGTTGGGAACGAGAGTTGTAGTAGTCAGCAAAGCAGAGTGCGGCGCTCACCATAGTGTGGAGCGTGAGGATGATGAAGGCCCACTGAGTCAGGAATACCAAAAGCAGTGGGCGGAGCTGGCCTGTAGCTCCCTGTACAGCGAAGAAAATAACCACCTGGTACAAACATACTGCAACTCGGTACAGCACGAACGGTAGCTGGTTCTTCAGCCACTGAAACGACAAAGAAAAGGGTCTGATAAACACCTAGTAATTGTTAATGTCTTGTCTGTGTGTGTGTGTGTTCATGTGTGTGCATGTGTATGTCACAAAAACATATCTATTTTCTACACACACACACACGCGCGCGCGCGCACACACACACACACGGCACACACAAGCAAACCCACACCGGCGCTCAGAAATATCCAGGTCAACTTATAGAGCCTGTTCTAAGTAAGGAAACTTTCCTAGTTGTTTTGTCAGGCATGCCGACTTATCGTTGCCCTTCCTTATATTTGCCAAGGCCTCCTTGTATAGGAAGCCTTTTTGTTCCATGCCAGAACGACTAAATCCACGCTGGATGAAACCACTAAATGCTTCATGTCCCTGGCTTTCTAGTACTCCAATTCAGATTCTCAAACCTCGTCCCCAACAGCAGCTGCAAACTTACCGGCGTTCTGGTAAACACGTGACGGTCGTTGTGTGTCAGCCCAAACGACTTCAGGCGAAATTCGCTTCTCATTCGCTGTCTACAAGTCATATTGACGACTGTAGAGTACACGAGATGTGTTCCCCGGCAATTTCAACGCCGTTCGTATGCAGGTTACGTCGTGTGGCCCAGCTGTAAAGGTGTCATGTGACATCGGAACTTAGGCTAAGGTGTGAACTTTGGTATGTGACCTACTTAGATACAAAGCAGTGACGTATAGACAAATATGTAATATCGAGGCAGGCATGTATCCCCAGATTGTTTGGCATGTCTTTGTTTTGCGTCTTCTTCGTCTGTCTTTCGACTGATATAGGTTGTAGGCAAAGGCGAAGAAAGAAGAATGAGCACATGACAATTTGACAATGTATAGATGTTAATTTGTATACAATTCTTTTGTTGTGACCTGTACTTAACCCAGTGGGTGAATGTGTCCAATTATAAACTTAGCTCTTAATTCATTCATTCATGATAAGAAAGACAAAACCAATCAAAGCTGAACTGCAATTGCCAACATAGAAATAATTTTTCGACTGATCAGCTCCAGTCTTTTTGTCAAGTGAGAATGTTTTGCTTTCTTTAAATGAGTTGAGGGGCATATCAAATCAGAGTTTAGATGTATTAAAGAAACTTATTTGTGTCTCGCAACATACATACTGACACAATTCAGCAAACTAAAGCTGTAGAGTTTGTTATGGTAAAGAACAACAGAATTAAAATCTCAGACGACTCTAGATTCAGTGACAGCTCTTCTATCTTAGTAGAGCATATATCTAATTAAGAACAAGGGTTTCATACAGATTGAAAGAATATAAACTTTGTAGCTAGTACAAACTTAGCAGTAGATGATTTCATTCCAACAACTATGCCAGAAGACCGATCTTGCATCGAAGGATGAAGTACTAGTAATTGATCTAATCAAATGATGTAATAAACAAATAAAGTATTATATAATACAATGAAGTAGTGCATCCAATGAAATAATACAATAAAGAAATAAAGTATCAAATCAAACAATAGTCGAATTAAGTGTCAATGATACAATAATCAAATAAAAGAATCAAACTATACAATAATGAAATGAATTAATCAAACATAAAATGTGATATTGCTATTCCATCTTTATACAATGAATCTATGATGAGCTCGAGTTTAAGCTTTAGAAGTAGATTCAGAATTATGATGCCTACACTGCAGCGATGTTAATATTCTGACTGTTACTTGATAAGCGTACTAAACTCTTTGAAGTCATTACTAACTCAAATGTATCAGGTTTCTTTCTCACATTCATTTCAAAGGCCTGATAAAAGGTCAAATGATCATTTACGACTGCAGCGATGGAATATGATAATACGATGAGCATCAAAAAGAATCAAACGAAAAAAAAGTTTCATTGTAATCAAATCTATATAGCTCCCACAGCATGTATGCAACGAATCAATGGTGAGTTAAGATATAGAAGCAGATCAAAAGATAATTGGTGCCTACATAGCAGCAATGGTATGACTATGACTGTTACTTAAATTACGCCTCTGCAATAAGCGTACTAAACTCTCGCGAGAAACCACGAGAGCGAAGACGATACAGTGACACACGGGGACTGCTACTAGCACCCCCAGGACGGCTACAATAGCGGCTAGAGCAGGGTTACCCCCGTAGTCAATGTAGGGGTAGATGAAGGGATAGTCATACAGCCCCCTTCCACCTGCGGCCCAATAGACGACAGTAAAGAGAATGTAAACGCCCCCAAAGGTCGAAGGGTAAACAAAATGTAGCAGTCGGCATGGCAGACCGCTGACCATTACGTCTATCACTATGGTAACGGAATTTACGGCGTGCATGAGGATGCTAAGAGCGCTAAAATCGTTTCTTAGCAACGACCAGAACAAAATCGTGATGCCAATTCCCCCGCAGAAGGCTAAATTGTACAAGACCCAACAAAGCTTGTAATACCACGGTAGTGGCAGGGTTTGGGTGGAGTCTTGGCCGACGCTCGTTTGGGCTGTTTCGATGCCTCTGGTGGTGAGTTGAATGGTAGATCCCGTCTCCATGACAACATCAGACGACAGGCGGTTGTCGTCCGATGCTCCATACAGGGAACGAGAGTTGTAGTAGTCAGCAAAGCAGAGTGCGGCGCTCACCACGGTGTGGAGTGTGAGGAGGATGTAGCCCCATGTAGTTAGGAATATCAAAGCTAAAGTTAGTTGAGGGAGGTCAACCAGGGCTCCGAGTATAGTGGAGAAAGCTATCACCTGGTACAAACATACTGCAACTCGGTACAGCACGAATGGCAGCTGGTTACTGAGCCACTGAAATAACAAAGAAAAGGGTCCGAAAAACACCAAGTAATTCTTAATGTCTTGTCTCTGTGTATGTGTGTGTGTGTGTGTCGGTATGTGTGTGTATGTCACAAAAACAGATTTATTTTCTACACACACACACACACACACACACACACACACACACACACACACACACACGCGGCTCACACAAACAAACCCACACGCTCAGAAATATCCAGGTCAACTTATAGAGCCTGTACATGTTGTAAGTAAGGAAACTTTCCTTGTTTTTTTTTTCCGGCCTGCCGACATATCATTGCTCTTCCTTATATTTGCCAAGGCCTCCTTGTATAGGAGGCTTATTCGTTCCCTGCCAGAACGATTAAATCCACGCTGGATGAAACCACTATTCTAAACGCTTCCTGTCCCTGGCTCTATAGTACTCATATTCAAATTCTCAAACCTTGTCCCCAACAACAGCAACAGCAAACTTACCGGCGTTCTGGTAAACACGTGACGGTTGTTGTGTGTCAGCCCGAACGACTTCAGGCGAAATTCGCTTCTCATTCGCTGTCTACAACTCATCTTGACCTCTGAGGAGATTTCAGCGCCGTTCGTATGCAGGTTACGTCGTGTGCCCAGGTTATAAAGGTGTCATGTGACATCGGAACATGAGGTTATTGTGTGCACTCTGGTATGAGACCGACTTAGATGCAAAGCAGTGACGTATAGACAAATATGTAGTATCCAGGCAGGCATGTGTCTCCAGATTGTTTTGCATGCCATTTTTGCGTCTTCATTGTCTGTCTTTCGATTGATAGGTTGTAGGTAGAGGCGAATAAGGGAGAAAGCGCATGACAATTTGACAATGTATAGATGTATATCTGTACACTATCCTTGTTTTGTGTGACCAGTACTTAACCAGTGGGTATATGTGTACAATAAATAATGAATACCGCAAGAAATTTAAAAGAACTGTAACATTTCTTCATGTACATGTATGATCGACCTCAATGGTAGAAACAATTTGTTGGAAATAATGCTCTCCTATTTGACTCGTTTACGAAATATTACTGTTCTGTCTTCAGCAACAGGCAAACAAAGAGCAAACACTTATGACACTGCTGACCTCATGGTAACCCCTAGTAAACGGTTTACTGACAAACACAGGGTTTACTTTGGGCCCCTTCTCACTGGACCCGCCACACGTTGGTGACCTCGCTGCGTCCTGAATAGGATTTGTGATACCATTGACTTCATGATAGGAATATCCTGCAAAATGTTGAAGTATTACTAAAGAGACAACAAAACACACAGAGCGTAAAAAGATTCGTTTTACATCGATGGAATTCTTTTAGCGCTCTGACAAATCGCTTTGTCGCAGCGAGGTCGTCAGCGTGTCGCCGGCCAGTGAGAAAGGGGCATTTGGGATCAAATAGAACGTATGTAACTGGGCCAGTTACATAAGTTATATTTGATCCCAAAAGCCCCCTCTCACTGGCCATGGAGCTATTTGGCTTGAAGTGCCGCAAATTATTCATCAAAAGATAAAGACAGAGAAAATACTGAAAATACTATATATGGAAATATATTATTCAAGTTGGTTCTATCTAGGCTAACCTATCGAGCTAAAGTGCTTTCCAAGCCGTTTTGACATGTCAAAAATCAGGTACTTTGTTATAATGACCTGTCGAAAAACAAATGAAATGTGAAAATAAGATGTCGAAAAACAGGTGAAATTTTCAAAAAACAGTTGAAATATGAAGGTTCTTTTTAGACGAAGAACATTGCATTTCTAAGTATTGTGCTGATTATATTGGTATTATCTAATCAAAATACACATTGACACCCCATTTTAGCTTTTCACCTTTTATATCACATGCAAAGAATAAACGAGGTAAATCTTACTATGGTTGTTTCACAAAGCTAAGAAACAGCGGACAGAATAAAGTGAATTGAGGGATTCCAAATCGGGAGACTCGAGCCCGTATCTTACATGAGCTAAATCTGCCTGTACATTTGAAGATTGGCTATATCAGAACCAATATGTTCCGGGTTCGATATCATGCTCACCATGCCCCGACTGTGTGCCGTATGGGAAAAGCACTATACACGACCTTCGAATTCCCTTGCGGTGGCGTAACGCCCACCGAGCCTCTTTGGCTAATCTGTCTAGAAGTTTGCCAAAAAACTCACTATGGACTTAGTGGTCGATGTGCCAACATCTAGAACATTTACCACAAAGAGCCGTACACTTGTCATAATGATATGATTTCTTAGTATTCCCCAACTGTAACTGAAAATGGATTCCTTCCCTAAGGTGAGATCTCTGAAAAATCACCCCGTACGCTTTCGTGTTTTGTTCGTTTTTTAACAATGGCCCAGGGCAAAGCTAAGAGGCCGCTTCAGGACACTGAACTGCTTGCTCAATAGTCACAAAACTGTGCTGTTTCTTTAATTCATTCTTTAATTGTATATTTTGTTGTTTACTAAGTTGCTCAATAGTCACAAGACGTAAAGGCCACTTCATCCATCGATGTTGTGGGTTACATGAGTAAGACTATGAAAGCATCTCTCTCCCTAAACTTATAAATCAAAAACATCATTATTGAGACAAGCTCGATTGACTGAAAGTGAGGGCTAACTAACAACATGGGAGAAGCAGGGGTTACGAAGGCTGCTCGGGAAATTCCTTACTCTAATGGTTTTGATCCACTCACACCGAGATGGAACCCTACTCTTTTAGAAAACCGTGGCTCTTCTCAACGGCCCATCCGAGGGACGTCCCTTACCTAAGCTAGGTACTCATCTGTTTGTTTTGTTCATGGCTCCAAACCACTGCCTTCGTCGCAATCCTAGTGAATGTTTATTGATATGTTGTTTTGGTATCAAATGTCTACCTACCAGACACAAGCTGCCCCAAGCAAAGCTATGAATTTATTAAAGGCGTGTTGATTTGTCTGAGTCGCATTTGTGTCCGGTGGTAGAATCGCCATACACGATATTCGGAGAAACAGTAAACAGTGGAGGAACGTTCCTGCGATGACAACAGGTAAGAACAAGATTGTTGGTGTTGCTGCACATTATGAAAATAACAGATGAATCGGAAGAAATGTATTCATAGATTACTTATACCTTATGAATGTGGTGCAACCGACGGTGAACCAAAGCTTGCTTTTGCTGGCGCGTAAATTGTGATATGCGCATATACGTACGTGCAAACTAATACGGAGGTAAGAAAAAGCTTCAAAGTTAAATGTTATGGAAATGTTTCGTCTTCGGCGTTTGTTTCCAGCTATGGCGATTGAAATAAAATTAAAACTCGGAATCTATTAAAGTGTTGGGAGAAATGTAATTGTAGCAACCGACGGGATGAATTGGTCGCTACGGTCGCATTTTTCGAATGATTCTATGTCAAAGGAGTCGATAAGGATATATGGCAATCTTTCATGTCTTAAGATAACTGAGTTTGATGCGACAGGTCCAAGGTTATTCCAAGAAGACCCTCATGCGGGGTCATGTGGCGCAAATGAGGGCTCGTGTAGCGAAATGACAGGGTGTTTGGCCCGGAACCCAGTGGTCCAGGGTTCGAATCCCCCTGACGCCACCGATGTTGTGCCCTTGGGAAAGGCACTCTACACGACTTTTTCCTCACTCCACCCAGGTGTAAAAATGAGGAAAAATGTGTGAAGAGACTTTCCCAGGAACATGACGCGTTGCCAGGAGTGCCACGAATCGAATCCGTGTACTCTCGATCTCGTGTTCACTAGCCCACACATCCAGTGCCCCATCAGCTCTATTGTGGCTTGAATCGCTTCTTAAAGAAGGTTATCGTTCTAGGAGATTCAACAAAACTTAGTAAGAAAAAAAATTAACATATCATTTTCTCAAACGGAACGAACGGTGTATTTTTCAAACATTGATAATATAAACAAACAAGGAACTCAACGAATAGGTACATTTTCTCATGAGACCACGCATGTCAGTCTGACGTAATTAATTAATGAACATGTACAAAACGTGTCGTCCACAGAAGTACCAGTTTCGTCACCGGTTACCTGGCATGACGTCGTCGATGGAACTGCCGGCATGATTCCCAACCCGATGTACGGCCGGAGAGCTGGTATGTTTGTTTGTTTTTGATTTTTTGATTTTTTGTTTTTTTTTTTGTTTTTTTTTTGGGGGATTTCATAGCCGGTAAGCCTCCTCAAGGCAAAACACGCCAGAGTTGTACTGTAAGTACAAGCTGTGTAAAACCAGACTTACCCGCTTGAACTACTTACACCTGGAATGATACTCTTCAACATGTTGAAGGCGACTGAAAGAAAAAAAGAAGAAGAAGGCTCTCCCCTTTTATCGATTAGTGCAGTGGTTTGTTCAGAGTGCTTTAGGTGTGGCCCTCCTCTGCAAACACGGGACCTTCTCCTTTAACTCCCGTTCGAATGGATATCACCAACCGAGGCTACGTAAACCGTTTCACCTAAAGTATGTAGAGTGCGGAAAAAAGGTGCATTTCCCATGGCCAAGTGCACAATATTGAGGACTATCAAGGATTCGAGCCCAGAACCTTGGGATTCTAAGTCAACAACCCTGACTACAAGACGACCTTGTCAACGAAGCGGTCTAAGACGAATCTTTCATACGGGAATTTAATTCTAAAGCCGGGTCGAAAAAAAATCACACATTTCTTTAGTACGACAGAATACCTCGACAGGATGAAGAATTCAAGCACGTAAATATCTAAACAGATCGGCCGGAAGCAACAGGCTAGAAACTAGGCCACGCGAAACGACAGAAATGGCGATCTGATGAATATCCACAGCCACGGGACGATTGTCTGGGACGGTAATCTCTTCAAGACCCGAAGATCACCATCTGACGGAATTACATGATAGGTTTTTCTCCAGCTTACACAAACGGATCAGATATAGTTTGACCCGAAAGGGTTAAATGTAGCTTGACACGAAAAGGTGAAATTTAGCATGACACGAAAAAGTGAAATTTAGCATGACACGAAAAGGTGATATTTAGCATGACACAAAATGGTCAAATATAGTTTGGCAGGAAATGTGAAACTTAGTATGACACGAATGGGTCAAATATAGGTTGACACAAAATCGTCAAACTTAGCATGGCACAAAAGGGTGTAATATAGCTTGACACAAAATCGTCAAATTTAGCATGGCACAAAAGGGTCGAATATAGCTTGACACGAAAAGGCCATATACAGCTGGAGACGAAAAGGTCAAATTTAGGTTTACACGAAAGGGTGAAATATAGCTTGACACGAAAAGTTCAAATTTGGCTTGAGACGGAAGGGTAAGATAAAGCTTCAAATATAGCTCGACATGAAATCGTTTGCACTTCAGTTAACTTGCCATGTTCCTCCTCCCTCAGATCTCCCCCCGACCCCGCCGAAAGAGCGCGGGCTCTCCTGTAAGGCCGGGAAGACGTCGTGCGTCCTGTGGGCGTGCCTGGGCACCGCCGCCATGCTGATCTGCGTCACAGGCAAGTTCCCCACGTGTTTGCACTCACGTGACTATGACGTAGCATTGTCCGCCATGTTGAATGGTTAAACCTAGGCATTGCTATATAAGCATTACTGATACTATTCTATGTACTACGAATATTCATATTCCATTTTCTGTTCTTTCCAAGAGACCACCATACTGAATGCTACAATGTAGCGGCTACTGATACGTCTAAGAGATGACGTCACGTGTGCAAAAATACATCATTGGCTGCCAGTGAGATGTATAGTAAAAAACAACATCAATATGATTTGACAGTTACTGGTATTCAATAATGCTGTGTTGCCCTTAAGAAAGTACTTATTCGTATTACGGGTTTCTGACAGTAGCCCGTACGAAAACTGCCGATGCCTGTTGGAAAAATCATGCCCGACGATCGCTGCAACGGAAGCAACGAAATCTGCCGTTTTTTGTATATTGATTACAATTTTTAATCAGAGAATAAGATGGAAAAAAATACTATTTCCTGTTAGAATATTAACTTTTCTCCTGTGATGTTTGCAGCCGTGGTTTTTGCGATGATCCACCACCTTCAGAATCGCGTTATGATAGTGGAGAACCGGATGACTGACCTGGAACGTGAGTAGCAGCGTTTGGCTGTCTTAAACAGGAAGAACTGAATCTCTTGTCTCAAGAAATAGCGCACAAAGTTTAAATATATGGGCGATATAGAGCAATGGAGAGGGGGTTCGAATTCACGCACACACACACACACACACACACACACACACACACACACACACACACACATCCACGTGATGATGTAAAAGTTTCCTTGTGACTTCAATCTTGCTCTAATCCTTATTGTAAGTACATGATCCTAT
This sequence comes from Branchiostoma lanceolatum, assembly GCA_035149815.1. Lineage (NCBI taxonomy): Eukaryota > Metazoa > Chordata > Leptocardii > Amphioxiformes > Branchiostomatidae > Branchiostoma > Branchiostoma lanceolatum. The sequence goes on from CM068876.1 coordinate 3,384,113, forward strand.
TCACAGGATCTCTGCTTGGTGAAGATCCATCTTCCAGCCCTCTGCGACACGTTCTTCCGTCCGGTCATAAAAACGCTCAGAAAAACCCTCGGTCTGTGGGCAACCCTGAGTCCGGGGCCTTTGGTTAGTTTGTTCTTGCTAAATCGCCTTTTGCTTTTAGCGATAGCGTAGAGGCGAGGGCACGGAAACAAAGAAACAGAGTAAACTCATTTTTTCAACCATGGCGTTCTCAGTTTTGAGTTTTCCAGATTTTGTATCTTGATTACGTTGATATGGCCTTCGTGCCTAATGAAAGTTTACTGTCTTGTCTGATTACGTCCCTTCCGAAGGACTCTCCCGCGGACGCTTTTGTCAGCTTGCTTTCATTTAAGCTACAGGTACATCCCTCTGATTGCCCAAGCCTACACCATTATGTTTCCTTCTTGATGAAATGTACCTTTGTCCAATTTTAGATGCACTTGGTCCATCAGACCTTCGCGGAGAGCAAGGACCGGTCGGCCCGCCGGCTCCTGGCGGGGAGCCCGGTGTTGTTGGCCCGCGTGACGATTACGGGATGCCCGGTTCCGTTTTTCTCAACCCTCTCGAGCTCCGTACCACTACTTCCCCTCCCATTGCCACGGTGGCCGTCAAGAAGATTCACCAAGATGGAGACGTGTCGTCAAATCTAAAGGGTAAAATACATGGACTATGAATGTATGTGTATAAATATGTGTATGTGTGTGTGTGTGTGTGTGTGTGCGCGCGCCTGTGTGTGTGTGTATGTATATGTGTGTGTGTGTATGTGTATGTGTGTGTATGTGTTTGTGTGTGTTTGTGTATGTGTGTGTGTGTGCATATGTGTGTGTGTATGTGCATGTGTATGTGTGTGTGTTTGTGTGTGTGTAGTTTTGTGGTAGTATCTGAATCTCAATTGGTAAATTGGACAACTGGTATATATGTATAGCAGTGTAACACACCAACTTCGTAGGAACGCTTCGTATATTGCTAAGAAACTAGTAAAGGTGAAAATTCTTTCTTTTATTGCCCAGTATCCGAAGGTTCCGGAGACGTGGACGGTGGGCAAGACGAAGGGCACTTCGACTCAGAAGGTATATTTGGCCCATTTCACTGACTCCGGAATCGAAGGGGAGATGTGACGTAGAGCATGACGTCATCGTGATGTCATCTGTGCGTCCGACGCCATCTTGGTGTTCTATTCGCATATCAGCGACTCTTAGCGCGAGCGTTTTTAGACACTTAGAGAGCGGGAGTGGCTATTCGTATCTGTAGTGTGTTTGCCCGTAAAGCCGCAATGCTAGTTGGTTGAATCTGTGAACCAGAAAACTATGTATGTTTTGACTTTATAACTATTAGCAGACGTCTTTTTTCATTCTAACAATACTATCAATGCCCTGATAAAGCCATACGCACAATCAATGTTATTCAAACACCTTAAAAGTTTGTAAATCATACTACTTAATAGAATCGTGAAAATCTAGTGATGCGTTCTCGTTTGAGTTTTGATTCTTTCTTGCCAGACTTAGATTAAGTACTCAATTTTCGTTTTAACAACTACAAGTCATAAGGCAGTTAAGTAGTGCGGAAATCAGATATACTAAACTTCTAAGTATATGTTCATAATAATGTGGTAGAAATTGCCGGAAAAAGGAAGCGTAAGTACTTAATGATGATACGCTAATTTGCATGCATGTAACATAATGATGTCACGCTAATTCTCATATAACTTGAAAGAAAGATACTTATTTACATATACGTTAATGGTGAGCTGTCACATGCTATATTACTCATTTCTTATACCAAATGGCGTAGAACTTAAATACTGATAATGAATTTAAAATTGTCATGTTCCGATAATGGTTTTCATTGACACATAACCTAATAGTAGAGGATAATTGACATTAAACGATGATGCTTTATATACTTTATGACGTACAACTCAATAATGATAAATCTTGATAAACATAAAGCTTATTCATAGACGCCAACGAGCACGTCGCCAGAACGTAAGCGTTTATGGTCGTGTTGACGTATTTAATGTTAATATCTCGCACATAGGTTAATTTAGTCGTGTCCAAAAACATATCTTATGCAACGGCTATAGCTTTGATGCAACGTTGACCAAAAAGGACAAAAGAGAATCGGCAGTTCTGATAGGTTTGAATAGCAGGCTAATTACCGTATACGCATTACGTTCTGACGACGTGCCCTGCCAATGCGTTAGCCTCTTCTCACTCGATGTACTAACTTCTCGCGAGCAACGGCGAGAACGAAAACAATCACGTAACATAAAGGAACCACCAATACAGCGCTAATCGTTACCATGGTAACGGCCAGACCAGGGTGTTCACCGTAGTCCAAGATGCTGATTTGTGGATCGCCCGAAGCTCGCCGAATTTCAAAATCGCCCGAGCGTCGTCCGTATTTGAAAACTTAACCTAAACCAAAAAGTTGTTAATACTCAATCATGAGGACTTGCAGATGCGCACAGGTGTAACAGGCCTGAGGGCCCATACATTGCGATCCGGTTCCCATGTCTCGACATCGCTTGAGCCGGAGAATAGGCTACACCAACAAAAGAACGGGGGTGGTGCATGGGGTAGTACAATAATAATACCACACCAAAGTGTACGACACCAACATTTTTATCTCCTAAACCTAAATGATTTGTAACCATTTACAACTTCTTATACTTGAAACTTGAATGATTGGCAAGATATAGAATCATAGCCTTGAGCATATTACGTTACAAAGTAATTTTACATATCCGACATACAAGTTTTCTTCGTCATTCTCGCTACACAAATATCATAGCTGACAATTGATATCAAAAATGTACCAAATTCTGCACAATATATACACAATGACTAGATACAACACCGGGGAATCCTGTGCTTAAGATAGTATCATACAGCTGCTTACGCAATGTTTTAACAATGAAGTAGGTGGTCATAAAACATGTTCATGTGTTGACAATCGAAATTTCTCACATATGGCTTTGTAGGAATCGTTCACGCGCCCAAATGACGGAAGCTAAATTACATCACAGTAACGTCATTCCGAATACGTCACTATACAGGGTTTTCATTGACGTCATATGATTATAACTTGGATCCCCGGGACGAATTTGGTGAATGATTAAATTAAGCATATACACCTTCGCTATGTATGTAATCATACATGGCACAGATGACGTCAAATGAAAAGCCTCAGTATCAGACGCGCTCTTCCGCCTGAGGTTCCGCTGTCGTGCCTGCGCCATCCGGGAGATGGCGCTTGTGCGCAAACTTCATTAGCATAGTATCGCGAGCAAGGGCGAGACCGAACACGATTCCATGGCACAAAGGCGCCGCCAACAGAGTACTCCCCACACCGATTCCTACTGCTAGACCAGGATTTGCTCCGTAATCAAGAACTGGATAGATCCACGGCCTGTTAATAAGGTCGGTCCCACCAGCCGCCCAATAGATGACAGTGAAAAGAATATACCCCAGCGCAAAGCTGGACGGGTAGATGAAATGAAGTAGCCGACATGGTAGATCACTGACGAGTATGTCTATCAGTATAACAACGCAGTTGACACCGTGTGTTAGGATACTATAAGCACTATACGTATCGCCAACCCCCCTTAGAAGTGTCCAGTACGCAATGGTAACGTAAAATCCCACGGCGAAAGTGGTATTGTACAGGATCCAGTAGGATTTGTAGTACCAAGGAAGACGGTCGTGTGATGATGTCGGTTCCTGTGTGTTCATTTGAGATGAACCGTTGTCGGGCGTGTTCGGAACGTCGTCGTCCATCATCGGCGTGATCTCGGCAACCGTCGGTTGAGCTTCGGCAGTTTCCGGTCCGCCTTCGGGGCGACGTCGCGACTTGAAGTAGTCGAGAAAGCAGAGTACCGCACTGAACGTTGTGTGGGCCGTGAGTAGTACGTAGGCCAGGTTGGTCAAGTATAACAGATATTTTGGGCCAGTGGTGTAAAATGACAGCAGGCAATAGATGTACACTACCATCTGAAATAGACTTATCACCGCTCTGTAGACGATGAAAGGCAGCTGGTTGCTCATCCACTGAAAAACAAAAGATGAAATACATCACCTAGAAAAGCAGTGTCGTGGCAGAATGTTATGCAATTAAACAAAAATACGAAAAGGGGGAGTTCTGCTGGAGTACCAAGGTCACACTCCAGGGGGGCCAAAAACGTACCCTGACCTTTGTCTTCCCAACACCTATACGCATATCATATACAAAAATATCATTGTAATCAATCCAGCATTTTTTTTTAGTTATGCTGACTACAAAAATCCGGAAACCCCCTCCCCCCCCCCCCACACACACAAACAGATAGACACACTGATTGTCCCTTGCAATTGTGTGCTAAAAGAATCAACGTTGCAAAAGTAATCCGGGGGTGCGGCTTCAACATTTTTGTCGGCTGACTAATTGCAGATTCTGAACATTAGTTGCCATTTTAGCCTATCCCTACAGCACGTTATACTAGTAGTGACATGGCCGAACAGTATCACGTTTCAGGCGTCACGTTGAACTTGATGACCCCTAGCGCCCTAAGGCCACGTTAGATTAGTGAAATTATAGGCTAGTACCCTCGACTAAAGGTCTATAAGGTCCTATAAAGTGAATGGTAGTTTCTACGTACGTTTTCTGGGTCACAGCTAGCAACTGGTGCCCCTATACTGAAGGAGTGTTGCTCCGTAGAGCCATAACATCTACATTGTGACTCCAGTTAGGAAAGTATGGTTTGCACAGTCCCCTATTTCTAGTCTTTTTCCTTCGTTAACTGCCAAGGAAACTACAAAATGCACTTACCATAGTCCTTGTAAAGTCTGAACGATTCCTGTGACCGAGTAAAAACTGCCGAGGCCGGACTTCTTGCTTGATTCTTACCGCACAAGCCATTTTGTTTGCTTCAAGATCGACAGTTTCCTCGCCCTTCAACTTTCCGGTTCACTGTGTCGCAGGTCGTTAACCTCGGCTTTTTGGAATGACGTCATGCAACACGATTCTCAAAACATCTGTCTTTAGAAATGTTCTCTATTCCATAGTTTCTCTCACTTTCCATGCATTTTGTTACACATTCAAGGATACAAACTACGTCTGTGAACACAAAGTCTCTATCTGTAATCGTATTTCACAAGACGTTAGCAAAACAAAGAATTCGAATGCAGGTCGGAATGTATAATCACCAAGGTCATCCGCCTTGTTAAGTGGGGAGGGGGGCACAAACTAGTACATGTTCATTTTGTCATGACGTCAAAAATTACAACAAATCTAATTGAAGTGGAAATTTTTAATACCAAACAGTCAAACAAAAAAATAGTAATTGTCGAGACGGAGAGCGTTTCACGCTGTAGTTTTCAGCGTCCTCTTGCGGATATTGTATGTACTGCATCTGGGCTGCAGTTTCATAGCATGACACAGGAATACGAGTTTCAAGAGCGTCCAAGTTTGACAAAGATAATTTCGACCCAATGATAACAATAATACAAATCCCTTTGTATCCACCTGTTTGTTTGCATGTATAGTTGTAGAAGACCTTACCAGAGTCACATTTGTGTCAACAAATTGTCGATATCAAGATGACCTCAACAGCCTTAATTCTCTCACTAGTTTTTGAAGAAAACATTGTCAGACCAAATTACCCAGATACATGTAGGTGTAACAAAGCTACATAATCAATACAATACGTAACTTTGCTAGGCAAAATCATAACATTGTGTTTTCAACTGTCAAAGCAACCCCTAAAAGTTGGAATTGTATCTATATTTTCCTCAGAGCTGAATTAGCTTTGATAGCTGTGTGTCGAGAAGTATGACTTATACAATTGTGGTGACTACTTGGTAGTCTTAACCTTCTGTCTGCTAAGGTAGCCGTTTGAAACCAAGTCTGTACTGGTTAAAGGGTACGGCGGCAGGGAGAAGCTTAACAAACAATAAGCCCTTGACAATCTTACAGCACCCTGATGTGGACTACACGATTTTCAATTCCAGCACTCACAAAACTACTTCTGTTCGTTCTGTTCTGCCTAAACCACGACACGACTCATGAGGGCCTGCATGCCCCTTTTACGTAGGGCGTAATCGGCCGTTTTAATTTTACGTAGAGCGTTGCCGACCACTCCATAATTTAGCGTAGAGCGTAGGGGGGGGGGGGCTTTCTGAATTTAGCGTAGAGCGTAGGGAGGCTTTCTGAATTTAGCGTATTACGTAGCCGGCCCTCCGAATTTAGCGTAGAGCGTTGTCGGGGAGCCCCCCCCCCCCCATGCAGGCCCTCACTCATGGGCTCACGCGAGCTCTTCCTCTCGGCGCTGCTCCATTTGGACACCAACTTTACCGGACAGGCTGCGTCTTTTCAGGAGACCTGACAACATCTCGCGAGCAAGAGCGAGACCGAACAGGATCACGTGACAAAGTGGGATCGCTACCAAGACACTCCCCGCAGCGACACCAGCAGCCATAGCGGGGTTGCCTCCATAGTCGAGAACCGGATAGATCCAAGGTCTGTTGAGTGTGTCGGTGCCGCCCGCCGCCCAGTAGATGACCGTAAAGATGACGTACGCTAATCCAAACGCAGACGGGTAGACAAAATGGAGTAGACGAAACGGCAGACCGCTGACCGCTACGTCAATCACGATGACAACGCAGTTGATGGCGTGGGTCAGAATACTGTGTGGGCCGCTGTCGACCGCAAGCAAGGACCAGTATGCAATCGTTATGTACAACCCAATGCCACAGGTCACGTTGTACAACACCCAGTACCCTTTGTAGTACCACGGGAGTGTGAACGATCGGCTTGCTTCGTGAAGCACTTCGGTAGATCTCGTCGGTGTCACGTCAACGTCGGGAAAAGTCGGGTGGTCGTCGGATGACCTCGGGCGACATCGGCTGCCGAAGAAGCCGACGAAGCAGAGTACGGCGCCTACGATGGTGTGGGCTGTGAGGATGATGTAGCCCTGCTCAGTCAGGTATATCAGCGATTTGGCGCTGATGCCGTACAGCGATTTTGTAGTCGCAAACGTGCAGATCTGGTACAGACATATCACTGTGCGGTAGACCAGAAACGGCACCGGGCTGCTGAACCACTGAAACATCAAAACAATGGATTAGATAAAAAGCTATTATCCATATAATCATAAAAGCTATGACAGATTACATGATATTGAAGAAATCACACTGTTTCAATTGATATGCATGCAAAATGTCATGTACAGTCAGCAAGGAGACAAGCAGAGATGGCAGATTTCACATTTTTAGACAGCGCCCTCTAGTAGAGCATACAGAAACTGCATTAAAGAAAACACACAACAACGATGTTCAATTGAGTGTTGAGTTATTCATATGTTGAATTGATAATATCTTACATTTAAAAAGTATTCGATATGTTGAATTTAAAAGCTTATTTCCAATCGAATTAGTTATGAGCTCATTGTTATGTTTGATAAATGTCATGTGACTGTTGTAACGTTCGAGTCATTTTCAAGTAAAACTGAACTGAACACAGACACGCTTTAAGTTGCTTAGACTTTCCAAATGCCAAGCGTGTTCTCAGTTCACACCATTGTATTACCTCGAGACGCCAATGTCTGGAACACACCGGCCCTAATTTGGGCTGGCTGAAACATTAGTACCCCACTGTTGTTCTTAACAAAGAAGGCATGCCTGTGCAACCCGTTATCAAATAGCTATATATATATATATAGGGCTCAGGGGTAAGGTTACGCATCGGCTTTGTTCACCTTATTTTGTTTTTCTTACTGCGTTAAACGTCGTCGTCTTACCGTTTTCGTATGGGGTGCCTTGCTACACAATCTAATATTATTATTAAGTGTTTTCAAATGAGATTGTACTAGGAATACTATATTATGTGCGGAGTCATGTTGTATGTTTTATTTTGTACGACCAAAAATAAGGTCTTAAGACTTGAAGCAGGGTGAGAGTAAGTACAATTCTACATGTGCAAACGATTTTTATACACCCATGTACAGATTCAGGTCAGGCAGAAGGACTAGGTACTTTGCAAGGAACAATTGTAGGTCGTGCCCTTGTACACAAGCCAAACATTGTACAGATCGAACTTATACAAAGACTGATTCGCTAATTGATGTTGTTGATAGCAATCGTGGTCTTTACTTCGTAAATCCCCTCTATTGTGTGACAGCATAAGTTGGCCTACTTTGTACCACGTTAGAGTCATCTTACCGGGCTGCTTGTAAAGTCTTGGCACTCATCGTGATCCAGACCGAATAGTTTGAGTTGAAATTCTTGCCGAAGCCGCTTGCTACACGTCATTGTTTCTGTTGTACTTTTTCCGTGCATGTTGTGGCCAGACGTGCACTCGAGCGTGGACGTAACATGTGACTTGAACCACGTTGCTACGCAAAACCTGATCTGACGTCACAAAGTAAGCAAGGTAACGACAAGGACATAGAAAGGTGATCTGAGTTTTATGATGACAAATAAGAGCGTGAAGTTCTTTACAGAAGCAAAACGCATACTCGTATAGCTATGGCGATGTACGCTGTGAGAAATTTCAGGTGAACTCTCTGGGAGACCCAGGTGTTTTAATTCTGCAGAAATTTCAATGCAATTAAATACCTACAACTGTAGAAGATTCGAAGATTACTTCCGGCCATTTCGAGAAACATCCATCACTCTTCCTCGGCGTCACTAGAATAAACTGGAAGAATGAAACAATGCTTGTACATCCAAGTGGTGTTGTCTTACCGTAGGAAGTATTCAAGCAAGATGTACATTTGAGTGGTATTTTCATACGATCCTTACGAGTTAGTGACAAGTTCAACCTGTTTTTTCCAGTTAGGTGTAGATCTTTTTTAATTGTGGTCGTCATGATATCACTATCAACATTAATAACTCAACTATGCCCAAGAAATGTAAATTTTGGGCCAAATCATGTGGAAAATGATGTTTCTTACGCACTATAAATTGACAAACAAGTCTCTATATATACGATCAAATTCGTATACATGATCTATATGATCTATGATATCAACCCAAGATTTCTTAACATTTCCCACGTTGAAGTTAGTCTAATATTTTTTTCAATAAATATCTTGCACCTGAATTTAATCTATCTGGAGGGGCCAGGGTACTCGGTGAGTTATCAGACATTGTTTCTTTAGAATGCAAATACTGCCTAGTCCATATTCAAAACAGATCTAATTGATTATTTTTCATACGAAACAAACATGAACAGTCATAAACAAGAATAAGGGAGGCACTTATAAGTTTCTACGATGTAGCTGTTAAAGCGTCCGAGCTCTAGCGGAGATCCCATGTACTGCATCTGGGCTGCAATCTCCCAGCGGGACAAATGAATGAATTTTCAAAAGAGGTTCCCATACATCACTTGTAATCTTTAAAAGTTCAAAGAAATTTACACGTAACGTGAAAAGTGATTTCGGCTAACTTATATGATTAGGGCAAATTACACAAGTCCCTACCATTGTCATGGAGAATACCCTGTAAGCGTACATCCATTGTCAACATTTCAAACTACAAAACCCCTATTGGAATGGAGATCTATGTTCTTTTCGCTAGGACAGACATAAGTTCTATAGGAAAACGTTGGATTTCACCGTGCTTCTATAGGAAGCTGATCACCATGACGTCTGCACCATCAAAACTTTGTGGCACACTTAAGTTATAGTCCTACGTCTTGAATTCTGTCTTGCGAAAATTGCAAGACTGGCAGCCTTACCCAAGGAGCCTCTTAACCGATTTTTCACATGATTGTTCTACAAGAAAAGTGGACCACCACACAACGTTCTTTTCCAACTCTCTCAAAACTACTTCTGTCTGTTCTTTCGTAACCTCGCTAGAAGCACACGTCAAAAGACTCGTAGGTTGTGTGTTGAAGGAGCTTCAGGCGCACTCTTCCTCTCGGTGCTGCTCCATTCGGACTCCCTCACTGATAGGCAGGCTGCGCCTTTTCACGAGACCTGACAACATCTCGCGAGTAAGCGCGAGACCGAACAGGATCACGTGACACAGCGGGATCGCTACCAAGACACTCCCAGCGGCGACGCCAGCGGCCATAGCGGGGTTGCCTCCATAGTCGAGAACCGGATAGATCCAAGGTCTGCCGAAGAAGTCGGTACCGCCTGCCGCCCAGTAGATGACAGTAAAGAGCATGTACGCGAGCGCAAAGGCAGACGGGTAGACAAAATGGAGTAGACGGTACGGCAGACCGCTGACGACTACGTCAATCACTATGACAACTGAGTTGATGGCGTGGAAGAGAATGCTGTAAGGACCTTCGTCGTCAGCGAGCAAGGCCCAGAAGGCGATCGTGATGAACAGCCCAGCGCTAAAAGTCACGTTGTACAGGACCCAGTACCCTTTGTAGTACCACGGGAGTGTGGGCGATCCGCTTGTTTGGTAAATGGCGTCGGTAGACCTCATCGTTGGGGCGTCAACGTCGGGAAAAGTCGGAGAATCGTCGGATGATTTCGGGCGACATCGGCTGCAGAAAAAGTCGACGAAGCAGAGTGCGGCACTCACAATGGTGAAGGTTGTGAGTATGATGTAGCCTAGTTCAGTCAGGTAAATCAGCGATTTGGGGCTGATGCCGTACAGCGAATGTGAGGTCGAGTACGTGCAGATCTGGTACAGACATATCACTGTGCGGTAGACCAGGAACGGCACCGGGCTGCTGAACCACTGAAACATCAAAACAGCAGCGGTCAGGATAGAAAAAGATCTATCTCTATACTTATAAACTCTTCACAGATAGCATGATGTTGAAGAAAGTGTTTGTTTAGATTGATAAAGTTATTCATGCAAAGTGCCAAGGTATGGCAGACTACACCCTCTGAGACGGTGAGTACCCTCTGACAAAGCATACAGAAACTACACTACAGAAGCACACGCGCATGCATACTCACGTATACGCACACTAACACACACACACACACACACACACACACACACACACACACACACACACACACACACACACACAAACTCATTCACACGCACTCATACGCACAAACGCGCACACTCATACACATTCCTGGGGACGCACACATACAGACTAATGAACACGTGCGCGCACCACACACACATACACACCGGAGTGACAAAAATAAAATTGGGTGAATAAGAACTTTTAATCTAACGCTTGAAGTTAACAAGACTTTTCACATTCCAAGGGTGTCATACGTTCACGCCATTTTTCATCTTGTGACGCCAATGCCTGGTACACACTGACGCAATTGGGTTCAAAGGTACGGTTACAAATGGTCTTTGTTCACATTACAAAGACGCCTTTCTCTTTTTTTATTTATATAATCATGCCCTAGTCCTTTCCTTTTTGTATGATATGTATATGTATGAATGCATAATCCTCGTTTTCTGCAACGTGTACAAATACTGTATACATGTACTCTTATACGTGTCACGCTACATTGCCTTTCCGATGTCTTCAACCGCCAAAAGGTAATCGTAGAATTCTAAGCATTGTCGAACTAACTCTGATTTTACACTTGCTAACAATACTATATAACGTAAGTACATTTTTCATGCCCTCGTACAATGCTATTGGCCTACATAACTGAATGGGCTAACCAGTTCTATCGATTGCCACGATCTTAACTTTATATTTTCCTCTGATTGTAAAAGCTTACGTTGGTCTCATTTTCAACACAGAGTCACATATAACGTTACTTACCGGGCTTCTTGTGAATTCATCGTGCTCTCTGTGATCCAGACCAAATGACTTGAGCCGGAATTCTCGCCGAAGCCTCCCTGTACAAGCCATAGTTTATACCAATCCCGTTTCCTCTCTACTGTGACCTGACGTACGCTATAGCTAGAACCCGGCTGTAACATGTGACTTAAACCGCGTCTCTACGCAACACCTGATCTGACGTCACAAAGCAAGCAAGGTTACGACAAGGACATTAAACGGTGCTCGAATTTTATGGTGATAAATAAGTGTCCGAATATCTTTGAGCCAAAACGCACGCAGCAATGACAAACAAACAAACACTCCGTGAGAAGTGTTAAGTCCTAAGTTTAATTTCCTAATCCAAATCTAGTTTTGTCGTCAACTGTACAATGAAGGTTTTATTATTTTGTGAGGATCTTAACCTCGTAAAACTACATTTTAGTGCTAAGGTAGGAGGTTCATTTCGAAACCTGTAGCTGCTAGGTCTAGGGCCTCTTCGATAGAACGTTGATTCTATGGTTGCTAAGGTAGATTCGATGGAACGTACATTAATTGTCTCGTGACTGCAGTAACCGCGCGCCGACCTTGTGGTCTTTAACCTTGTGTGCCAAGGGTCAAGACATGTTCAGTGTTTACATTTTAGTCACTAAACAACACTTGACACGTACAGCGGTCCGAGCGGTGTAGATTGTTGCTTGGCTGCATAAAATGACAGACTGTGTGGCGTCTGGAGTTTGGTTTGTTGTGCCATTTTTTAAACTTAAATCTTCATTATTCAAAGAGCTACTGTGGCGGTTAAATACCAATTAACGATACTTAACTGGTTGCAACTTTTAGTGAAACGTACAATGCAGGCGCCTTTAAATGTTCTGTAATAGGCGGGCAACCAAAAGTCCTATATTCATGTGCACATGTGTAGCATTAAAGATAGTTGCAGATGGAATGTCCTTCAGAGTTGTGGAGAATCTGAGCTTCGCTGATCCCTTTTCGTCTTTTCGACCCACTGCAATAGTTCCGTGTCATGGAAATTCTGGTAAACAAAAAGAACATACAGCTAACAGTTACAATAATGTTATTAATAAATTTGCTACTGCTAAAAAAACGTCAATGAAAAGTAAGATTAGGAAGACAATTAAGAAAATGGGTAAACATAAATGATGCTATCTAATGATCTATATCTACACATATTATGAAAACACGTTCATTACGAATGTTTCACAGTTTCATATCTCCCAAAGGGCTAGGTCTAATGTTTGCACAAAAAAGATTTGTTTTTGTCAAAAAGATTATTACATTTGAGTGATTCAAATAAACACAACATGTTTCCAAGATTCATTCTACAGGTACCGGTGTGAGGTAGTGGATATGTACCTGTGTGAACTCGTATCTTGGCGGACAGGGCGGCACAGGAGGGGTGAACACACTCGGGTCACGAACTGCGCTGGTCACGTTTACATACGTCATCGCCTGTACAGAGATCGTCTTGTCTTTGAATTGGACAAGAAGAAACGTTAAACTTAGATTGTTTTGTATCAAACACATTAAGATTTTTTGGGATAAATTTTCTACTAGATCAAATCTTATCGTTTTTCTCCCGCTATTAAAATCATCATACTTTGTTATCTGTAATATATGATTTCACTATGATGTGGTGCATACTTCCTTGCCTGGATGCATGTACAAGTGTGTTGCAAGCACAAATGTCCAAGCACCAATTGGATAGGGAGATGATAGCCTACTTTTACATCTTCTTTCGCCATCCTCAATTGAGGTGAATCATGATGCTTTTTTCAAGTAGCTACTAGTTTTCAGCCAAGCACACCGGTCACTCAAAGGCATATTCTTCTCCATATGTGTGTTCTTTTACGTGCAGAGGTAAGAGACTTGCACAGAGCTTTAATACCTTTAGCTTATTCTGACTTTCTAATAACCTTCCCATCAAAGCAAATATAAAGTGACGATCTCCCCATCCAACCTCTGCTTGGGGAGTACGCAAAACCAATATGATAATAGATAAGTAAACCAACTTACCAACAGGCTCCAGATGCGTGTGCAGTTCGCGGACGGGTAGACAGCCCACCCGGGTCACTTCCCGGTGAGTAGTGACGTTCCCTTTCACTTGGAACAGGAACGAGTCCACCAGCAGACCCGAGTCTCCGATCCCGTACACGTACGAGCCCAGATGGGAGGCTTGTCCTAGATTGATATGCATGCATCAGCAAAGGCAGAAACAGCAAAAAGATGGGCGTAGAATTTGTAAAAATTGAGTAATTTGCCCTCCTCCACCATGCATCAATGTGAAGTTTGACTCTGATGATCTGATGAATTATGACAAGTACTTTAAGTATACTAAAATCAATAGACAAGTACTTTAATATTGAATTGTTACTATAACAGGTGGAATATGTATTGACCTGGGATGCAGTGTTGCTTCATCTCCCCCGTCAGTTTGGTTTTAAAGCAGTCCATCCCCATTATTAGATAATGAGCGCCCTGAAACAAGATGCGAACAGAAAAACTGTCAAAAGTGATGAAATATCATATAGAAAAGAAAAGACATCGCTGTTTCGGTAGTAGGTAGTCGTGTGAATAAGTTTTACAGTCATGTGACTATAACGTAATTTATCGTCCGCCATGTTGGTGGTTAACCTAGCCATCCTGTGACGTCATGATGTGAGAGATATTACAAACAGAATTGATTTTCCTGCGATTAAGATTGCCTGCTTTTGTATCTGCATCAAAGAGTACCAGATTATTAAAAACAACCCCTATCTTAGAATGAATGTGTGTTCCGAATGCTCGGCCGCCATCTTGGATCTACCCTCCCACCATCATGGCCGTTGTGACGTCATATGTTTACAAATCATATTAAAGAAAATAATCTGAAGACATATTGTTTTACGCGGTACCTCTGGATAGTCATAAATCTGCTTATAATACTGCCGAACGCCTCCGCTCCAGAGTCCGTTCTTTCCTCAATCGCCAGTTTCTTGTTGACGAAATCGTACGCCACATGCCGGGACCCTTGGTAAGAGGACGCCCCTCCTACGGGACCGTAGCTCCACCCGGTTTCCGTCTCCTGCAGGTCGTACTGATCAGGGTAGCAGCAATGCTGCTGTCCGAGGCAGACAGCGAAGAGAGTGAGGACGTGAACAGGTAGCGTCAGGTGCTTCATCTTTCGTTCGACAGGTGTGTTTTGTACAGGTAAATCACGGGACTGTGGGATCGGACGGACTTTGAACCCTTGCTCGCAGCGTCGCTCGGGCACTGATTGCTGAAGTACTCGATATTTGACAAGATTTGATTGTAAACAACCTGTTTATGTCTATGTCTATTGATTTTTTATGGCTCTTTTCTAATATGGCCATTCAAAGTTTAATCGTTCAGGGGTTGGCGTAACGATCAAGATTATCCTTAGCCAAAAAAAGCCTTAGGAAACGACCAGAATCCCTGAAGGTCTGCGCAGCTGCAGGAGGCTATCGAGTACTTGTCGTCTTGAGATTTTACTGTTACCCGAACAATGTATTAAATACAAGTTGCAAAATAGTTGCACTCATTCTTCAACCTCTCGGTCGTTGATTTGACAACTTTTTCTTTGATGAAAAGCAAATCTTTGTCTGGATCATACAAAGGCAAGCTTACGTTTTTACTTAGATTGACAGGATTATTGCCCTAACAATTAAGCAGAAAGACAGCCTTAGTCCCTCTATGGACTCTTGGATGCTTATCAGTGACAAATTTGGACGTCTCTTGAAGAAAACGCTTTGTCGGTGGTTTTAAACGAATAGCAGTAGAGAATGAATTTGGATCTCTGCTAACTTTATGTTTATGTTTGTAGAAGGTGACCTATATGTTGTTAAAATGTCAGTTCAATTTTCTTATGGTCCCTTTCAATAAAATGCTTCTTCTGATGGTTGAACTTTTTTTCCATCAAGTGTCAGATGAACCTTACTTGATTAACATGGCCGTTGGGCGAGCAAGGAAGTTTGCTAGGGGGGAAAGTCGACCTCTGGCATCATTGCGTCCAATTTATGGCCAAACCCCTCTACGTAGAAGGCAAAGTTGCGACCAATTATGAAGCGCTAGCCGACCGTCTAAAAATTCTCCTTATAATGAGCTGACTAAACTGTAAGTAACATACCGCTTCCATAGCCGATAGTGTAGTTTTGAACTAGCTACGAGGGTGGGTCAAAAAAATGTAAGTGGTTTTACACCTTGACATGACTGAGTAAACCGACGAACCAAAAGCAATGAATATTCAGTTTTATTTGATAAAAGGCAAGACAATTATACAATAGAAGTCATTGTGGGCTAAAGTGAAGTATGACTTACAATGTGTTACAACTGACATTAAACTTATGAAATGTTTATAAAGTTTAACAATTATATAAAACCAATATAATGTAAACAGTTGAACATAATGAATACAACTACAAGCTTAACAAATTCCTACGTGTATTACATATATATCTGAATGTGGATCATTGCTAAAGTCTGCAATATTGATCCGTGAATAGTTTCATCAGGTTGCACGTTGGTAAGTCACTGAATAAAAACTCGTGTTACACACCCAAGTGATTTATTCAACCTACGCATCTACATTTGTATAAGCAGCGACACCTGTGCTGCAGTGCAATGTGAACCAGTCAGAATTGCCTTGAGGAAGGTGACAGATGGTCACCGAAATGTTGGTTGAATAAATCACTTGGTTGTGTAAAAAGAGTCTTTATGTTCATTCTACAATGTTAAGCAATGTTGATCTTATGATGTCGATTGATCGGTTTGTTTCTTGCTAGTGTCTATTTAGCTCAATTACTTTAGTTCAATGCTCACTCATATTATAGTGAGTGCAGCATGATCTGTTCTGTGACACCCAGAGCATGAGCAAGTACTTAGCGTACTAGTACTTGTAAAACAAGATACCACTTGAACTCGCTACAGCAATGTGCCTATCTGGTGTCAGAGTGATTCCCTGGGAGCATGCTCCCTTCACTACGGCCACAGTTCTCAGGTACGTCCCGTCAGGCCCGAACACCTGCAGACGGCCGTTAGTCATGTTCGCTACAATGATGTTACCTGTCGGGTCTAATGTTATCCCTATCGGCCCTAGGAGTTCTCCCTCATTCTTCCCATGTTTACCAAAGCTGAACTTCAGATTCCCCTCAAGGTCAAACACACAAACTTTATGAGCGCCATAATCAGTGACAAAGAACAGGTCACGTGACTCGTCCACCGCTATGAACCATGGGTTCGTTAAGTGTTCCTTGCCGATCTCCCGGATGAGGCTCCCGTCTGGCTGCAGGAGGAGACAAGAGTTACGGTCTTGGTCCGACACCACCATGCGGCCGTCCCGCAAAACCGCAACTCCTGCCGGATGTGCCCCCAAACAGGCGGGTTTCAAGGTCTTCGTAAGTTTTCCGTCTCGCGAGTACTCCCGGATTGCTTGGGTGCCAGGCACAGTGTGGAAGGCAGGGTGGAAAAGTGGTTTATGTGACGTAAAAACGAACTGTCCTTTGGAGCCAATGCCCATGCCAAAGGTAGCGCCCTCTATCGGAAAACATCGAAGCGACTGACCAGTCTTGGTATCGAATACATGAACCCAATAGTTCCCATAAGATGCAATGTTACCATCCATGTCCACTGCTACATCTCTTGAGCAGGTACCCTCTCTTTTTCCAATGGTGAAGACTGGTGTGTCAGCCGGCGCCGGGCTACTTTGCACGTTGACTTGTACACGCCCTGCGTCGGCCTCGGCCGCGTCATCTCTGAACTCCGCCACAGACGTCCCCTCCGAGAAGTCGCCCGATCCTTGCAAGTTACTTGCCATAATGCTGGCAGGATTGTTGTAAACTAAACCCAGTGCGTCTTGTTCTGTACAAATCAGTGCCTGGAACACGAAACCCGTCTCTCGGTTTCGAACGGCTTCTTCTTTTCGAACGGCTGACCTTTGCACTCTAACCTTTATCTAAGTTCTTGTTATGTACAGCCCCGTGTAAGTCATAAATGAAATTGTGGCATCAGCATTTGGTCTTTCTTCATTCAAAGACAGTCGAGTAAAGGTATCAGTCTGTAATATCCACAAGAATTTGGCCAAGCGCACTGGGTCACTTACATCACTAATATCATACAGGCCAGCGGAACCAAGTACTATGTGGGTCATCAGGATCATCGGGAGGTCAGTTCACTAAAGGTCACAAGGGGTCACCCAAGATCGGCGTCACAAAACGGAGCGACCACGTTGAAAACAAGGTTTGTATGTCGTTTAATGCATCTATAGTCGCCAGTTTATCAATAGAAACAGATTTCGCTTAAATATGTGTTGATTAATGCACGGAAAGTAACGTATTTGTCTCCCAGTAGCGCTATAAAGCGCTCCTCAAGCGTTTTCTGTACGCCCCCCTCCCCACGTTTGTTGTTGCACGAAGAAGAGCCACACGCACCAGGCGAGATGTTACGCTTTCTACGTTTGTGCTTTGGTGAACCAATAATGATGATGTTAAAGATATTGTTTGAGCGTTCATAATGTTATAAAAGAACGTCTGAACTAGAAACACTTGTCAACTAGACTAGAGTTCCACGAACACTAGCCGTGGCGACTAACGAAGGGAGTTTTTGCTTGATATTACATATGTAATATCAAGCAAAAACTCCCTTCGTTAGTCGCCACGGCTACACGAACACATACCTTCGCCAAATAATCAAGGCTTTTTATGGAGAGTGCCAAGATCTACAGTATGTTCTCCCTCCATAGTCGCCACGGCTAGCCTATGTCGTGTTCTAGTATTGACAGGGTATGCCTAAACACCTCACCCGACCTCATCCAACCTCACCCGACCTCATCCGAGTCTAAAATGCAGTGTATACGGGGCAGGGACATTATTTGACATTCTGGATACATTAGATATGCAATTATAAATGCAAAACAAGCAGCAAACTCTAAGTATTTACCAGTTTTTATAAGTAAAGGGAGGTCAAAACGGCCGGCGCAATTGACTACACACTACGAGCGTGTATTCGAGGCTGAAAAACACTTTGTGTACAGTTACTGTGTACAGTTATTGTGTACAGTTATCACGAGTGGATTGTGATGAAAAGGTAATTAGTGCCCACCTTCTTATCGTCCTGTCGGACAAAAATAAATAAAAAAATTATGAAGAACTTCCCCATGTAGACCCCAACAGTGGCATGATCCAATATGGCGGCCAGAAATCTTCTATCTTGAAAACGAGCGAAGTAACCTATAAAAACTGGTAAATACTTAGAGTTTGCTGGTTGTTTTGCATTCATAATTGCATATTCAACGTATCCAGAACGTCAAATAATGTCCCTACCCCGTATACACTGCATTTTAGACTCGGATGAGGTCGGGTGAGGTGGGATGAGGTCGGGTGAGGTGTTTAGGCATACCGGTATTGACACGATATATTTTCTCTCTCTTCAGACAACATGGATGAGGACACGGACATGTCAAAGGTCATGGGATTCTCCTCCTTTGGAGGTTTGTATAATAATATCATCTCCTTTTTCAAAATCCCATATCATAGGCTCAACGAGAATCTAAATACACCCTTCTATTTGTTGTCTTGCATGCATGCAATTACTGAAACTTCTCTAAGTCTAACCCCCTTGCCCAAACAGTCAAAGTAAAATAAATCACTTCAACTCATGCTATCTTCATATGTAAATGTATATTTGTAATGTATTTCTCAACCATCTGAGCAACAGGGACAAAGAAGAAGGCCAGGACCTTTGACCTTGACTCCATACTTGAACAGACCAGGAAGACAGCTCAGGAAAGGTCACGGAAAGTGTTTGGTAAGCTACGCCTTACATATACGATATATTGCATATTTGTACTATATAAAATGGCAATTTCCATGGTAGTCTGTGGCTAGAAAGCCTGCCTCTAGACCGAAAAATGAAGGGAGTGGAGTATTGTTTTTAGCTTGTCTGTGGGTTTGTATGTCGATATGAGTTTCTGGCATTCCTACTAGTAACATACACAATGTATGGTAACACATTTTATGTCGTGCAAATTTTGTCTGCAGACAGGGAAAAGTGACATGGGTAAGGGGGTGAAGTCTGCCATCTTTGCCTGCCTTGTTTAAGACTGACATTTTTTTTGTTCTTGTCTAATCCCAGAGGAGAGAGAAGCATCAAGAGGCAGCGACAGTTCAGATGAAGAGAGGATGCCCCCTCCCCGGCCTCGCCCCGGCCCCCAACCCTCCACCTCTTCAGCAAGCCAGAAACCAGCAGCGGATTCAGACTCAGATGATTCAGACTCATCAGACGAGGCAATGATAGGACCACCACTACCACCACCCCAGGTAAGAACTAGTATCTTAGAAATGAAGTGTGGCGTCTGTGTGGCATAGTGGCAGAGCATCCGGCTATGAACCAATGAGACCCAGGTTCAATCCCCAGTGGAGTACCCAGACATGTCCGGACATGCACCCAGACGTTGTGCCCTTGGGAAAGGCACTTAACGCATATTTCCCATGTCCTAAGCCCAGCAGTAGGGTTTGGGTTGGCGTTAGGAAGGGCATCCAGCCGTAAAACTCTCTTGCTACAAAAAAGACTTGCACTTGTTGAGGTCTCAGTTCTGGGGCTTCCCCATCCATGTGCAAGCATGTCCAACCCCCATATGATGGGGAACAACAGACGTAAAATTGGAGAGAGAGAGAGGGAGAGAGAAATGGAAATAGTGTGTTTAACTCCTAGTATCAGATTCTGATTTGTATTTTACCAATGTCATAAAAAACATTGCCTTCTTCATAGTAATTACGTTTCTAGTCTTAGATAATTCAGACTCACCAGCTAAGATAATGATACGGACACTACTTCTACCTCCTGAAGTAAGGACTAAGGCTAAGAAGAAGTTTAAAGAAAAGACTGCAGTAACGTTTTGTACACTGATATTTTATACATTACTTACAGACTGCACATCATGTTTTTCCAGTAAGTATAGGGCAGGTTAGAGAAATTAGAATACTTATCATATCTATAATGATTGAAGATGGAAACATATACAACATGTATATACTCTAAATTGTGTCCAGGTACATCCTACTAGTATATTACTGTGATATATTAGTCAAAATCTTTAAGTGTTTACTGTGTCACAATACCATTTATATACATTCTACTATCACAGAAGACAGAAGCAGATGAGGAATTCATCGGCCCCCCAATGCCTCCCAGGGACTCTGATGAGGACAGTGATGATGATGATGATGATGAGGAGGATGTGAGTCATAACAAGTCTTGACCAATCACTGTACAGCATGTTTGCAGTCATGTGACTATGATGTAATCTAATGTCGGCCATGTTGATGGGTTAACCTTCTCTCTGCTAGAGTATCCATTTGCCACCAAATTTGCATTGGTTACAGTGTTAGGCAGCAGGGAGAAGGTTAAAGAGATGTACAAAGTTATGATGTTCTGAACAGTCATTGAATTGATTTGATAAAGCTGGTTTTGTGATTTCCATAACAACAACGGGATGTTGTATAGTGTTTTGTTGCTATTTGAAGCTTTTTTTAAATTTTCTTTATTGATGATTTTTCTCTTCTCTTTCAGCCTCTTGATAAAAGAATACCTGCGAGTCATGAAATCACCCTGGAACACGGGAACAAAACGGTTTGTAGAAGAAGGTCTTTGTACATTTAAGTAAAAGCATTTGATTTATTATCTATGACAGTTTATGCGAGGGCATGATGACCTCTAGACTACCTGTAGTGCAAAGTTAATTTGTCTTAAACATTAATAATTGTGCAGGGGGCTTATCATGAGATATCTTGGGTTTCACAAGTCCTGCGGTGTGGCATCTCAGCATGACTGTAAAGCTGACGGATGGATGGATAGATATACCAGTTGAATAATTCAGATTCAATCAAATAGACACCAAATAGATGACATGTACATGTACCAACTATTATGCACTGAGTACAATGTACATACCATGTGTCACTACGAAGTATAACGTTACGTTACATACTCTTGTTTCAGGTATCTGCCCTTGCCCTTGACCCCTCAGGGTCACGGCTCATCACAGGAGGTTACGATTACGACATTCGGTTCTGGGACTTTGCAGCGATGGACGCCAGCCTCCAATCCTTCCGTACGATACAACCCTGCGAGTGGTGCGTTAACTTGATTTCTACTGTCAGAATATAGAATCTTTTGCTCTATTTTTGTTTCAGCAGAAAATTTCATCTTATAATGAGCTAATGTATTATTCTTTCAAAATTAAGAACAGTATTTTGCCAGTTGTTCCCAAATATGATTTTTTTTGTGTAAGACAGATTGATATCATATATTTCTCTGCAACCCTTTATCAAGACTAGCATCTTGCTTATTGTCTTTCACAAATCATGGTACATGCAGGGGGAATGATCTTTGTGTCACTGTCAGTTGATGTTATACCCCATTTTACCTTTTGGCCACAACATTAGATTGCTGGTCTGCATCATGACATGCGAAATATTTGTGGGAGGAATGATCTTCCAGTTATTTGTTGCCATATTTCCTCTTCAGCCACAACATCCGATCCCTAGCCTACACCATAACAGGAGACATGATCCTGATCGCAGCAGGAAACTCACAAGCGAAGGTTTATGATAGGGACGGGTTTGAAGTGCTGGAGTGTTCCAAAGGAGACCAGTATCTACAGGACATGGCCAAGACTAAGGTTCGTATGTTTGTTTGTTTGTTTGTTTGTTTGTTTGTTTGTTTGTTTGTTTGTTTGTTTGTTTGTTGGTTGGTTGGTTGGTTGGTTGGTTGGTTGGTTGGTTGGTTGGTTGGTTGGTTGGTTGGTTGGTTGGTTGGTTTTTTGAACTTCTGTAAAATCTAATGAAGGAAAGAATGAACAATAAATGAAAGAAGGAATGAGTGAGTGAACAAAGAAACAAATAAATGAATCAATGAATGAACTAAACATTTATGAATCAATGAATGGATGAATCAACAAAATCAATAAATGACTGACTGACTGACTGAATGAATGAATGAATGAATAGAAGTATGAATTAATTAAGGAATGAATGAATGAATGATTTGGTAAATGAATAAAATTCCAATTAAATGTGACATCTCCCAATCCCTACAGGGCCATGTTGCATCACTCAACAGTGCCTGTTGGCACCCAAGAACCAAGGGACTCTTTCTGACGTGTTCAGACGACAGGTCCGTCTGCATTACCTATTCTTTAGATTTTTCCTGAAGTTATTTTAGGATTTACTTATCTCACATGTCAAAGCTCATCAAGCCCAAGAAAGACTTGCTTGTATTCTTGTACAAACTTTCTGCAACCATCCCTGA
Organism: Branchiostoma lanceolatum; assembly: GCA_035149815.1. Classification (NCBI taxonomy): domain Eukaryota; kingdom Metazoa; phylum Chordata; class Leptocardii; order Amphioxiformes; family Branchiostomatidae; genus Branchiostoma; species Branchiostoma lanceolatum. The sequence continues at coordinate 3,407,135 of CM068876.1, forward strand.
CTCGGGTCATCCATCTATCAGTTAAGCAGTCTGATCACAAAAATCCACCCTCTTCAGTTGGAAAGCACTATCACTACCTTCATGTTAAACATGCCAAATAATTGATATCAAGGAATGATCAGATACCAAATAGTCAGTTACACAGGCATTATAGATTGGCAAAGATTGCATTATGAATGTGTCTTAAATGTCTGAATTAACTAATATTTGTACAGTCAATGACAGTGATTGTTCCTTTTCAGCACGGTGCGTATCTGGGATGTGGAGTCAGAGGGTAAGAAACACAAGACTGCCTTCAAGGCGCGCTCACAGCAGGGCAGGAAGACTGGAGTCACCTCCTGTGGGTTCAGTAGGGACGGAAAACTCATTGTGGGGGGCTGCGAGGTGTGTGTGCTGGTCTGGTAAAGATACAGATATTAGAGACTGATATTTAAAATTCATCTGTATTAAGAGTAGAGTCTATTCAGAAGTAACATTGACTATGATTTTCAACACTAAACAAAAGATTGGACCTGTGTGTTTTCTCATTTTTTGAGATAGATACTGGGGCTGTACAATGGAAAGATTTTGTAACTGCAACTTTTCTCTTGTGTTGAACATCAAAGCTTAATCTTGTGCAGAAAAGGTGTGTTTTTAATATTGTACAACATTGTCAACAGAGGATAACAATACTCTTGCCTACAGTACAGATTTGGTCTCAGTCTTTTCGCCCATTTTTACTAGGCATAGGAGTGGCTATCCACCACTTCCACCAGATGGCATACAATTGTAATGGCTCTGCCCAAACTTATAAAAGTTGTACATGTATAGCATTGTTTAAAGTTTGATTATCAGTATACATTGTGCTTTTAGCCAGAGTTTTGAGGCAGCGGTCACTATGGAGGATGGTACTCAGGCTATTGTACTTTAAAAGATATCATCTGTCTAATAACATATCAACATTTTTTCTTTGCAGGATGGGTCCATACAAATCTGGGATGCCAACCTGAATGTAAGTGTAAAGGTGCCTAGGCACTAGACATAATTTGAGTCCTCAATTTGTCTAATATATTTTACTGTTTACTCTTAACTTGGTGTTTTTCATAACCCCTAAAATTGTTGTTTTTTAGTCAGGTTCTTACCCTGATTTTATTCATTATCCCTGCCCCAGGTCCACACCAAGTTTCTGCAAAGAACTGCCCATCAGAACGGAGCTGGGATCACCTGTGTCAGCTTCTCATACGATAATAGAGCTCTGCTGTCAAGGGGAGGTAGGAATATTTGGTTTGAAGTTAAAGTTTCAGTATCAGTATCAGAGCAACAACCTAAAAGGAGCTTGTTCAAGTCCATACTAAAAATGAATAATTGAAAGTATTATCATGCATATCATGGCACTTTTTAACCTCTGTACAATTTACAACTGAATGAATGATAATTGTTGATATCATTTCTACTCTAAGTCTGCTCTTCCTGTCTTAGAGTTCTCGTCCTCCATGATGCTTGTGCCCTTCACTTGTACCTGGCAATTTTGTCAATGTAAGCCTGACTGAGGGACGACCAACTCGTGTTTAACTGTGTCTTGGTCTCCAAAGTAAGGACCTGATTACTCACAACATTTTTCCTTGTTGCTTCTCAGGAGATGACACCATGAAGCTGTGGGACATCAGGAACTTCAAGAGACCACTGAACGTTGCAACTAAACTGCAGTGCTTCTACCCAATGTAAGTTGTATAACTGTGTCGCTGTATTCTTCCTAATAAATGTCACAAAAAACAGACTGGGGGAGGGGCCAATGTCATAGACAGAGATACAGCAGATGCACACCTTAGGTCAAGGATGCCATCTGGATCTGGAAATCTACACAAGTCATACAGAGACAGAGGAGATATACTGTTATAGAGTCAGGCACGCTTGGGGCTGACTTTTATTTTATTCCTTCGATTCCAGGACTGATTGTACGTTCAGCCCTGATGATAAGATGGTGGTGACAGGTACTCAGGTGAAGAAGGGGGAGGGGAACGGCAAACTGGTGTTCCTGGACAGGGAGACCTTCAGGACGGTGGATGAGATAGAACTGCAAGACACAGTGAGTTATCATTATTAGATTCATTGTACACAGCATCACTTCAGTCTTTATCATGAGTTTTTATTTTGTTCTGTAATTCCTAATCGATAAGCTCCTCTTCATGGCTGAACACACCAGATAAGTACATATACTGTATTTTTTTAATCCCAGTGTAAAAAGCAAGACCTTTAAGGCAATAGACAGAATAAAATAGAGACAGTATGTTTTCCTCAACCTAGCCAACATAACCACAGATGATAAAATGTCAACTTCTCCCACCTTTACATTGTTATATCCTCACAAATATACATACAGTCATGTATATACTTGGCACAAAAATTTTGGAATATTCAACTTTGGTTGATCATATTTCTTTTGAATTCTTGTGTGATTTCCTTTCCTATGACATGTATGATACCCAACTCATTATAATTGTTATCTCATGGAATGAGTATCAGGAAATCACACAAGCTTTCTAATGATATATAGTACATTAAAATTGATAAAGAAACAACAGAAATATTGTGAGTCATCTTCTTTCCAGGGTGTAGTCCGGTGCCTGTGGCATTACAGGTTAAACCAGATCATTGTTGGGTGCAGCAACGGCAAGACCAAGGTGTTCTATGATCCAAACAAGAGCCACAAGTAGGTGTCATTTCTTACTTAGAATGTAATGACACCTTATCTGCGTTTGAAGGTAAAATGATTAAAGTTCAAGGTTTTAACAGTCTTTGATTTAAAAATCTTACTTTCCAGAGGTTTGATTTAATCATGAATGTTTTTACAGAGGAGCCAAACAGTGTGTCGTGAAGACCAAGCGAAGCATGAAGCAGGTGGAAACAGTGGTACATGAGCAGATTCTCACACGTAAGTATAAACATATTAATAATATATACAAGTCTAGAGAGGAAATCACTGAGAAAGACAAATGTGGTCATATCAGAGACAGAAAGATATGCACAAGGGTTACAGTACTGTACATGAACAGGGCTTCAATTGTTCTTCTTTCCACCTTCAATCTTTGTCTGAAATTTGAAAACATTGCCTCTAATTACCTAAGATTTGACTCAAGATCATCTATGACGGTTTCAGTGAAGGAAAACAACTGGCACTCAACTTAAGTAAGAAATTCACAGATGATGTAGCCAGGGTACCATCCTCTGTAGTAACCACTAGCTCAATCTTTTAGCAAACAAAAAGATTGAGCTAGCCTGGATACCAGACCTTTCGCGCGATGCGATGATAAGCCTTTTTGGCCGGGGAAGACCTGGTAGTAGGGATAGAGTTGGCACCCGGGCGCGCTTGGCAGCCGAACCCTGATATCGCCCCGCGCGAGAGATAATTAGTGGGCCGTGTGCTGTCTGTGGCGGCGGCGCGAGTTGCTTCCCCGGCCAAAGGATTAGCTCCAGGAGCGCGGTGGTCTGGTACCCAGGCTAAGATTGAGCCAGTGGTTACTACATAGGATGATACCCTGACTACTAAAGTACAGATGATGTGCCCTGTACAAAAATTAGACTATAGGATTGATGTGTATTATGTGTTCTGCCTCCACAGCTCATGCCCTTCCCATATTCCGAGAGAATCGCCGCGGTCGGATGGCGTGGAAACAGCTGGTGAAGGATCGCTCCGACCCTCTCCGCTCGCACCGACCCGACCTGCCTGTCAGCGGAGCTGGTACGTTTACGACATATCTTTGCTTTGTCTGTTTGTCTGTATACAAAAGGCTAGGTATGACAGGTCATTCAGTGTAATATAACCAGCTACAAATCTGTTGTGTTGCACCAAAGGTCAGTACAGATGCAGATGTACATGTATTTTGAATACTGTTGGACATTGGTTCCCCACTATTGCAGTTACTGTAGTATACAACATAGCATGTATGTAGAGTGCATAGATGAAGGTTAGACATTCAGGTTAATCAGACACTTTGAATAGTATCCACTGTCTTTTCAAGTCACTGATGAGATAGAGGATACTATCTGAAATGTCTGACTCTCTGAACAATTTATCCAGTTTCTTGATTTATCATACATGTAAGTCAGTGCTTTATTTATTGTGGTAATATCATTTCCAAATATCTTGATAATAACATTGTACTAAGGATATAACAAATGACATGTATAAGGTTTGGTCTGCTACTTCATGACTAGCTTTCCCCTTTAACAGGTGCGGGTGGTAGACTGGGAGCGACGGGCAGCACGCTGTCTTCCTACATCTCTCGAACCATCGCCCCGAACATCATCGACGACTCCAACCCTCGCGAGTCCATCCTGCGCCACGCCAAGGAGGCTGAGGAGAACCCTGTGTACCTCGGTCACGTCTATAAGATGTAAGTCTTTATTCTGATTTGTGATATTCTGAATCTACTAACATACTGCATACATAATTCGCCACCCTAAAAAGATATGTCCAAGCAGATCTCCAATGCAATGTCCCCTAGTATAATGCACTCCTGTATATCTAAATTGTGCAACCTTGGGGTGCTGCACAAACATTTGTAAGCTGTAGCAAAGCCACATTGCAGTAATCGCTAACAAAAAATCATCATACTTCGTCCTCAGTCTGACCGCTTTTTATCAAGGGCTCCACAGTAGACCTCAAGGGCTCCTTTTGACCCTTCTATACACTTAGAAATGTACATGTTACTAGGTCGCCATGTTGCTGATACATGTGTCTTAAGATGTACATGTCTGGTACCCCACAGATGAAATGTACTAGGTCGCCATGTTGCTGATACATGTGTCTTAAAGATGTACATGTCTGGTACCCCACAAATGAAATGTAGCTAGGTTGACTGGATGCTGATACATGTGTCTTAAAGATGTACACGTCTTGTACTCCACAGATGAAATGTACTAGGTCGACTGGATGCTGATACATGTGTCTTAAAGATGTACATGATCTTGTATCACTACAGAACCCAGCCTGACCCCAAACTGGCGGAGAAGACGTTAGAACAGGAGATAGACGAACAGGAGGCCAAGGAGAAGGACACGACACCGGCCTGGAAGAAACTCAAGCTGGCATGAGGAAAAACAACTAACTTGGGGGAGGGGGGCATACTGCGACTTGTCCTTTATGTTGATCCTTGTGAGCACTGTATCAGGACGTACAGATACATGTGAGGAATATGTTTTTTAGCTTTCTTCAAAATCTGCTCCAAATTTATGTGGCCAACAATCAAACTTGTGATACATAACATTTTGATTTCAAACTTCTTTTATTGAAAAACAAGTGCTGGGTATAAATCCTTTGTGTCATTCTGAACACAGTTGTATTGTAGTAGTTTTTGTTATATTGTCTCATTCATCTTATTCATGACCGTAGGGACAATAGACCAGTCACAGTAAGTATAATCGCTAGCATGTATCCAGTATTTGTACTACTAGTTCATTGTATATATTGTAGGATATTCAGTTTTTATCATACATGTACTTATAAACTACAACTACTTGTTACGTCTTTTAAATCTCTGTCTTTGCTGTACATTAAAGCATAATGAAGATAAAACATATTTCAATGTCTTATGTTGAATCATCATCATCATAGTTATAATAATAATCAATGTAGATATCATCTTGCACAATGTAGCACTGTCTTGCTAGAAGACTCACAGACGTACTGCACTCTTGGCACTCAATTTCACACTCTCATTCTCTGCAACAATGTTAGTAAATTACTGGAATGCCATTACAGTAAACATTTGTATAGCAAAGATAGGGTTTATTGGTTTTGCTGTATTGCAACATACAAATACACAGTCAGGGCTGTCTAACTAGCAGAAAACTATCTCAAAGGGATAGCCCCTGGATAGAAAAGCTATGTATTACTTAAATTAATTTCAGGAAATCTAAAACATTCATTAAATTTTATCCCAACAGTTGGGCCAGGATAGCTGCAAGACCAATGCCAGCTATGAACAGTAAAGTGACAAATGTTGTCATGACCCAACTCCCCCTTGGTTCCAACTTCATGGTATCTTCCACTACCTTATTTAGCTGTTGAGTAAACGCTTGGAACGAGAACTTCTTCTCAACCCGATCTCTCCCCGCGTTTCCATAGTTCTTAGACAAACCCTTGTCTTCAACAAACTTCTGCATTGCCGCTGCGAAACTCTCGGCATCCGGTTCACAGAGGAAACCGGTTTCTTTATCACCAACAGTCTCTAAAGGGCCGCCGCTGTTCACAGCAATCACAGGGCATCTCATGTACATCGCCTCCAACGGGACGATACCAAAATGCTCATTACTAGGGGTGTACAGGAGGCAGGTGCTGTGAGAGAGAAGAGTTCTCTTCTGCGCGTCGCTGAAAGAGCGAAGGAATGTGACGTGGTTGGTGAGGCCGAGGTCTTCTGCGAGGTCAACGAGTTCTTGGTGGTGCTCGACGTTTTCTACAACACGATTGTCGTAACCGCCCGCCATGATGAGATGGACTGATGGCCACTGGCTGTCTGGCACGGTTTCCTTCAGTTTTCCTGTAGAGAAGTAGTGAATAAGATGTCAACTTTGTAACATCATGATTAAGGCCTAAAATTCATTTTAGTTCAACTAAAATTAGTTTACAGGAGTGCATTATAGTTCAACTCACTTTATACTAACTGTTTGGTTTCATTGGCCGTCCTGACTCAGATTATATTATACTTTTTTTCATATTTGGAAAGCCCTTTATTCGAGCCTTAAAACTTCTTCATCAGATCAACGAGGTTACAAAATTCAGATTCAGAGTCAATCTTCAAGAGACTTACTAGCAAGTATTGTTTTGGGCTTGTCTGGCTCTGCGTAAGACCAATGAAAAGGAGAGTGAAGTCTGCCATCTCTGATTGGCCTGTTTCATTCACATCTCTAATTTACTCTGGTACTACAACCAGTACCAGGAAAATTCAGAAACATAATACTATCTACATTGCATTGACCTTAAAAATGTTGAACTGTTTAAAACCTACCCAGTGCCCTGATGGCGAGACTGAGGTTCTTCTTCCTCTCGTAGCGGTTGATTGACAGGAAGACGGGCCCCGCCCCCTGCGGGACGAGGTCTCCCGGCGGGTCCACGGGCGCGTCGAAGGCAGAGAAGTTGAGAGAAGGGTACAGCACGGCGGGAGTCACCTGTGCCAGGGAGCTGAAGGTGTCTCTGAACACCCCGGCTGGGGGGAGGGATATATACAACATTACTCACTCACGGAATCTGGGAACAAATACAAATCCAGTCTGTGTGTGTACACATAAATGGCATTAACGTTGTAAGATATACACGATCAAGAAAAAGTACTCTGAAACTGTTTCACATAAACCATGATGGCATACATAAGTAATATTAACTGACTCCTTAAGCTGCCAGAGTTTCAGCCCATTAAAAATCATAAAATGTTTGACCCCTCATGAAACCTGCAAAACAGCCGGTGGTCCTAACTTCAGGGTTTTGTGCTCTACACGCATGCACTGCTGTTTTCCTCCAGGGAATACCCAATCCCAGTTATAGCTTGGCATGGCACACGGCATGTTCCTGTATCCCGGATATATCCAGGCCTGGCAGCTCAAGGGATAACTTTTCACAGTAAGAAATATGATGATGATAAACTGACCCGTGAACTTGCTGTTGACCAGCACACAGTCCGCCATGCCAGTAGTTGTCTCCTCAAGCCAGTCAATTGGCACTCGGTACAGCCGTTTCAACGCGCTGCGCCGCTGGGTCAGCAGCTGGTCCGGGAAGTGGCAGTAGAAGATGACACGCGCCCAGCGGTTTAACCTGGGGTGATGACAAGAAAGAAAAGAACGAGAGAAAGTAATTAGTATAAGCAGAATCGAAGTGTCTCATGTACCCTATTTTAAAAAGTAATGTTACATCAAGACTAGGTTCCCCTCATATACATGAGCACTTGTTCACACAAGTTAACACATGCATACTAGTACACACATATATTCACATACACAAACGCTCATACATGTACATTTATAGATACACATACATACATCTTACATACACACATCCTTGCACATTTACACACTGAGTTCCATATACACACCCTCATACATTTACACACTTCCATATACACACACCCTCATACATTTACACACATTACAACACACACCCTCATTTACAAATAGACAAACATTAGACACAGCACACAGGCAAAGCCCTGGACACAGGTGAAACTTCATATCATAACTTGATTTGATTGGTTCGCGTCTAACAAATATGATGCAACACAAGAAGACACTTAGCTTCCCCAGTGCCCCTCCCCCTTACCTCAGGAACGGCACACACGCCGAGATCTGGTCGCAGAACACGACGTCATACTCCCAGCCGCTGAACCCCACCAGCCACAGCGCCGCGACCACCATCCGCAGGTACGCACACAGCGCGTAGCAGTGCCCGAGCACCGACCGGGGCAGCCAGTCCCCCACGGCGGTGACGGACAGCGTGCCGTCCCGCGTCTCCGGGAAGCAGTGCCCGGGGTCGTGGTGCGCCGTCAGGAAGCGGACGTCGTGCCCGAGGGACTTCAGGGCCAGCGCGGCGTCAACTACCAGCCTCTCGGCGCCTCCGATCCCCAGGTCCGGGTGCAGGAAAACCACTTTCACCATCTTAAAAACCTCAGCAAAGTCGACGTGGCCGTGGAGATTTTTGGTTTGCCAGTGCACCAGCTGAAGAGTGACCTTTGAACTTTTTAGTTGACCTGAAGTAACCCCAACCCCACTACCACGTGCTGCCCCCTAGCGATAAGTGTATTAACAACATAAATGGCAACAGCTGGACAGGAAAGTACAAGTTCCATCATAAAACGTTACTCGTTTGGCCCTTGAACTTTTATCATATCAGACATATCATACCTGCGCTTGTTATGTGTTAGATGAATGGGGGATCAAGTTAAAGAAATTTTACGGTTTTTTAATTTTTCTCATGCAGGCCAACATCAACTGAAAGATATAAACTGTTATATGTAAAATGACTCAGATGGGTGTATGTACTTTGCTGAATAATTTGAGATCCTTCAAATTTGTCCAGGACATCTAGTTATAAGAGCATTGTCATCATTCACTCCCTCTCTCCCTCTCTCTAGTTATCTGTCTATCTATACCTACTAGTATGAGTATCTATCTATCTCGATCTCCCTCTCATCATGCCCGTAGCTAGGGGGGGTTCGGGGGGTTCGGAAGAACCCCCCCACAGGCTTGAAGGTCCACTTTCACAGGCTTGAAGGTCCACTTTTTAATGTTCAAGATTTTTTTTTCAGGGTGGACTTTTTGTATCACCAGCAATGCCACAGAGTCTAGAATCCTACAGAAAACTTTGTCTCTTATTCTTCCTCTGAAATTCTCTCAAAAACACAGGAAATGCCCTTTCAGAAGGTTCAATTCTTAGAATTTGAAACGCTTGAGGGTCCACATCCTAGGGTTTATTTTCAAGGTGGACTTATTTGTATCACCAGCGGAGCTGGAATCTTAGAAAAACTGCTAACTTTGTCTATGATTTCTTTCTTTGAAATCCTCTCAAAAACACGGGAAATGCCATATCAGACGGTTCAATTTTTAAAATTTTCCGGGGGGGCATACCCCCGAACCCCCCTAGGAAGCTCGCGCCTGCGGCGCTCGTCTCGCGCCTACGGCGCTCGCTGGTCCCTCAATTATCAAAAAGAACCCCCCCACTCAAAATCCTGGCTACGGGCATATGTCTCTCTCTATTTATCTCTCTCCCTCTCTCTCCAAATCTCTCTCAATCTCTCTCAACACCTCTCTTTCGATCGCTCATTCACTCACTCTCTCTCTCTCGTACTCGTCATCGCTGCTCGATTCAGACCGAGTTCCAGCTATATCTCACTTCTTCTGTCATTAAAACACTTTATGGGTGATCAGGAAACACGCCGTACGCGATAAGCGACATCATTAATCACCGAACATTGGGGCAATGATCTCAATCTCGCCTGGAATGTAGTCATGTTGACAGCAGGCCATATCACATGATATACTTTCCTCGCTGTACAATCAACTTAACATACCGCGCATTCTACTCAGGCAATAGCTGATAGGTAAATCATCTTTGAGTACCGTCAATGATCATTCTAAAGTCCTCGTTAGAGCCACTGACTTGCAACGTTGAAGTTTTTAAATCATCAATGAAGTGTAACCTTGGTTTCAGGACCGTAACAGCAGTTGACATCCAAGGACTTATGAGCTTAAAAACGTTTACCGTTGTGAAATGTGTCTGTTTCGGCATTCAGGGCAAGGAATAAATGGCTAGTACACGTTATGTAGTCTGAGACCTTGGGGACTCTGATATCTTACTTAAACTATATTGATAAGTTCGGTATGTATGTTGTTTTAACCTTATTTCTAAACTATACATACTAGTATGCAGAGTCTATTAGTACATGTAGTATCAAAAGTCCGTGTGTTGCGAACAAAAGATAATGTTCTAAATGACACCGGCCGGTAGTTATTGTAATCTGATGTCAGACTGCGTTAGCCTCCGATGCAGACTCCTCCGGATCCCGGCTGTTTTCTTTTCAAGTTATTGTTTTTATACTATTACATTTTTTTTCTAATTGCTGGCTGTTTTGATTTTCTAAGTTCAAGTTTTACTATTACATTTTTTTCTTGTTGTTGGCCCGGCCAGCAATTAGAAAAAAAAAATTAATAGTATAAAAACAATAACTTGAAAAAGAAAACAGCCGGAAGGAGTCTGCAACGGAGGCTAAGACTGCGTACGCTCGGTCGACCGATAGCTGTATGGTAGCCTCGAAAGTAGACTCCACAGTCGACGTTACTTAGTATGTAAAATTTTAAAAGTAAGTTAGAATTTAGTGTCAGTAACGCGTTGTATTGTTCATCATTGTCTGTCGGTCCTTGCAATACTTGGAATAGCCTATATGGACAAGAACTTGCAATGAACTTTCAATTATATTTTCTTTTTTAATTACTTGCTGTCCTGTGTAACCGACATGTACGATGTCATTCGTTTATGCAAAAAGAATGAAACCACAATAACACGATAGCAATCTCAGTACACAGTCGGAAATAGATTTTAAAAGATGCAAATTACAAATATTAGTACGGAGCCTGGTTAAGAGGCTAGCTCCACATGTGGTCGTTTATTGTTTGTGACGAAAGTCATTTCGTCTCTTTATTATGTTTACCGTCGCCTTACATATATCTCACCTCAGTAAATCACGACTGACTTCTCGTACCGAGCGACGATTATCCAGTCATTAAAGCGCAAGACTGGGATCAAGCATGCAGAGACAAACGAGCACAGAGCGCAGAGCCATGCCGCAGAACGTCACAACACCGCGGCGGTCACGGACGAAGTCAGAGTCAGAGCGGCAGAGCGGAACAGCCAGCTCTAAGAAGTCAGGAATGACGACTAAGAAAGCTGCCGTTCCTTCCAAGAAAACGTTAACTCGCAGCGTCAGCAGCGGCGCCAACCAAAGTAAGACGTCTTACCACAACTTGTTTTAAGTTTCCTTGTGTGTGTGGCTACTGTTTTGATCAATGTTCTTGACATTGTGCAGCATTCTCGCTATCTTGATTTTCCGTGCTATGTTACACAAGCTGAGTCAGTGCGTGGGTAGTTCTGCTATGCGATAAGACTTGATCTTGCCGCTTGGAAATTTTCGTTTCTCTTGTATTGTACATGTGTCCAAGAGGGTTACGTGTCATATCATCATGCTGTTCTGAGTTGTCTTCTTGATCTAGCGAAAAACTATAATTCAAGTTTTTTTAAAGAATGAATGAAGACCTTTATTGCACATTTTTGCCACACTGGGCTAAGTACCGAGGTCACAACAGGGCAAAACATGTTGAACAGATACAGTTGACAGATACAAAATAAAAGTAACTACCGTAAGATAAATTAAACTTCTCCTCGCTTGTCAGTTATAGTAGATATAAAAGAACAGATATGTTTCATGATGGAAGGTTTGTCGAGTTCCATTAGGAAAATGTTTTTTTCTTTTTAAGTTTACGTGGCTGATTCCCTTGGGACTTACGCACTGGTAGTTTCACTTCTGATACTGGGAAAGGGTGATGTTACGTCTCCGCTTTGTTTTGTTTTGTCACGAGTTCTGGGCCCCAGATAAACATCAATGAGACATGTGGCACTTGATATGGCGCAGTGTGCACTTGACCTCACAGTGGAAAAATAGACCAGGGTCTTTATTATCGTGATGGCCTCTTTTATTGCCTTTGAGTGGGATTCTGGATCAGGAAATTTGAATATGCTTCCGCCAGTTATATAGACATACGTTCGTTAAGCGGAAACGTGTAGTATCCTGTTCTGGATATCTTTGTGCTTTACGGTCTACGATTGAATAAGTACATAATTATATATATATATTCATAATGTAACTTCGTAAAAAAAAAGGAAACTGTCTGTGGCCGTAATACATTATAGGGTAGTACTTAACTGCTTTTGGTCGCCTGTTTACAACGTAGCAACAGTTTATATTTGTATTTGTATTTTTGTCTTAATTCGCACGGGATAAAAACGCAGTACAGTTTCAAGAAATAGATAAATATTGCCGGGATGGCACAAAGACCAATGCGGTCTATACGTGGTCTCCTCTTATCTGAATGAATAATGCACTGTTGCTATAGCGCCAATGATAAAGCACTGTTGGTCACTATTTATGGCACATTATGGTTAACGTTGCGCAGATACGAGCAAGTATTATTGACTACTCCGGTTAACCTTTACTATAAGATAAGCTATAGAGAGCCGGGTAGATATCGTACTGATCACTTTTCAAACAATATCTCCTCTTTTCAGGAGATTTAGCGGCACAGTTAGCAAATTTACAAACAGAGGGATATAAATAGTTGCTATGCAAGGGATCACATGTAGCAAGGCTTGTAACTTTGTCTTCTTCTACTGTGACAGTGGAGTGTTCTAAGCGGTTTTTTTACGTTCTTTTCCCTGTAAGCGGCCCCTAGTCCTTGCCATCCATATCGCGTATGGAAACAAGGACATTGATTTCAGTACGCCGCTCATGATCAAGGTCTTGGTAGATCTTGATATCCAGTAAAGTACATGGGATGCTGAGTTGTTATTTTCCTCAGTAATATCAGTCAGTATGTGCTACAGGTGACTTTACTCTCCTCTATACCGCTTTCCTCCTGAAGACGGAATAACACGCGGCAATAACCCGGGCAACGCCGATTCTCTCCCCAAGCAGAGGTTAGACTAAGGCTTTTTAGGCATTTTTGTCAGGCTTTCTATTTTGTCAGGTTTTCTTTCTGTCTTCTTTATTTTTATGCATTTATTCATTTTCTTTATTTTTGCTGTCGAACAAAATGACAACCTGACAAAATGGAAAGCCCGTTAAAAACGATCTGATACTAGACGTCCAAAAGTTTGAGCCGTAGCTTAGTCTCTAGCAGACTAACTGCGCCAACTATAGGGAGAATATTTGCCAGGGAAGTTTGACCACCAGAGGGTTTAATTTGCAAGCGCAGGCCTTACCGGGACTGACACTACTGGCTAATTATTCCTTCTTTTTGTCGAATTCCACGATCCGTATACGTATGGAAGCCTGGTTGAGGCCAGCCTAACATCTGCTTGGAGAGAGTAGATAATTGTGGTATGCAGGTTCCAGCTTTTATCGCCGGGCGTTCCTCCAATCAGCGCGGCGGCAGACAATTCTGCCCGACCGCTCAGGTAAACACAGTCCGTTCCTGACGGTGACGCGGCTATCACATGCCTCGCAAAACATCCGGGGTCATCGCGTTTAGAACACACTCACTGCACGGAAAATGCGGCTTCTTCTCCAGCCATGGTGTCCTCTTCTACCGCTGTCTTAGAGAACCCGTAACCTTCGACTTTTGACTCGCGAAGTGTCTTAGAGGTCAGTGGTTGGGAGTCTTGTGACCTGGTCCCGCACGCGACCATGGCGGCCAAGGCGACGCCGAAGGGGAGCGCACACGGCAAGGCGACTGGTAGGTCGGTTTGATTTACGAACGCCCCATATCAAAACACCAGAGAGTCACAATCAGAGGGATTATCTGCGAGTTGGGTTTGGAAATGCCTTGAGGAGTTTTGTGGGGAAACTCTGGTGGTTTGTTTATAGTGAAGACTGGGTATGTCTATACTGGGAGCAGATTGTCGGAGAACCCAGTTTTGGTACAGACGCCACTGCCTGGCTGTAACCGCAAGGAGTTGCCCGGACCTTTAAATTTATGGCCATGCTCTTGTTTATGTCAAAACGTTACTTTGCTACCACCTGGCGTTGGGAGAATATGTAACACCGAGTACTGAAAATACTCCAACTGTAGTAGGTTAAAGTAGGGTCGTTGGCTAAACTCACTTTTGATGCAGACATCATCGTCGTGACATTTTGTATATACGGCAGTGCGGAGAAAGTTTGTTTATGTTGAACTGTCGTCTGCAGTGAGGGGTCTGGTAGCGTCCGGGACCAAGAAGCAAAAATAGCAACAATACAAATAATTCGACTTCGACATTGCAATTCTTTTTATGAAACCATAAATGCCGATGCTTCTCTCTGTCTGCCCCTGTACAACTTTGAACTACTGCACCACACACCCCAATTAGTAAAGGGATGATATATACGACAGGAGTGGATGTTACTACATTCATTATTTACACCTACTCTTCACGATCGTAGGTAATGCATCAATATTTCAGACTGTAAACAATCTATCTGCTCGCTTGTTCAACTTTACATGACCTAAATTTGCAGTCTATCAATCAAGTGTTTCATAATTGTCTCTGTATTGTCTGTGATTCTGTGGCCCATAACAACTCCCCGTAAACCACAACTTGAACATTTTGCCACAGAAATAGCCAGAAGACTGGCCATCCTTTTCCACCTCTGTGTACGCATTTCTCAACACCTTTTACTTACTTGGACTAGTTAGCGAAGAATGCAGACCACGAGTAGAATCGTTGCTACCGAGTTGAGACGACCCCAGAACTAGTTCTCGACTAAGATAGATACGATCTACATCTAACCCCTGAAGGCAAAAGTGTAGCCCTCGAATCCATTCCATCCGTCCATATGTGCTAACAGCCTCCATAGCAGGCTCTCTGGGCCCTTTTTTGCTTAAAATACACTTTTTTTGCTGATGACGTCTTCTTTTTATTACTGGGTCATTTGTACAGCCTACGTCTACGGGCCTAATGGTTACGGACTGGCTGCACAGACGACCCATGCAGACAGAAAGAAGTCAATGCAAAAAGTGTATTATAAGCCCGAAAAGTCTCAGAGAGCCTGCTATGGAGGCTAATGCGCTACGCTATGTTTGAAGCAGGGACAATACAGGCCACATTAAGTTATCAGCAATTTTTCGGCACTTCTTTCATGCGATCCGCTCACATAATCAGGCATAATCGCCCCACAATATAATGACAATGGCAATGGCAAGTATAATAAACAATCAAAATGGGTATCATTGCATAGGTAAATAAACAAACTTCCCTTTGATATGAAATACAATACGATTGATAAAAGAACAACGAATATATGATTCACCAAAGTCGAGCCTTCTAATGTCTAAAGTTTGCCGCTCGCCGTACTCTCCGAGCAGAAGTCGGGAACAGATCGTAACGGTTTCCAGACCCAACTTGGCCTTGCTTGGGCCTAGTCTTTCTATGCATATCTCCATACAGAGCAGCTGCAAAATGAGCAAATATATGTCGTTAATTGAAAAAAAAGGCAAACAGATACTACTGTTGTAGAGTGCCAAAGTAATTTCCAAAGTACAAAAAAGACATGATAGAATAAGAATGAAGAATCTATTGTTTCTGTGTGTTTAGTTATTTGTTCAACTTCCACCTTCCTGGCCACTTAGATTTCATGATAAATGCAATTTTTTTTCTTAAAAAAAAAGGTTTTTCGCACGCTTGCATCAGTTTTTGGGTTCCCAATGATGGCATCCATATCAATGATTGAATCAACTAAGTCGACATTCCTACTCTCAAAGCAGAGTCCGACTGGTTTTTGACGTGTTTTATGCGTTTTTTGTCGGGGTCGGTAAGACAAAAAACCTGACAAAGTAAAATGCCCGCGACAAAAAACGCCTAAAAACACGTCCAAAACCAGCCGGACTCTTTGCTTGGAGAGTCGACATTCCTGCGGCCCCGGTATGTTCCGGGGGAGCGCTGTGAGACGCCCTTGACCGATCCGTGGCCTTCCCTCGCGGAAACCCGCATTCCTGGGCTAGATATGCGACTCTAGTCTCCGCCGCTGACTCCTCCGGGGGCGGGAAAATAAAGCAGAACCCAACCAACCTAATGGGAAATAAATTGTTCTCCAGCTAAAAGAATTAACTCACCAGAATTTTCTCACCGATTTCTCACCGATTCACTCACCGATTCACTGTTTTTATGAGGTATCTTTTGACGCGCGCGTTTTACGCACGTGTGACGTCAGCGCGGGATCAAAGTTTGTCCGAAGTCGGTACCGCCCCCCGTCCCGGTGGAGAAAGGTTGATGCGCCCTGACTCCTCTCGCAAAGTAATCTTGTTCATTTGTCCTCTTTTCTATCCTAATTACATTGTTTACATAATCTTTGACCTATAGGGGTTAGCCGGCTTTGTTTGGGCAGATTGTCCATGTCTTTCCTGCGAATTAGCCTTTCGAAGTTTCTCCTTTTTGTCTGCCATTTCTGCAATCTTTTATCTCCCAAATCGGTCTTGAGAATATCTGTGTCGCAGAGCGAAAAGGCCCCCGGAAAGTTTTTGGAAAGTGAAGTTCGTCTGTAACATGTGTAAGGCAAACATATGAACTAGGCTTTTGTGAATATCAAGGTTTGACAAGCAGGTCGTTAATAACTCGGAAGGTCTGTTGGATTAGCTTTTTGCCTTACGGCAAGCTAGGATTGTAGATTATTCTGATTTAAAGGGGGCGTAAATTTTCCTCAGTTTCTGCTGTGTCGGTTATCTGTCGCGACCAGTCTGTGACAAGTGGGTCGTGTTGCTGTCGGGCTGAGGATTATGGCGGGAGACAAAAAGCCTCCATCGTCAGGCCTTCCTAAGGGAGTATGGATCGTAGAATTCGGCAAAAAGGGTGTGTGTGTGGCCAATGGGTCAGTCCACAGGATCTTGGAAGGTTAACATTTCCCCCTCCAAAACTGCCTTTGCCAATGAAACCCTATGGTGCCCACACTCTTCTGGCAAATCATTCGGCCTATAGCCAGCTTTGTTTGTCTGGTAGAGACTACAGGGGAGCTCAGAATAAAATGTTCTGTGTTCTCGTTATGGAGGTCGCCAGGCTAAATATAGAGCCTCGGTCCCGGACGGATACAATGACCCCGGAACTTTGACCGCGGGCGCGGCGAACGCCCGGCTGTAGTCCAGGTCGTTGGATACTTGTTGACCTGGGTGAAACCTGGAGTTAATAGTTCGGATCCCGGTCGTAGCTTTAGTTTTCGTCGATCCCAGCAACAGAACTGCTTTTAATAAGATAGAGGATGGCTGGCTCTGAAGGTAAGCCAACGTACCGATAATTTACGCTTCTTTTAAATCACTGTTGTTTATAGATTCAGTGAGAACCCAAAACAAGGGCACGTATCAATTTTATGTGTGTCAGCTATATAGTACACCATGGATGTGTGTTAAAAGCGCCAGGTCACTGGCGTGGCATGTACGTCCCCGAGGCAGTGTTTCCTCATAATTGACAAGAAATTGTTTTGCTGTGACTGCCTGGCGAGAATTATGGGGTAAGGTCGTTTTCTGGGTCGCTGGTGTGTCGTCACGCCAAATTAACAGCGAGGACAGCACTGGCGTACAAGGACTGGCCAAGAGATTGTCTGTTTTCAGTCGATTCGAGGCCTAGCTGTGCACCTTTAAGTTACCCCCGTCCTTAATTCGCTTGTGTTACGTCAAGAGGAAAGCTCTGCACATAGCAGTCGCTGATTGAAGAATAGAGAAAGAAGAAACTCTACTTTTATGATCATCGATATCGACAGATATTCGTACAGTTTGATATGAAAAGTACCGGACTGTATTAACACACGTTGACGTTGTTGGTACAACACAGCATCCTGGATTAGAAGAAAAGTAAACACAGCGTTTATCGAGGTGATCACGGACGGCTACATCATTGAAACTAGCGTCACCGCATCTCAGTGTCCCCGGTCAGTACCTCTGCCAGATAGATCGATTCTAGCGAATCCACACAAACACACCAAGTTTACTAAACGCCAGAGATAAAAGCTTGTGACGTGACTTTTGGTATCAGCAGCAGCAATAGATAGAACGTCCTTTATTATCTCCAAGCAGATCTGTCGGTGGCAAGGCAGTATCAAAAGGGCCAACCAGTACCAAAAGCCACCGATAAATCCGTAGTGCTTGGAGATTGCGTCCTGTAAACAAACGTCACAACGGCATTTAAAAGGATCCCGATCTGCACGTCAGTCAACGCAAACTACGGTACGACAGTAGCAACCACACCTACTTACAGGCTATTATGGTCTGCTGTTGCTATGGCGACCAGTTTAATAGTAACAGCTGGGCAATGTTATGAGATGTAGCGTTTTATTTGTAGCAAAAACTGCTAGAAATTTTCCTTTATTCATATAGACAGTACTACTTGTCTCTTATTTAGGGACGTATCAATGTATTAAAGGGATCCGATGGTGGTATGAGGGAAAACGTTAGCGCTAATTATTTGCAGAGACAGCTGCTTAGTATAGACAGAATTATTAGTATTCAAACGACTATTAAAATGGTTGTTTTCATGTCCTTGAGGAAAGTGGGCGCAGTCGGCCTTCCAGTTACATAGGGTCAATTACGGTACGCCTCGCTAGATGACGCTTTTGCACTATCAATATTCGTTCACCTTTACCTTTCCGGCTGGTAGGGTGGCGAGACTGAAACTTACATGTAACAATACTAAATATAAGATAAGAGTAGGGGTCAGCTACGTGTGTTTGCCTTGCTTTTATTGAGCAGTAACGCTTTAGAAAACTGAGCATTACTGACCACCTCGTTATAGGCATGCCTACTTTAGCTTTCCTACTTTCTTTGAATCGAATTTTACAACATTGGATCATCGATGAAGCAAAACAAATCAGTCAAACAACTTTTAAAGATTCGTCAAAAAAATTAAGAACTGGTAATCAAGGTGAATCAGTAGACGGGGGAACAGTGAAAATTGCTCTGCGGGATGTTTCTGTATCTGTGTCTCGCAATCTGTGTAACCACCCTTCGGCACTACACACCAGCTATTATAAATATAATACAGGCCCATTTTCCAAGTAGAAGTTTCAGCCGGGGGTTAGTAATAGTGGCCTCACCCCCTCCACGTTAAAATCGCGGCCACTACTAGCCCCGAAACCGTACGTGACCTCTGCCTGGAGAATATCACAGGCTCGCGTAGACCAGAGGATGTGAACAGAGCGAGCTACTCCAGTGATACATGTTCAGTCCCATCAAGGTCCTTGGTCCCATATACTTTTCAAGTGGCCATAAAATTGGCCATCAAATGGTGATAAAATTGGAAAAATGAGTATTTTTAACCTCATTGATCGGACTAAGCCAGCAGCCGTGTATAACTAAAGTTGAACAACAGCTAAAATTAGAACACAATGGGTCACGTGTGACCAACGAAGTCTATTTTAAGCACAGCCTGTCACACCAAGGAGGTTTGGTCACACCTTCGTTGACCCAAGTTTTAGAAATCAATGGGTTGGGTGACCCAACCCATTGATTTCTAATTTTAGCCGTTGTTCAACTTTAATCATGCATGTCTGTTTGCTTAGTCCATTTTATATCCGCTACTTGAAAAAAAAAAGTATATAGGACTGAACGTATCACTTGAGTGGTTAGCTCTGTCCACACCTTCTTTAGCCATTTCCTGTCAGTTGTGGCAAGTCGTGATCTGGTTGCCGATTTTAGTAGTGGGATCATGATACTGTGGCATTTACATGTACCTACATGCTCTCCATTGACCTAGTTACAAACAGACAGATATAGGTAATTAGGGCTTTTGTTGTAACAAATTTTAATTTGGATATGAAAAGTCATCAATGTTTATCATCCCCGTTGTTGTCATGTATAACTAAAGGTAAAGGTAAAGCAGACATCCTCATTTGAGGTAAAGCATGATGCTTTTTCAAGTACAAGTAGCTAGTGGTAGTGCAATACGGCTTCGTCACGGCTCGCGTTTTTGGCCAAGCACACCGGGTCACCTCTACTCTTCTTGATAAGTGTGTTGGGTTTTATCTATACCGATTTGAACAAATACGGCGACTAATTGTCTCGGAGGGTCAGTCCGCGGGAAGGCTAACATTTCCCATTCAACTCAGCAAGGGAAAATGGCCAAACTCCCCGGATCCTGGCAAATCATCCTCCTTTTATAGTCAGCGTAGTTAGTCTGGCAGAGGCTATACTTTTGCTACGGTTTAGTCGTGTCTTGTGAGGTCATTAGGTTAGCTTCCTTTACAGAGAAAGTAAGGCATTGACCTATATGTAAGGGAAATGGCCAAACTCTCATAGCCTGGCAAATCCTCCTCCTTTTATAGTCAGCGTAGTTAGTCTGGTTGATCTATACTTTTTTTCTACGTATCCGTCATGTCTTGCGCCGCGCCGGGTCGTTAGCTTCCTTTACAGCCGAAAGTCAGGCTTCTTGCAAGAAATTAGACTCTTTTATGTCCAGATGAGACGATTGCTTGGTTACGTTTGATTCGTTTGTTTCCTTCACGCTCTCCATTGTCCTAGTTACACGCAGACAGATACGGATAATTACTAAATTAGGTCATTTTCACTGTTGCGTTTGATGTTTTAATCTTTAACGAAATGCCAACAACTTGATACCCAAAGTCATCAATGTTTACCATTCCTGTGGTTACCATGTGTTACTATCGATATATTTGTACAAGGGCGTCTATTAGACTTTGCTTTGTGTGCACGGGAGCTATTTTTAGAAGCCCAAATACAAAAGTGTGTGCTTAAAATAGATGCACGCCCCTCTTGCCACCTTAATGTGAATGAACACCGGCTGACCAATCAGCGGGCAGGATGTGTCTGGTCACGTGACAAGACCTGCAACCATCCCATAATACTCTCGTCCGCCATTTTTGCGGTTCACCTGTAGGAAAAACGTGTTATTCCGCAGGACAAAACATAGTGCTCTATCATATACAAATTTTCTGATAAACCAAGTCCTCGATGTACTTTAAGTGACACATAATTTAAAACAAAACCCGACAGCTTTAAGGTGATTTTCTAGCTCTGAGCTGTTTAGCTTGTTTTTAGAAGTAGGAATTGCGGAGTGATCCGTGCAGTTTGGTTTTCCTCACGGCTTGTTTGGCTGTCGGCACATCCCAGTCAGCAGGAATTGGAGCTGGTATTTTGTTACTTTCCATTGAAAATTTTCGCCGAAATTCTCCGAAGATCGCGACGATCTGATCCGCGGGCCGCTCATCCAGTAGCCTCAGACGATGGGAAATGCAGCCGCGGCCAGGAGGGGAGATCCCGCCGACACTGGTATGGCGTCGTTTGTGCCTAAGCAAACTCCCACCATCAGCATGTTGTGTGTTGGATGGCCGTGGGACGATTTCTGGGAAAAGGATGACATGTTGCATGTTGTTGCCTCTAGGTTTTCCATGCTCCCCTCAGTTTTTGCTCAGTATTGTCCCAGCTGATCGTTTTGGTTGTAGCCACACACATGCCAAAACCGCCCAGTTTGTGTACACTCGTGTTTGTGGTTTGCATATGAATGTTGTTGTCCCGTTCCCCGCCCCTCCCCATCCATCCTCAGGTTTTTATAAGGCTCTTTTCCAAACATACAGCTCCGCCCAGGACAACAACCCCTGTCAAAACATTCCTAAATACGACCATACTTTCGCTGTGTGGCCTGTTAAGTGTTGGAAACATTGGGAATAATGTAGATCTTTGCCAAGAGTTTGGAAAGAACGTTGCGATTTATTTATATATGGCTATCCGCGTTCTGTTCTATTTTTAGTAACAGGGGGCAGAACCTTGGCTTTCATGACCTGTTGGAATCGTCTGAACATTTGCCTTGATTATTTTTTCATTTTATCAATTCAAACACTCAGTTGGTTTTTAACACTGAATAGTTATTATACCATATTGACCATTCCTGATTTAAGGATTGCTAAATGTTTCTTTTGGCACTTCTATTTTATGACATTTTGACCTTGACCTAAGCAAAACATGATTAGATTTGAAAAATAGTTCTTTGATTTATTTAAAAAAATCGAATCAGCTGACCAGTCACTTGGGTAAAAAAAATTTCAATGGCAGACTTTCTAAATGACAATTTTATCATGATACTATTAGAAATACATAGAAGGAGAAAATACCCCCATCGTTTTTATGATATACTACTTGTTTGTTGCCAACACACGACAACTCGTGTTGTTTGTTGTGGGGATGTGATACCATCAGAGTGGTGCTAGCGTTGGTATTCTGACAATTTTTTGCACAGCACCGATAACTTTGGTGAGTAAACTTATTATGAGTCTGGCCATGCCAATCACAAGATCCAGGGCTCGAAATACTTGATTTCTTTTTTTTCTGCAATACTTGTTTCTTGATGCAAATTCTGATTTCTGTTAGCATGCCAAGTTGCAAGTATTACTATCTGTAATTTCAAAGAAAAGTCATCAATTATGCAGTTTTTGTATTTCGAGCCCTGTAGATCCACTTAGAAAGACTGTTTAGTATACAATGAATGACCCAACATCAATGTAACTTTATGTAAGCACTACGTTAACTCTTACCCAAAGGATGTGGATCCAAAAAAGCAGAAGCAACCAAAAATATGTTATTTCTGTGACATACAAGTTACAAGTCAATAAAATATGATACCTTAGTCTCATACAACTAGCTACTTGGAAAAGCAAAAAGCTTCACCTCAAATCTCAATTTGAGGATGACTGCTTTACCTTTACTTTACCATACCACTTCAAAGTGGTTGTATTTTGCTTTTCTTTTCAAAATAACAGTTATGTTTTGACATGTGACACCAGATAATCCGGATAGTGAATGTGTGAGTGATTAGTGTAATAAATCCTGGTGTATGTGCACAGTCCTTAAAAAGAGACAGTCACACTATTTGGAGTAGCAATAGACATGTGAACTCAAGGCGACCAAACCTTGAATTAAATCACACAGAAAAGGAGAAACAATTAAATCCTCACTTAAAAGTGTTATTTTCTAGTGATAGTTCGCTGTCTTTGTCAAAGCCACAGCTGTATTATGTGTCAATAGGTAATCACATGGTGTGGTCGCCAGGGTACAAAATGTACACTTGCAAGGAAAACTTGTTTTGGGTATTATACTCACTTGGCAACACAGTGCACTAAATAACTTGCCACACTAAATAAGTTAATAACTTACGTGTACCCTCAAAATCATTTTTTTCACCTTGCAGTATATAGTATAGATGTCTACAATGTAAACAAGCTGCCAGTTCTAATTATGTGAGATATGTTTTTCCCCACTTATCTAAGCTCAAGGGCTTTCCCATGTATTCTCAGCCATTGTATACCTATTTCTAGTACACAAAGCAAATAGTTTTGCATAGAATTTGCTTGTTTTCAGTTCAAATTTTGTCAATGTCCGGGTCTAACTAAGGTATATATGCGTAACATGTTTTGTTGCCTTTTGAGTACAGGTCGGTTGAAAAGACGTACGTGTGTAGAACAAATTTAACACGACAAAACACATATTTCTAGTACACACAGCCCATAGTTTTGCATAAAATGCTTATTTTCGGTTCAAATTTTGATTGGGGTCTAAGGTATAAATGCAGACATGTTTAGTTGTATTTTCTGCACGCGTCCGTTGAAAGTATTGCACAGAGTGAAATTACACTTTGCCAAAAGACAAGTTGTGTACATCTTTCCCCCTTTTGATAAGTCCATTGTACATGTTACGTTGGGAGTCAACCCGTGCCCATGTATGTACGTACATGTACATGTGTCCGTCTGTGTGTAATGGATACCCTAACATTGTGTCGTGTGACGTAAGTGGGGCAATTTCCGATCAGGGTTGGCAGCTGGGAGGATGCGGTAACCGTGGCGATAGGATCAACCGAGTCCCCCCACTCTGACAGGTGTTTTTGTGGCTGTGGCAATTAAACATAAGGGCCTGCATATTAGATAATGTCAGGCGCATACATTAATACGTCAGCGTCATCTTTTATTGCCTGGGTTTGGAGATAGATGGTGTAAACTGATATGTGACATCATCCGGTTCATAAAGAAAAAAAGTGTCATTGTTGGCATCATCATTATAAATGATATGTACAGGACTGAGTTTTGTTTAACAGTTAGGTCTTATTCATTCATACATTTCTACTGGATTAAAAAATCGGGACGCTAGATTATGATGATGAGGTCTTATTTAGACATTATTATGCTTTGATACTTATTATTATCTAGATCTAATCATTATAAAAGTTGTTTTCTAACGATTCAAAATGTGGCCGTCACTTTGTTGTTTTTATTTTGGTGATATTTGAAGCAGAAATCATTTGCGTCTGTGTTATGTTATATTTTAGTCAAATATAAAAAAAACTATCCAAGTGGTCAATTATGTTAGATATTGCAGTTAAAACTAATAAAAATGTGTCTTCCTATTTTTTTTCTCTGCTGATCAGATAATGAAATTGTATTCATACAGATACAGTTATATGTCTTGCTATTTTGTTTCTATATTTTGTAGACATTGAAAGATTATCTATTATACATTATATATTATAGGTATCAAACAATATGACAGGTTGATATGATTCTCTTCATTTCTCCCTTCTAATGATCTTGTTTTTCTGACATGTCTGCCTCATTCCCATGTGACCAGCCACTGCATGTGAGTGTGACCATTTTTAACTTGCCTTTTTCTTTCTTTTCTTTTCCACTGCAAGCTGTGCAGCCTCATTCTTTGCAGTTGCGTTTGGGTTATTCACCGTTTTCTTTGCGTATCACCATGCATTTCCGTAGACTTATCTGTACAGTATACGTAGTTTCAATCCACCACAGAGCACAATGTAAAAACACTGTCAGCGGCGTGAACATTGTTTTTGGACGTCTTTAGATTTCCTCTGATCATGTAAAAGGTACAAAATGTAGTGGTAATGCTAAAGGTAAATGTTGAGCTGTAGTGAGTATTGTAACTTGTATGCACAAATACTCTGATTACCTTGTGAAGCAGTACAATGTGCCTGTTAGCAAGGGATGACCTCATAATGTCCAAGGTCTTGTCGGTAGGATTTCAAAACCAAATTTGTATTCTTGTTTTGGGTTTGCGGTATCCAATTTTTGTCATGCTTTTTTTTCCATTCCACCATGGAATGGTTTATGAATTATAGAAAAGGTGTCTTTGTACCTTCCACGCAGAAACATAATTTTGGCAACCATCTTGTATTGAGATACAACTTTATACTGGGAAAAAAGCCCTCTCCAGAACCTTTGTTCATTTCAAGCAATGTGATTCTCCTCTCTTCTACAAACCCCTTCGTAGTTCTTAAAAGCAGACGCCTATATTTGATATGTATTTCTCAATGACAAACAAAATTCTCATCCGCCAAATTGAAAAAAATGTCTAATGTAAGAAATTGCTTATATCCTTAGAGAAGTCGATAGTCCTCTGTTTTGTCCAGTTAGGGATTTGCCTTGGGCTTGTGTATCACAAATTGGTCTAGAAATAGAGGATTTTGAGGGTCATTGAGCTTATGTTGAAATTGCACAGGATTTACCACAAATTTATACAGACTACTTACAAGGACAACAGGCTCAAGAATTGCTTTATATTTAGACTAGTGCAGGTTGAATTAAGTTTTAACCAAGCCTCTAAAAATTTGTGATGATCGAGTTACTCCCAAGTGGAAAAGCAAGTCTTCCTAGTCCATAGCTGTAATTGTAGCTATGTTGGTGGGATGTTACACTGCTCCAGGGTACTGAAGACCTTTCCCGTTCAAATGTCAGAACATTCGGCTCTTTTCAAGTAGGCTCTGTGAAGCCATTCATCTTGTACGTGAAGAAGTCAGCTTAGAATTTTGACACCGAGTGACTTCATATATTCTACGTAAACTGGAATCAAACTCACGATGTATTTCAGTAGCCTTTTCTTGCCGTTCAGGCGAAGTTTACTCAAGGTGGGGTTTTATTCAGGATGTTCAAATAAAGATTGTTTCCAAGTATTTGCCAATTGTGCATGGCCTATGGCCTGCGTGTTATCAGTCAGAAAGGTAAATGTTTTAGCATTCATGCATTTGTTCTGGTATTTGCACAGGTTGTTTGTAACCCAGATTTCTGCCACCAGAAATTTCTTGTGTAATGTTAAATCAATGGCACAGCTTACAGGAAATGCTAATAATTTGCCACGTTACCATCTTTTCTTACATTTGTGGGATCCTTGCAATAGATTTTTTATAGTAATTTGGGCACCTATATTATCTTTATCACTTGTATTTGTACGTGTACAGCTTTGGAAGTTAAATAGATATGTGGTACAAGTAATAAATATAGATGAGGTAGAGTTGTTTGTTTTCATCTACAGTTTGGAATATTGTAATCGTATAATAGAAAGTTACTGTTACTGGCTGTAACTTGTAGTATGCAGTTTCAGGAATTATGATAGTAATACCTTGACCTTCAGATTTACATACATAACATACAGCTTCAACTTCAAGTATTGATAGAAATTCAGCTGTGAAAACCATTGTCGAAAATTTAAGAGCCCATTTATTCTGAAGAGACTTTGTGTTTTTGTAGTCTCCCCAATGACCTGTTAAGAGCATACTTAAATTACAAGCGATAATAGTTATCTTTGAAGGTACTCCAATGACGTAAAATGTTTCTCCCTAGACGGAACTGCAAAGATTTTCTTCTCTTATTTTGATGTCTTTGTGACAGAACTGTGTCCCTGTTCTATAAAACATGAAATGTTGCGGTGAGTTTAGGTTTTCACAGCGAGCTCACAGTGAGAAAACTTGTCACATATGCTCATCCTGCATAGCATTATTGCAGGTGTCTCAGCTGCAAACTTAAAACAATGTGGACACCTACTGCGAAATTAAGTCAAGAATATCCTTAAATTATGTTGACATGTGATGAAAGAGGTCTGAAAATAAGGTACATAAAGGTTATGTGGTTGTCTTTGAAGATAAGTTGTGTAACGGTAGTGATGTCAAACCTTTCTCCCTAGCGGAAAATGCAAAGATTTTTTCCTGCATTTTGAAATCTGTGTCAAAAAACTGTGTCCCGATACTATGGCACTGTATGTGATGAAGTGGTTTTCAGGTTTGTGAGTTTTCAAGTTGAATTCTCACAGCAAGCTCTTGCTTGATACAGCAAACATATTCTGTCTTGCATTTTGTTTTGTTTCAACCGTAAACTTTAAACTCCTTTCCTTCCTATGTAGCAGAATTAAGGCCCCATTAACTTTTTAGATTTTTCAAAAGGCTATCACATATCGCTAATACTAGATTATGAAGCATCCTTTCTAAAGGACCAAGCACTAAATTTAGAAAAACAACATAGTGCTTTGTCCTAATCAGGTTAACCAGTTTGTAATTTTAAACACGTCTCGTAATGAAATCCAAACACATGTTCGTGACATATTTGTAGGGACTTCTGATGTCAAATTGTTCTAATGGATTTGTTTTCGTAACAATCACATTAGCTGCGTTGTTGGGGTATAAACATACGGGTGCGCAGTATAATAGAGTATTTATTTACTGTTGGTGGACACTCATGACTTTTTGAACCTCCTACAATGTACACATTGCTATGCTTTTACACTTACATTCTTAAAGTTTGTTTATTATTTTCTTTCAACTTAAGTTAAATGACTTTTTAGGAGTGGACAGATCCTTTTGAATTGAATAGGTTTTTTATTATTTTTGCTAGAACTAACAAAGTGCATGTAGAGTTTTTAATGTCAGTTGAAATTTTTTCATACTTTTTGATCACTTGCCCAGCAAAGATCTCAGACATTCTAAGTAAGGGTAAGTTCAACCCTAGTTTTTTAAATTCTTTTTTTTTTTATAGCAATTTTTTGTTTTGTTTTTTGAAAATACCTTTCACCCTTATTTCTTTTACTTTATCCCTTTTTTTATTCCAGCCAAAGGCAAAAGTTCTAGAGGTAAGACAAGAAGTAGAATGTTTGTTTTTTTATCAAGGAAAAGTTAAGATTTGTATCAACATGTAAACTAGTAGTTACATACTGTATGTTTCATTATTTTACTGGCATCTTCTTCAAACCATAGATTTGCTATCCAGCTTTGGTAGGTATCTACGTACATACATCTGCAAGTTATGTCAAAACTTGTGTGGAAGTCTCTCATTAAAGATTGTGCAAAGTTAGTAACTTGTTGCAGTTAAGTTAAGGATATTAAGTCAACCTCGATTCCAATTTACTTGGTATCAAACTTTTTTTTTTCAAAGTTGAGGTCAACATTGTGCTATTTTGTCAAAAGAAAACTACTTGTGTTTAGAAGTAGTATCCAGCATTTGATTTACAGGTGTGATTTAAATGACTAACAGTACATGTACAAAATTTGATCATAATGTTTTGATAACCGTGAGTCAGGGACTGGTAGAGCAAAAAGAATCTTTCAAAACACATATTTTATTTCTTGGGTCAATGACCGCTGATCTGGGAAAAGCAAGTCCTCAGCAACCACCCTGACATGTACACACAAACCCAACATTGGCAGGGCAAACAAAACATACAGTAAAGCTGTCAGCCGTGGAATTTGTAAACCATTTTGTTATGTATCCCTACCCAGGACATTGACTCTAGTGGTGTAACGTCATAATTTATCAACACAATTCTGCAGGGTCACACATATCCTACACCCTGAAAAATGTGTCTAAAACTAGTAGCAGAGATGTCCAATGCAACGTCCCCCAGTATACCGTAATGCACTTCTGTATATCTCAACTGTGCATACCTGGGGGGTGCTGCACTGGAGAGCTCTGGTTTTCAAAGGTGGATATATTATAAGTAACCCAGCAGATAGAAGTAGTTACGTTCTCAACTGTATTTAGCTAGATTTTTGAGCTGTTTTGATGAGTATTGATAGTAATTTTTTTTGGGGGGGGGGCTTGAAAATCATTGACCACAGCACATTTAAGACAAGCCAAAGACATGAAATCATGCTAAACAAAATGCCACGGGATTGTCTTGTAAGGTTGGAGGAATGTATTGTGGCGGTTGTGGTGACGGGGTCTGTTGCGTGTGAGTAATTTGCCTGTGAAATATTTGCACATAAAAGATCTGGGCGGGAAAATATGCAAATCAGCAAGGTTCAACCACCTTTCCCCCTGCTTGCATCATCGAGTGGTTCTGTACTTCAGCCATGTTTTTAACCTTCCCCTGCTAGGGTAGCCAAATTTGTATTGGTTACTGTAAATGCAGAAATATTTGCGGTTGCTTTATGTCCGCGGTTTTCGCGGCGACTGTTTCACCGCGAACTTAAAACCACCACAATAGTAATACTGTAGCAGTATGTGACTATGGCACTGGTGCAAACTTAAAACCACCGCGAAAAACGCCATTTTTTCCTAAGCGCGAAGTAAAAACCACACGAACTTAAATGCATTTACAGTACACTACACATTGTTAGGCAGTAGGGAGAAGGTTAAAGTAAAGGAGCACTAAACTCCAGAAGGGGTCAGGGTTTTTTCTAGAAAAATTAAACAAGAGGGAGCACACACAGGCGAGGGAGCGAATTCTATGTATTTATGGAAGAATCGATCGCTGAGTGAAGTCTGTATGCTGGGGATTAAGCTAACATCTGAATTCGACAAGGGGGCGCTGGGCTGAAATTCTGCAAAGAGTTTATGTATTCATTGATACGTAATATATTGGAAAATAACACCCCCTTCTAGAGTTCAGTGTTGCTTTAAAATCTGTGTTAGATCCAAGATGGTGGCCAGTCATTTGGAAAGCACAGACAGACAATGATTCTTAGTTTAGAAAGGAATTGTCCACTGTCTGGTGACTTCTAAGTATGCAGTCTTTTACTGACATGCTGCACTTGTTACTGTACAGTCAAACTTGTGTTTAAAGACCACTCAAAGGGCTTAGCAAAACTGATCAATACAGAGCCGAAACTGGTCATACTATCGTCAATCTAACTTATTCTAAAAGACCAGCAAAAAGTGGCCACAAAGTCCTGGTTAGGCCTTATATAGAGATGGTCACTACAGGTTTGACTGTGCTCTGAACTTGAGGATAAATATTTGTTGGAGTAATTTTTCTTTTAAACCATGCCGTTTGAGTTTTCAAATGAGAAAGCATCCTCTGATTCACTTTTTCTTTGCAACACATTTTTACGTCCCCCCCCCCCCCCCCGCCCCTCTGCATAAAATCAGAAATGACAAATTTTGTAAGAGTTTAATGGTTGTTACTGACTTTTTCAAGCAGGTTTTCCTGACGACAGTAGGGAATTTTATGAACCCAAGCTTTGCCATTGTCATCCCATTCTCTGTGTCCATTTCGTCCCCCCCTCCCCCCACGCACGATTTGTTGGGTATCATCATCTACGATCTAGTTTAATAGTGCTTAGTCCTATAGTCTAGGTACACCAACAGCCATATGCATGCCTTTACTTTAGTAACTAACTTTTTGGACAGCATCTTACATCTATGTAAACAGTGTGCTCTTTGCCCCGATTTGGGTGAATAAACCATTGTTATGATATATAACAGTAAAATATATTGTATGGTTAGATTTTCAATTTGGTGTTTCCTGAAACTTAGCCACGACATGTTCTATTGTCCCACAGGCCATGGCGATGGCTCATACTCTGACAGTGGTTAGTATGTGTTTATGATTTTCCAAATGCACTAAAAAAACAGCAACGGAAGAGCCGAATATATATAATTGTATTGTAATCTATTGCAAATCGTTGGTACTACTACTACTACATTTTAACGGTACATACATTGTACGCACACATTTTTCCAAGTGTAGGGCTACCTTGCTATGCTGTTTAATCCTCTACTGTAGTGCTTTTTTCATCGCCATGATGTTCCCCGGTGCTTCTGTGTCCCTGCAACCCCCCTTCCCCTTCCAAGCACTGTACAGCAAGTTTTTCTTTTTTGTTTGTCGACTTTACATTCATCACATATGTCACAATGTAGTACTGGTGCACAGGATTGTTTTGTTTTAAAATCCTCCTGAATTATAAACCTGCTGTTAGACATATCTAGACGTGGTATGTTTCAGCTCTTGCCTTGTTGTACCAATTATCTTATGGTAAACCTCAATGTAAACGTGAAAGAAGTGCTTTTGAAACATTCCAAATCTTGTGCACTTTTGTAAGATCATATTATTAGCCAAATGGACCACATTTTCAATCCACAATCATCATTTGTTAAAATGCCGCAATTCAGCCTAAACTTGTTTCAAGCTAACATGTCTCATAATAGTGATTTATCATCAAAGTAGATGATCGATTGATTGATTGATTGACTGATTGATTAGTTATTGATCAATCGGCACGGAAATAGAAATATATTGATACAATGGCCAAATGTGACAGTTTCCTATGCCATTTTATGAGCTTTAACGGATGATCGATTTTAAGATTCTTAACCTTATCTTTAAGATTAAAAGCTTCTTCTCTTATCATATATATATTTTGAACTTCTTCCTTCTCACAGCCCTGTACTATCTTGTATTTGCAACTTGCTTGCAAAGGTGAATTTTCTACTTGCATGACTGTCACTGTTTCTGCTAAATTATAAGTGTCTCCGAAAATACCCTTGTCAAAGAGGAAATTCTGGCACCAACATAAACTTGATAAAGATGTGTTTCTCTCTTGTGTTCCACAGTGAAAGAGTTCCTTGCAAAAGCCAAAGAAGACTTCACCAAGAAATGGGAGGCTCCATCACAGGTGAGAATTAGTGTCTGTTGATATTCAAATGTGGAGATATTTTCATGTTCATGTAATTAGTGGTATTGGACACAAAAATTGAATTTGATGCTAGCCATCTTATCAGAAAGAGCTCACTGAAAGAACCAAATGGTTTTTGTTTGAAGTGAATCGGATGTTGTATGGCCAAGTAGGGCTCGAAATTCATTTTTGGAAATAGGTGCACTGGTGCACCCAACCAAAGAAATTAGGTGCACAGAAAAATTTTTTGGGTGCACCACATAAAATAAAGTTGAATGTCAGCAAAACTGTTTGATGCTATTACCGCCTCTCTTAAGAACTTCAATCTGCACAGCTCCAGTGTTGAGTGCACACAGGTGCACATGCACCCACTATTTCGAGCCCTGCCAAGATATCGGCAGTCAAACTCTTGATTTTGTGCGTCTAACTCTAAGGTACTGTACATGTATTATGATCGCGATAGACAGGTCACTTTATCGTTTATGTTGTGTCAGTGGGAAAAATTATCCAACTTCCAAGGGACCACCAAAAAGTGATCACAATGGCCAGATGGTCCTTCTGTAGAGGTGGTCACAGGTTTGACTGTTGTTGTTGTTTACGATTCTTCAACAGTGCCAAATCCAAAGGCCAAACCTGAAGTATAGTGTGGAAACCGTTTGATTTTTTCTTTTTTTAATAAAAAAATCAGTTTGAGTCATATCCAGGAAGTCATTTGAACACCTGGACAGAGCTTGTTTGCTCACTGCCATGTAGTGTTGACTTCCTGTTCAAATTGTAGCTTGTTCTTTGCTCTGTGTGTTTTTCTGTGCCTACGACATTGTTGGCAAACTTGTTATTGCCCAACCAAAGCATCAACTGCCGTATTGTTTGTGACAAAAGGCAGCGTAATCCGATCAGGGCGAGAACAATCCTTGATTCAACCTTGGGTTACTCCCCTGGAATGACATTGAGTAACCCCCTGAGGACGCGCTGTGATTGGCTGATTGGTAAATGATGTCATGAATGACGTCATTCCATTATCACACCACTTAAGTGTGCTTTTCATGCACAATAGGTTAGAGATTAGAACAACATAAGTAGCCAAGGGGCTTTTTGTCTTAGCCGGCTTACGTGAATAGAGACATGTGTTCCTTTGGGAAAGGAAAATTGGTTTTAGGTAACATTTAGATAAAGCGGGATAGCTTACATGGAGACGAAACATAATCTTCCTGTACATTTTGTAGAATCCTTGACAACATCTGTCAGTTTCACCATTAAAATTTTTGTTTTTTTCAGACATTGATTGATATTATGTACAATGTACCCCAACATTGTAGATATCATATCAGCGCACAACCCTCAAAAGAGTCTAAGATGTAAAATTTTGTTAACTACATGATAGTTTTGTTTTCATGGACAGTGTAATTTGTATTGTGTAGATTGTACCCTCAACTTAAACATATTGATTTGTCATGCTTCTCTAGTGCACCCTACTATAATTTTATTCAGATCGATGTCGGTCAGTTTGTGGTCTTTTTAATTTGAGAAATCCCCAAAGGCTGAAAATTGTGTTCTGTTACCTTATCATATCTTCTGGACAAATGAGTGACACAGATAACTATGGTCAGCCCACCACACGGTTTTAATGTCCTTATCTGTATTGATTTTTTAAAGACACTTAGTTGTTAAATTTTGGTCAAATATTTATTCAGATTATTTTGCCGCTTTTTAATTTACATTATAGCTGGCCAATGGATGATCTATAATAATGTTTCATATTTCTTGGGGACCATAGGCCACCAGACAGTTTTAATGATTTTTATTGATTTTTTAAAGACACCATTTTGATGTACTAGTATGATACTCCACTATCATTTTACTACACAAGTAAAATATGTGCGTGTTGTGGACTTCAATACTGTTGAGATTTATAATGTAATGGAGAGCACTTTCATCTCTAAATGCAACGATTTTCCTGAAATCTAACTATAGTATACAGGATACAATAATCAAATGAATATGCAAATTGTTTGTCCCCACAGCAGGTTTAAAGGTTAATCATGTTATCTATCAATATAGACAGGCTTTATATCTGCATCTATCATTATGGAAGCTAGGTCGTCGTGGAGTTAGGATAGTTGAATCTAAAGCAAAGGTTCTGGGTTCAAATCCCTGTTAGTCTTCGATGCTGTGGCTTGTGAAAGGCACTTTACACCTATTTCCTCACTCGGAAAACGACTACTAGCTAGTTTTGTTTGTGGACATCCATAGATAGGACGTAGAGATGGAGGCCTTGTGTTTGTGGAGAGCCACGTACACCTCAAGAACCCATATCACTGAACTCAAGAAGATTAGTGGTCCGGCCCGGTATGAGCTTACAAGCCTTACATAAATCAAGCCTGACAGTTCTTACAGCTTGAATATGCTGTACAAAACCAGCTTGTTGTTCTTCTTCTTTCTGTTAAGGTAGCCTCCTTCAGCGTGATGAAGATTATGCTACCTTCCAGGGGAGGTGTTGCACCTAAAGGCGGTTTACCGGTTGTGCAAAGCAAGCTGTATGAAAAAAAAGGAAAGGAAAGTGATCTCGAACCAGTTTAGCTCAAATGAACTCAATGGACAGATGAGCTACTCTTCCACTGGTCGTGACAGAGAAGATAGACGCTATGTACAGTATTTACAGGTTCATTGTACCGAGGAAATTCCCCTAGCTAGATAGCTTTTTTCGACAAGCACAATGAACAGTGGACCACGGCTTAACGTCCTGTCCTAAGGACTGCGACCCTTTCCGGTAGCGTGCATATCGGGTGAGCGACACAGCCGGGATCGAACCCGGGGCTTCTAGTTCCGGAGGCAAGATCGCTAACCACTGGACTATGCACGCTACCTGTGAACTGTAAGACTTGATTTATGATCTATTTTCGATACTGATGATTTTGTTCTCCGCTCTAGAACACATCGTCACTGGATGAATTTGACCGGCTGAAGACGCTGGGCACGGGGTCGTTCGGCCGCGTCATGTTGGTGCAGCATAAAGCCACGCAAAACTTCTACGCCATGAAGATACTTGACAAACAGAAGGTAAAGTTGAACTAGGATAATTTGATCACTTAGCAACAGCCAATATGTCTGCATCAGTATTGGTTAACCCATAGATAGTGTGGCATCATGTTGGCATTAACGGTTTTGGAGTTTAGCCCAGAACCCAGAGGTCCTTAGTTAGAATCCCAATATGCCACCAATGTTGTGCCCTTGGGAAGGTGTAATAATGGGTACCTGACTTCAGTTAGGGAGGAAAAAGGCGATGGAGGCATCATGACAAAGTGGCAAGGAAAAGTAACGGTAGTAACGTTAACATTAACTAACAATGAGATCACAATAGGACAAGTTAACTTTGCACTGATAGGACAAGTTTATTTTATGATGATGGAGACAGCAGACATGTTTGTAGAGAACAAAATTAAGGTTGTGTACCCAAGAAAAGTATGTTGAAAGGGGTGTAACATGTTTCTCTCCTGTTGTTGTTGTTCCCAGGTTGTAAAATTGAAGCAGGTTGAGCACACGCTGAATGAGAAGCGAATCCTGCAGGCCATTAGCTTCCCCTTCCTTGTTAGCTTAGAGTTTCACTTCAAGGTGAGGAAAACAGACTCATATCCTGTTGGAAACTCATGGAAATCATTTTAGTACCAGATCAGTACTTCTAGTGACTATATCTTAAGCTATTACAGTGTAATTTTTAGTGTGTGTACATATATGTGTGTTGTGTGTGTGTGTGTGTGTGTGTGTGTGTGTGTATGAGTGAGTGAGTGAGTGAGTGAGTGAGTGAGTGAGTGAGTGAGTGAGTGAGTGAGCGTATTTGTGCATGTGTGTCTCTGTGTTTGTGTGGTAATTTCAGCATGTATCACACAGTTTGTATGTATTTGAGTGTGTATGTGTTTGAATGTGACACTGTTTGTATGTGTGTATTTGAGTATGTTTGTGTGTGTGTTTGTGTGTGGGGGCGTGAGTGTTTTTCATATCCTTGTGGCAATTATATATACCAACGATAACTGAGGTTGTCTCCCCGCTTCAGGACAACTCCAATCTCTACATGGTGCTGGAGTATGTACCAGGTGGGGAGATGTTCTCCCATTTACGACGGATAGGAAGATTCAGGTCAGTGTCTTCTGTAGTAGTAGTTGTAGTATCCAGTGTTTGATGCTGCTGGGGTCCCTGACGCAGGGGTGGGCAGCAGACGGCTAGTCTTCACACCACGCTTCCAAGCTGCTCTGTCCAGGGGGTTCACTCTGTAGAGGCCACACACCTAAATGTCCTTCCTAACACACTCCAACCAAGATTTGCCTGGCAACTGCATTTTGGTGATGATGTTGATGCAGTCACTGGATCGTTCGACGTGTCCATACCACTGAAGTGAACGAGCGAATGAAACTATGATATTGATTGGCCAGGAGTCCTTCTAACTCTAGGAGTTATGAAGGGAAAATTTCGTGTTGTTTTGTGTTTAGGTCTCGGGGAAAGGAAGAAATAGTAGGATGTTGATGTCCCCCCCTATCTGTTTCTTAATCAGAACGTCTTGTTTGGTGGCATCGGTTGCCTTTTGGTTAGGCTGTGAATGCCCTTGGTTTGGCATCTCTCATGACATGTCTCACGACTCATGGTTGAAAATGATGACCTAGTAACCTACATGTGTAGCTTGGGTCAGTGGAGGTCACGATGTGCTTTCCATCAACCCAGATTCTAGACACTTAGCTCCTTCCTCGTGACCAATGAAAAGCGGCCTGCAGGCTGATTTGAGCTTTTATGAATTAACAAAAGTTCTTACAGACAAACTGAAGGAAATTTAAAATGCATTGCCTCAGGATCTCCCCAGAAATTTAGAGTATGGTGAGGCTAGGCTGAATGTGCCGTTTTCTAACGCTTGGGTATGACTCGGCCGGGGATTGAACTCATGACCCACTGAATGCAAGGCGAACACTCTACTCATTTGGCTACTGCACCGGGTCAAATAGATCCTAACCAGTCTTTGATTTTTTTTGTTAATTTTAATTTTTTTTGTTCAAGTTTTTCAATTCCATTTTCAAAACAAAAGACGCATGGGACAGGCATTGTAATAGATATATAGTACAAAATTACAGAACTCATTCAAATTACAAAAATATGCTTGGAACCCATTCATTGATCAACACTTATAACAATTTGAATATAATCGCTTGGAAAATGCAACTTTAGTAAATAATGATGACTTTATATCAAGTCAATCAAAAACAAAGTTGAATAAGTCTTTAAATTTCAATAAATGAAGACCTTTATTGTACATTTTCCCCCCACTGGGTTAAGAACAGGTCACATATTAACAAGCATATACATAGTTTACTCATATCCATGTCACATGTTAACAATCGTATACATATTCATGTCCAAAAAAATAACATCTACTATATTCTAGTACTTTCGGCTTCTTCTCGCTTTTTGGTAATTGTGTAAATGTAGGAGGCTGTATGATTAGTTAGAGTTGGTTTATTTTAATTTGTTTGTTTGTCCCTGCAGTGAGCAGCACTCCAGGTTCTACGCTGCCCAGATCGTGCTGACGTTTGAGTACCTGCATTCCTTGGACATCATCTACAGGGACTTGAAGCCAGAGAACTTACTTATAGACCAGCTGGGCTACCTCAAGGTAAGAAAACCGTAGGGGTTAAGACTTTGATGGACACCACACATGCTTAGAACACTTGGTTAGGCCATAGTCTGTATAACGCAAACTCCAGCTGTCCTGGGGTTTCAGTCCCCTACCCGCCGCTAGCAGTTGCAGGCGACTACCAACTAGAAGGGCGATTGAAATCAGGCTAGTTAGGCCATAACTTGTTGATCATTAAGAGACTAGAATGTCTGTCCAAAATGTTGGTGGTAAGCCTTGTCTGACTATATAGGCTCACCTTTCTACAATTGCACAGATGAACTCTTATTCCTTCTCCTGAATAGATTGTTAAGAAACTAGAATGTCAGTTAGAAATCTTGGTGGTGGTAAGTCCTGTTTTTGTTGGTGCAAGGGTTCAACCTTCTACAATATATTTTTCCAAACAAAAAAATTGAACTCTTATGTGAATACATGTAAGTATGTTAAACTTGGCTGCAATGTTTTTCTGTTTTTACCACAAAAAGGGGGAGCTGGTTCCTTTTTTTAGTCCAAACATTGAGTTCTGAAGAATTTACTGGTTTACAAATGTCAACTATGAATTAGAAGCATTTGATACACAGACGGTTGCTTGGCACATTTTTATTGAACCCAAAGCCATAAAAGACTTCAAAGACTATGGTTTCCTAGTAGCAGTCATAACAGGAATCAGACTGTCCATTAACACAGATAATGCAGCAGCTTGATCGCTTTGCATTCCTAATTTGTCTGCATCCAGTATCACCCAATGCATGTACCCAAACTAACAGATACATTCAAACAGGTTTTGGAGCATTATTTTGTTGCTTGATACAATGCAGTGATGTTAACTGCGTCATTGTCTCAGCTATAGTTGATGGTATTTCTAAATGTCATTGGGTCAAGATGGATTGGAATATTCATGAGAGACATTAATCTGGCTAATAACGATCATCAAAAATTCAATACAAGTCAGCAACAAATATATTTGTTGTATTTTCATATACAGCAAGTTCTGTTTTCTTTTTAAGTGGTTTTATTTTTCACCGCTTTTATTAGTTTTACTGGAACAAGACCTGATACAAACTATGTAAAAATGATATCTTTGGCTTTGAAGTGTACATTCTTATTCATTCCCTCGGCCGATATTGAAATGAAGACAGAAATGCATACAATATAATGTGTATCTAAAGGAAAGAGATACAGATTACAACTACAGGGTTCCCATGTGACAAGAAGATGTGGTGGGTAATAGGACTTGTGTACAGATTATATGACAAAAAGATGTGTTTTTCTGCAGGTGACAGATTTTGGCTTTGCGAAGCGGGTGAAAGGCAGAACGTGGACGCTGTGTGGAACACCTGAGTACCTGGCCCCCGAGATTATCCTCAGCAAGGTGAGGTTCACAGTGCTTGTTTGTTTGTTTGTTTATTGTTTTGCGAAGCGGGTGAAAGGCAGAACGTGGACGCTGTGTGGCACACCCGAGTACCTAGCCCCCGAGATTATCCTCAGCAAGGTAAGGCTTACAGTGGGATTAGGAATGTTGAGGTTCAACTAAATGTTCTTTTTGGCAAAAGAAGTGTGAGTGTCCTGCTTGTCAGAATTATCCATGATTGGAAAACCTGTATATGCTGCAATTGATAATTTTTATGATGTATAACAAACAATGTTTTTAATAAGACTGTTTACATAGTGCTTAAATGATTCTTTTATGTTGACCGAAGCGCAGTTCAGTCAATAAGTAAAGTTGCCTGCAAGTCTGTTGTCTGTATTCTGTATATATTTTGAATAAATCATTCATCAATTGGTGTGTTTGTACCAATGTTTGTTTGACCGTTGATCTTTTTTCTCCCTCAGGGCTACAACAAGGCAGTAGACTGGTGGGCGCTGGGAGTCCTGGTGTATGAAATGGCGGCCGGGTATCCACCATTCTTCGCCGACCAGCCCATCCAGATCTACGAGAAGATTGTTTCAGGGAAGGTAGGTGTTTCCTCTTTTTTTCAGGATGACAATGGGGAGCCACACGCTCAAATTTCAACCACATAACGCCCGGACAGACTCTTACAAATATTCATACTTTCCCCGCACAATCCCTGAGTGGAACGCCCTGCCTGGCGCGGTTGTTACGGCTCCCACCGTTGAGTCACCGCGCCAGGCTGGAGGCCTGCCCGCCTTAGCCTGGGACCTCCTCCCCCCCTACTTTGCACCTCGCGGGGTTATCTGGGGGTAAACCAAGTTGAAGTTGAACTTGCACAGGTGCACCTGTTTATTAAGGTGTGCTTCACCTGTTTGTCATTCCTTTAACATAATGTGGAGATTCGCATTAGTGTGCAAATTAACAAACACAACATTGTGTTTTTCTTTATCTGCAAATTGCAGAATACAAGTCTTTATATTGAACCTGATTCTACAGCAGCACATTTTTTCTTGTTATTGTTGTTGGGTTTGATTCGCATCACATTTCAGAAGTCTTAACAGAAGTGTGCTGACGCTGACTGCTAGGCAAGGGTTCGAACCTCCTATACCTGCACTAACGACATGTTTCTTTCGATCCCAGGTTCGCTTCCCGTCTCACTTCAGCTCGGACCTGAAGGACCTCCTGCGGAATCTGCTCCAGGTGGACCTGACCAAGCGCTACGGCAACCTGAAAAACGCCGTCAACGACATCAAGAACCACAAATGGTTCCAGACCACGGACTGGATCCTGGTCTACCAGCGAAAGGTGGGCAACACAGACACTCTTAAGACGTCTCCAGTCAATGTCTTTAAGAAACTTGATGAGAAACAGAGTGCTCTCCAACTGGAAAAATTTCACTCACCGGAATTTTCGACCAAATCACTCAGTCTTCATCAGCTGTCTGACCCAAGTGCTGTTTTATTGGGGTTTTTTTTAGTTCGAGAACAGTTTATTTCTCATTATTTTTATTGTACCAGGTCAGATGAACATTCATGCTTAACTGGCAACTGTACTTAAATTCTGGACACTCAGGAGTTTGGGAAGATACTGGGATTTCTAAAGTCTGATTTTTCAGAAAGGCTGATACAGTATTTCAATAATAGTACTGTATTTCAGCTTTAAAAAAAATCCATACTCATAATGACATAGTATGGAATTCATGAAACATTCAAAGTACTTATATTATAAGGCAAAAATACCCTGAATCATGTGGTACTGTACTAGATGTTAAATGTACAGTCAAATTTTACATGTCCATCAAATGGACATGATTTTCTCCACATTGAAATATTGTTATTTCAGTCCTAATTTTCATAGTTATCGATATATCTAACTTAAAACTCCACAAACTTTCCCAGTGTCTTGCCAGGTTTAGAGTGACCAGTGTTTGCTTTACAGTTGTACTTATGAATAGACCATGTAAAGAAAAGGTATGGGGTTGAAATGGTTACTTTGTACAGTAACTGTTTACAAAGGAAACATTGACAGAAAAAGACTTGAAAGCTTGCCTGAAAGTTTATTTTTCATCATAACTTTCACCCCCTTCCCCTATGATTCTCCTTGGTGTATAGATGAACATCTGTTTCTCATTTGACAGGGAAACAAGATTTCAATAATCAAGTATTATCACAAAGTCAGAACTTATATATTGTACTCTTTCATTTATTACGAAATTTGTCACCAAGTCTTAATAGATATATTCTTGACGGGAGTTACCTTTCATTTGATATTTTGCAATATTTGATGATTATTTTGATCATAGATTCTTTGGTTTTCCCCACTATTTTGAACTCTTGGTTCCCTTGTCTTTTTATCTTATTCCCTGTATGTTCAGCCATGTCCCAATTAGTTGTTTAACTTTCCCATACGCAAAGTTGTCTTTGTCCTCTAGGTTAGGCCATGTTGATTTGATTATATGGATGACATCTGCATTCATTTAAATTTTTTTGTCCGTTTCCAAAAAAAAATGTTTTCCACCAAACTTAAAATCATACAAAGCAGCAGCAAAATGAGAAAATACTTGCTGTAAATTGCAAGAAAAAAGGAAAACAGATACTAGATAAAAAATGTCGTAGAATGCCAAAGTCAAAGAAGAAGACGTGAAAGAACAAAAATGAAGACTCTGTTGTTTGGTATACCATACTCTAAGTCATTTGTTGCAGCACATAAGACATGATGAAAGCAACTTTTTTTTTGCTAAACTTTAGTTTTTTTTGCACGCCCACATCAGTTTTGTAGTTCCCAGAGGATGTCATCCATATAATCGACTCAACATGTCCTTATTAAGAGTCACCTGTAGAAGCCATGATTCTGTTAATTCACCCTTGATACCCTGTTTTCTCTTCTTTGGTTACAGTGCGACGTGAGTTGAACGCTGCTGTCACTGGTTTGATTACGTTAACTTCTGTGTGGAACTATACCCTCCTCACGTTTCTTCATAAGAATCCTTCTTGCTTTGCGCCGTAAAATTAAAAATCACAATTAAGAATTGATTTTTACATTTTGTTGATTATCACCTCTATAAAAATGGCGGTATAGTTTTGGGTTCACTTGTTTGTTTGTTTGCCTTTGGTTTTTGAGTTTGTGGTGTTGATATTTTTTTGTGATTTGGCCGTTGCTTCTGTTGCACTTTTCCTCAGTTTTGTCACTACCTAACCCCACTTGC
The DNA here is from genome assembly GCA_035149815.1 of Branchiostoma lanceolatum. NCBI lineage: Eukaryota > Metazoa > Chordata > Leptocardii > Amphioxiformes > Branchiostomatidae > Branchiostoma > Branchiostoma lanceolatum. The sequence continues at coordinate 3,449,250 of CM068876.1, forward strand.
GTGCGTTGCCCTGTCATTCATGTGTCCTGCCACCATTACATCGTCATATATATTTTATTGCATACCTGGTAAAATGCTTATGACGTAACACACACCAGGTTTGTACTGAAGAATACAAGCTGCATATCTGGACAGATTCATTTGATTCACTCACACCGGAAAGAAAATTATAAAATAGCAGTTTTGTAGTACATCTTATGACTCCCCTACATTTGTCTTCAGTCTGTGTCTGTTAATAGCAGTCACTGCATCATTTTTTAAAACCCGGTCCTTGTTTTACTTGTAATCTAATTCATTTGGTCCTTTTATTTTTTAAGGGGGAAAGTCATTGTTTCTACTGACTAAAGAAGCTCTGTGATCAGACTGTGTCCAGAATTTTCCGATATAAGCAGATTTTTATCCCAAGAGAATCCAGTATCATGTCAAAAGTATTGGGGCACACAACCTTTTTTCCCCTTCTAGAAAAAAAAATTGTTTGTGGTACTGTCATAGTGATTTGGCCTCTTGATAAATATGTTTGTTGGTGATGTGAACTTCCATTTAATACAATCGACTAAAATGCAGACAAGACGACCGTTTCTTTCCGTTTAAGTTAGTGTATCCACAGTTTCCTGCGCATGCCCCGCATGAGGCAAATTATTATTCCTTCACAATCATGTGAGGTAACTGCGGCCTGCATATGAAGGATATGTCATTTCATATCATTTCTGATCAGACAGAAACCTGACAATTACCCGTCAATGATTGGTCAGAAAGAGAACAATAACTCATAATAAAAAATTGGTCACAAACGCGACAGTAATGCTGACGATGCAAACTATAACCAAGGCGGTACTTTCTGTCAGCTTGAAGTATCTGCTCTACGAAGACATCACCGAAATCTGTTGTTTGCAGTGTTCTTTTCCTCTTAACCACTCTTCTTCTGCACTGTGATTAACAACTGTTTCTCTTTTGCCAGCTTCGTTTGTTTTGACTCTCATTTTTAATGACATGACATAATCATATGTGTCTCAAAACAATTTTCTTCCAGACTGTATAAAGGAATGAAATAGGACATGTTAATTTAAAGCATATCAAGAAGTTTGCTCTTTCAGACTATGTTAACTTGTATGCCATTACCTGTAGACACTTTCTGTATCTGAAGGGATTCTCCGATACAGCTTCACTGTTTGAGAAATCTTGAGATGATTTGGTTGACTTGTGCAGTCTTGTTTTCCATTCCTGCTCCTGGGCAGGAGTGGAGGCAAGACGTTGTGGCCGTAACTTGTAAGGGTTTGTTTGTGTTTCCCTGTCCATACAGGTTGAGGCTCCCTTCATCCCCAAGTGTAAAGGCCCCGGGGACTCCAGCAACTTCGACGACTACGAGGAAGAACCTCTCCGCATTTCTGCAACAGAAAAGTGTGCAAAAGAGTTCCACGACTTCTGATGGGGTGCCGCGGCAACGCTCGCAGAGAAGGGGGGGAACACAACTGGCCAGAAGGTTCAACAACAACAACTCGCAGCCATCTCTTAGTAGTAAACATAGCGGCGGACTACGTATCGTAGTGCCGCCCACCTTTTCAGTATTGTTCGAGGCGATTGTAAGGAATTCTTGCCACCATGTCTGACGCTAACTACCGTTGCACGTCCACGGTCCCTCCACGAGTCAACTTATCGCTGTCATAGGAACTAGGTTGGTCCGTTGGCTGGTTGGTTGGTTGGTTGGGTGAAACCACAAGGCTATCACTTCTTTCCTGACGTACAACGGCCACTCTTTTCCATGGCAGCAGGAAAGGAAGTCAGTTCCAGTGAAAAGTGGAACTGGCCATCCGACTGGTGAAGATTCAGAACTCAAATTTTCAGTCAGGGAGAGGGAAAATCTTTGACTCATTTCGGCTGTCTTCATCTTGGTTTCAAAAGCAGTAAGCAGGAAATGGTGATTTTTAACCTTCTCCCTGCTGCCTAACCCTGTGACCAAAACAATTTTGGTGCCAAATGGCTACTACAGTAGAGAGAAGGTTAAGGTAGATACCCAGCCAGATATGTCTCGTTGCGTCAGTTTTCGAAGTGGTTGGTTTAACTTGGATATCCCCAGTTCTGCGTGCACCGAAGTTGATGCAATGTTAAGGCTGTAAAGATTAGTTATCATAATCAACTGTTATTCAATACACTGAAATTCTACCAGTCTTTCTGTTCAACGTTTACTAGACCAAGATGAGTTGTACAAAAAAAGGACAGTTTTCCCTCCAAGTTACCTACTGTCCGAGGAATCAGTCGGTACAGCCATTTCCAAAACTGATGTATCTTAACGGTGCACTTTAGGAGTCCCTGAGAAGGGGTCCTTTCTCTGATGTATAATGACATGCATGTCTGCCTGCTGGCCAGTGGAACATTGTTTCTTACCTTGTTAAAGAAAGCCACACACTAATGTCTTGTCCATGATTGACCTATTGCCTCTGCACTCTGTAAGCATCTTGCCAAACCATCTATTTCTGATTTCCCACTTCTTTTTGATTAACCTTCTCCTTGCTGATGTAGCCCTCTGGTACCAAGTCTGTTTTGGTGACAGGGTTAGGCAGCAGGGGAAGGTTAAGGTTGGGCCAACATTTTCTTTAAAAACTGGTATAATTGGTTCGCAAGGAAGCAAAAGACAATTCTACTGTGGAAACAAATCTTTTGTTGCCCTACGTAACAATAGCAAGAACTGCAGAGCATTTCTTAACTGTTTTTCAAATCAAAGATGATATCACACAGTTTTAAAGAATATCAAGAGGAATGTGTCTTGTGCACTTGAAGAATATCAAGAGGAAATTTAAAGTTTCTGTTTTCTTGAGGCTTACAGGCTGTGAAGGCAAGCAAATGATTAGTTTGAACGTAGAGAACAATGTGCCTCCATGTGTAGTAGTCCTTACTGTTTTATTCTTAATGTCATATTTGATTATCATAGATTTGTGTACCTATTCTTGTATATGGAGAAGAAGAGACATGCACACTAAGTACCCAAGGGAATAGGCTTTGGTTGTATCATTATAATGCTGAATTTTCCCCATGAGTTTTAGATGAACTAACGTAGCCTGTTTCTAAATTTTGTGCGTCCCAGGAGAGTCTGTGCAATTGGAAAGGCGTCTGTGTTTAATTTTTATTTTGTAGACCATTTTCTAGCTCCGTGTAGTGATGAGGGGGGGGGGGGGGGGTTGAGAATGTAGCGTTCATGTACTCTCTGTGTGTTTTGCATACTAGAACTGGCAAGGCAACGTTACTTCTGCATTCCTGAAGGAAAAACTGCGAATTTTCACCAAAATGTCCTTAAACATTTGAGGATTTTCCATCTCTATCAAGCCACACAAAAAAGTAGACTGAACAGCTTGTCTTTTTCCCTCCAGGAATGGATGGAACACTCATAGTTTATATTTCACTCCATAGCATTGTTATGTATATATGGTGGGGAAAAGGTCCTCAGATCTAGTGTAGCCAGCCTCTGTTGCTAACTGTTCAGTAGTTTAACTTCAATTTTATACATCAGAGATGTATTGAAAAATGAGTACACGATTTTGGAATTCTCCTGGTTAAAAGCAGAACTGTTACCTTATCTGCGATGTTGCCAATTTTTTCCTGTGAATGGATGTAATGTTTAAAAACACTGACGTAGCACTGGTTATCACTTAGAGAGGCTTTTTTCTGCACCCGCTTTCTTCCAGACCCGTATTTTTGCACAAAGAAATGAAATTATTATGGTGGATGTTGTGAGAGAAAAAAACACAAAAACAATAATCCTTCCTGTTTGACAGTAGCACTTCAGATGGCGTAACCTTAAGAAACAATGGTAGTAGTGTTTGGAATAAAGACGGTATCAGAAGAAAACATCCCTTCATTTTTTCCAGAAAATCTTGTTTTTATTTCTGGAAGTGTTGTTGCCCAGTTTGGGCACCAGTGAAGGCGTGTTGCGGCAACTACACGTACTGAACAGAGTAGTTGTGCTGGGACGTTCGCTCGTTGACGGTCCACTTATGTTGTCGGTGGTTCGACAGGTTATGCTGGAGTAGACAAGGCTATGCTATATATACATATACATAAATATATATATATCTGGTTTCTGTAATGTGCCCATACTTCCGTTGGACGGGTGGACTTGTCCCACTCGCTATTGTTGCTGTTGTAAAAATGTCTAGTTTTAGGCGTAATCTTCCCAGAGTTTTTATCATATATCAATGATACTGGAGATAGATTTTTGAACAATATTGGTAGATAATGAAATGAAAATATATTTAAAGTTTTGTTGTAGCTCTGTCTGGAAGTGTCGTTATTGTGTGTCTTACTTACTTGAAAAAGTAGCCTGAGTCTCATCCTAGTTACTTCCAGGGCTCCTATACCCTCCCTTTACCTTTGGTTGGTGAAGGGAGAGTTTGGGAACCCTGGAACTAGCTAGGATGACACCCAGGCTATTGAAAAAGTGGTTTGTTTGCAGAAAGTTTGACCAATGCTATTACTATGAAACCCATGAAAATGACCAAGAAGAGCATGGATGCACATGCTTCTGTGTGTTTGTGTGTGTGTGTTAGTGAGAGTGTGAGGGTGTGTGTTGTACCGTGTAAGTAGTCCATGTGTTGTATGTGTGTGTAAGTAGTCACAGTGTGCCTGCATTTGTGTGAAAGCACGTGTGTGAGTGTATGTGTATGTACATGTTTGTAAGTGTGTAGTTAAGTAGAAAACAAACCCACTGAGAAAACAAAGAAACTGATAGAGGTAAAGAGCCCAGGTGAAGAAGCACTGAGAAATCATAAGTGTCTGGAAGAAGGCCATCTCTGTCCCTTTATGTCTACTCTCTGACCGACCAACTTAAGAAAGAACATATTGATCACCCTTGATAGAACCCTGGTGGCTTTGATAGTCAAGATCAGGTCAAGCTTCAGGGTCAAGTTTAAGCGCATGGAAGAAGGGAACACAAGACCCCATAAGAGTCCATTTCGTTTCGCATGATTAGCGAATGTCCGGAATGGAAGACTTTTGCAGAAGAGGACTTTTCCGTCAGACACATAACCATGTGAATGAAAAATCAAGCAGAGGTAGAAAAATAAGCCATGCACTTACTATGATGAAGAGAAGTTGTTCACTTTATACAACACTAAGAAACTTTCCTCTAGCTGCCTGACCTAAAGAAATGGGTCGATTTTGTGCCGTGTATGGAAGATGGGCCGTGAATGGAAACTAGACGTATAGCCCTGTGTAACATAATAGAACCAACTCAAATACACATTTCAAATAAATGGAAAAAAGGAGTTCAACAGAAAACAACAGGTGGACATAGCTAATGCCATAAGGTGTATTAGGACATTATCATAATCTACCCAAGTAGCATAGACGGCTCCAGAAAAGGTACTATATCGGCGCCAGACAGGAACATATATACATGCATTATGAAGTAAAACATGTATCACTTTAGGTATGTCAAACTATAAAGAAATAAGACTATACGTGTGAAGAGAAATCAAAGTTATTCCTATGTCGTTACAGTTCTTAGACCACGAGTGAAAATTCTACAGTGTTACTCTGGGTTTTGGACAAGGCAGTTATGCGTTATGTCGTTCTTGCTTGCTTGCTAAGCATCCGAATGACAGCCTCCCTTTTCGGGAGATGATGTCAACCCAATTGGGCGGGCATGTACGAGCCTTGGACGGCTGAGCTGAGCTGTCCTATGGCTTAGGAGATCACTAGTTCTCTATCTGGGAACTTAGTGTCTCAAAAAACTAGGGCCCTCCGCGGTGCCCTTAAGGCCGGTCTGGCCACGCCAGGCTGTGCCGCAAGACGTCACGTGACACGATGTCGCATAAAGTCAGAATTATAAAAAAAATATACAAAATTTAGTCATTATAAGTTCATTTTCCCACTATTTCCCAGACTCTTCTAGCCCTCCCCTCAATACAAGGTTTAATATTGTATGCAGATCCCAATAGCGTTATTCGACCTTTTGTGCCCCAGCCCCACCTACACCCCCGCAAATCTTTAAAGTATTTCCACAGCAAGCATCTTTCACTTGTGGTTTGAACACTAAAAATACCATTTGGGTAAATTATGTTGATATGCACCTGTAACACAGGTGAGCGTAATTAATACCAATCTATCAATTGCTATGGTAACAGAGATTCAGCCATAAACACAATGAAGACTAGAAGCAATTGGTGTTGGAGATTCAATGGTTTAATGTTTTTGACTTACACAGACCTTTATACAGAACACATAGACTTTTATATGGAACGACTTCGGACAATATTTTCACTATTCATAGACAGCCTGCCTAGATCATATACAGAAGACATCTGTCAATGAAAATGTCTGCTTGAATCGAAAAATGTTTAGACTGGTCTTGCGCGTTGCTGAATTCGTGTCTTGTTCTCCCGATGCAACACTATGTACTTCTTGTTTTTCAATATCATCAACGGCTTCCGTCGGTCCTTGAAGATGGTCGATTGTCCCTCTTGGTGGTGCTGGAGTAACGTCGCAGTAACTGTAAAAGACTATCCACAACATACGATACAATAAGTCAGGGGTAGTATAAAAGTGCCCGAGATATTCCTACATTGCACCAGTCACACATGAGTACAACGATTCCATCACAATTGTTGTCTTGCTAAATCACAATTGCCAAAACAGCGTCCGACAGCTCTTTATGATGTTAATGAATACGCACAGCAAGCTAAGATCACAGATTTTGAATACTTTGAATACCTTCTAGGAACTTCAGCCAGAAAGATGGGATTAGATTAGATTAGATTATAAAGAACCGCTTGGAAAGTCCAGACTGATGATCGAGTCTTCACTTCAAACTAAATACAGTTTAACTCGTCGTAAACTATGGTTAGATATGGTGTATGAAAATACAATGTACGTCAGGTACATGCACACATGAATGGCTGAACCAAGGACTGTGTTTATCTCATTGTGGACTTTTCTTTTCGTGTTGAGAATGAACTTAGTGTTTCTTAGTGTTTTTGAAACCGATAGAAACATACCACAAAGCGATTAGGTTAGCATGTTGAAGGTTAGCTTCCTAAGGTCGGTGTGATCGTATTGATGTAAGTTTGTTAGTGTGCTATAGTTAGTGCGTGAAGGTTAGTAGCAAACAATAAGAGAGACATTTCGTATCCGCTTCCAACCAAGGCACGGGGACTCTGCTGTCAGTGGACAGGCCAAGCCCTCCTAACAAGTCATAGGGCAAGCCTTTCCTCAGCAAATCCGCCACGCCAGCCGATCACTTAGGTATTCGTGTAAACAAATAGCACTAAGCGAACATAGCCATATGGTTGGGAAGCAACAGGAGAGGAAGGAAGGGGCGCGTATGAATTTAGCAACTTTGGCTTTGCCTGTAAAACGCAGTTCCGAAAGCGTGATGTTTTGTTTATGGTAAGAAATAGGCTTGGATATATAGCACCAGAAACTAAATTTCTTACTTCTCTGAGTTGACATTTCCCTGATACGAGTGTGTGTTCTGTACATATATTTACATTCGTGTCCACTTACATCAAAAAGTACTGTTAGTCTTCAATAAAGGAGAAAAGAAGAAGAAATGAAAACATACCGTTAACACTTAACTGGTTCTGTGGTTCTGTATTCATATGCTAACATCGGACATAAAAGAGATTACATTATGTTCACACACACACACACACCTGTAACACAGGTGATCATGATTAAGACTGAATGCTTAGTATATCAATCATAACTGGTAAACTTAGACGGTCGACGTATTAGTCAGATTACTTTCCATTCAATCGTAATTGAGGAGCACCTTTCAACAATGCCGAACGTAATACGAAAGAATCATACCTATGAACGCTGCCTGTGACTCGTAACTCCGAAATCCACGCTTCATATCGCCCTCAAATGACAACAAAATCTTCACGTGTCAGTGAGGACCCCTAGCGGTTCAAATTATCTATGCACCTGCTGGAGGAAGGTTTTCCTGCAGTAATATTCTTTGGCCGTATAGGGGCGCTATTGAGCCATGCGTCCAGTCTTACAGTGCGTTATCACGATACAAGCTAGCCTTGCTCTAAGAAAGGAAAACGTCACACTGTAGAAACTTTGTCGCTGTTTTTGCAATGTTTACAAACAAAGACACCATGCATATGCGTAATTTTGAAGTAAACTGAGGCACTGGAGAGGAAATGCGGACGGTCTTTCCTAACTACTAAGTTTCTCGACCGATCAAAGACAAGGTCAGAAATCTATCGTATTATCTCCTGATTACCCAAATGATGCGAGTTATGTTTGTTATAGCCTCTACCAGGCTCCGCAAGATGGCTGGGAAAATAGTAGGAATCGGCAAATAAAAGGAGTTAGCTACGGAGAGAGGGTCCAATCTGGAGAGAGGGTATATCTATGGCAGATAGAGGCTATGTTTGTTAGACGAGTAAGCTGCATTTGAATGCTCATTTAGACAAGTAATCCTACTGCAGGTTATCATTGCGTATAAAGCGGACAAATGTTGCAAATACAGTAGCTGAAATATACTTTTTCGTGACGATTGTGGACGCGGGTTTACCTGCAATATTATTTTTAGCCGTTAGTCGGCGCTTTTGAGCCATGCATTACGGATAGTTGACAAGGTCGTAAGTTTATCGTTTTACATCCTGATTATCCAAATGATACAAGCTACGTTCGTCAGACGAATAATCCATATTTTGGCCGTGCTCTTGATTGTTACTAGGTTTACCTGACAAATTCAACATTTCTATCTCAACCAACCGTGGTTCTTGTGGATCAACTACTATTTAGAGGGATTTATACTATGTTGTAATACATGCACTATAGAAAAGAAAATGACCACTTCATTGTAACAATAATGTTTTATTGAGATGGTGCAAAAACTCTGCCCAATCTGCTAAAATGTATCTTTTTGAAGCAAGTCTCGTACAAAAGTTATATATACAATAAAGATCATTGATCGATAGCTCATATTACAACTTACCACATCGTTATCTAAAATACCCAAACGTCTTTTGCTTTCAATCATGAACTCACTAATTCGCGATAACACCGCATTAACTTCATCACAAGATGACTATAAACATATACATCTAATTCATTAGATAATTTGTAACCAACGTAGTGATATTTACAAAATCTTTTATGGCCAAATTTTACAAAGAAAATGTCACAATTTCCAAAGAGTACAATGCACCTAGTTGGAAACCTAGAACTTATTGGATTGGAGAAAAAAAAGAAGAAGCTGCAAGCATACTATACACTGACTGTCTGTACAAACCAATCATTGTTAAGGAGCTTACTTTATCACACAGACACCATTCATTCATTCAGTCATTCATCTATCCAACCATTCATTCATACATTAATTTTCTAACTTCAAGTCGCCAGTCTGTGGACTTGGGACACGTAGAGACCTGCTCTGTTGACCGCGGTGATGATGACGTAATGGGCTCTGCTGTGGTCCACCCCCGTGACAGTCATAGCCGTTTCCATGGTTTCCACCCACTGCATGACGTCACTTCCTCCCCGCACGGTTCCCAAGGAAACCTCGTATACAAGCACTGATTGGCTGAGGAAGTTGCCCGTCCAATCGAGATGCAGGACGTCGGGTGGCTGCCATTGGCTGATGACTGAAGAACCTAAACGTGAAAAAAATATTGGGTTGCTTAAATAAACATTGTAATACTTTTAACAGTTTGAGAAAGTAGAAAATAAGATCTAAAAGACGGTCAAGTGAATGCTTCCCTTTTATTTAATGTGATCATCTGACGGTCTTAATTCTTATGAACGCAAGACCTTTGCATGTATTAAATCTATGGTTGCATTAAGCAATCCAGGAATAGCCAGGTTGGTAAATCAATGGTCAAAACATTTGAAGCTCTACACGGCATGTAACAGCCGGGACCAAACAAAAAGTACATACATGTATTTCACACAAAGTCTAATTTATAAGTGTTATACAGCAAATTGTATCATATGATAGTAATACAAAATTAAACAAACCGTTGACAAGTGGTTGTTCTGTCTCTATGGTGACGTTGGTCCAGACGGCGTCGCTGACCAGCCCGCCCATGTTGACCGCCCGGCAGAAGACGGTGTACGTCCGGTGTGACTCCAGCCCCAGGCCTGACAGTGAGGCCGCCGTCTCCCCGTTAACTCCGGCAGACAACCACATATGGGTGTAGTTACTAGGTCCACTGATGGAAATCTGGGAACATGGAAAGAAACGTATGGAAATGTGACCTAGCTACAGTGCGAAAGACAACCAGTCAGTAATTATTGCCCTGAGGATGGTGACAGATGATCACTGAAAGGTGGGCTTGAATAAAACACTTGGTTGTGAATATACTTTGAACTTTGTTACCCAATGGTCTTCTAAGTTTAAACTACAAAATGATTTCAAAATTTACAGTCAGCCTGGGTGCCATCCTCCGTAGTGGCCGCTGGCTCAATCTTTTCGCTTGCTAACCACGGATAGCAAGCGAAAGATCAAACTAGCAGGATGGCACCCACTAGCTAGGCTATTTTACTGTAACATGTTATAAAAAAAGGTTTTTAAAGTCTTAGCCACCAACAACAAATCAATCATAGTCGTCAGTAACGTTACCTCATAGTGGTCTATCCCAGCCTCATCCCTAAATCCCTCCCAGAAGAAGCGCAGTTGATCCGCTGCACTCTGGTGACTGTCCCCGGCAGGGAAGGGTGTTTGAGACGGGGACGCCACACGCAGCGCGGCGGCCGTACTGTCGGGCGGGCTGGTGACGAGAGTGACCCCATCCGTGACAGCCTGGGACTCCAGCCCGGCCTGGTTGTGGCACCGCACGGTAGTGTAGACGGTCTGTCCGTGGTGGATCAGACCTGTAACGGAGCATAATTATTACAGGAAGCAAGATAGCTGGTAGCAGCCAGTCCAATCTATGTATATTACTAACTTAACTATAGCATAGTCCATCAACCTCCTTGATAAAAGTAAGAAGTATGGTTGCCATCTGCTGTGCAAGTAGTGACCTCTTACCCCATCCACCCAGGAAAGAGCACACCCATGTTTTGTAGTACTACGACAATCCTAGAATACAGGACTTAGCAGGATCTACTGGCTCTGTTTGATTCCAGAACATCATGCAACATATATGATTTAAGATCAGCTTTATTTCAAATTTCAGTCAGCTTACGCAATTAAGATACTAGATACATGTAGTTGCTCACATTAACAGATATATCCACAATAGCAGCAATACAATCATAGGAGAGTTAAATATTGTCAACTTTATGAGAGAATTCCTAGTTCAAGTTCACATAATTTCAATGCCATAACGGTCAGTAGTTTACCTGTGAGATTCTTCGATGAGGATGACAAGCTATCCGTGGGCTGGAAATGCAAGATCTCTGTTGAGCCTGGACTTAGACCTGGAGAGAAAATGAAACTTGTAACCGTGAGTAACATAATAAAGAAATTGTGCAGTTCTAAACTCATAGGTGTCGGCATTCATATGACCTAGAGTTTTACAAGTTAAGGTTAGAGAATCCAAATAGTGGACATTGAAGACTGACAGTTATTATGCAATGGTTACAGAAATGCAGTGCGACATAAAACAAATAAGGGCTCAGGCAAAAAGACCCCACGACAAACAGATGAAATAATTGCAGATTACCTTGTGCCCACTCACACAGGCTCACACCACTCTCTTTGTCTTCAACTTCCCAGCTGGCAGTGAATGTTAAATCGCTCTGGTAATTTACGTCCTTGCCTTCCACCCCATCCTTTAATGACGAAATAAAAACAGTTTACAGATGAAAGTACATGTATGTGACAAGTGACGTTTTAAGTAGACTCAAACTCAAAACTCAACTCAAAACTCAAAAATTTTCATGTTGATTCATCAGTAAGTTTTATCATCATCTATGGGCTTTGGTGGTTATTAGAGAGTGAGGGAGGATCTCTTTCTGTCCACAAAAATTTTAGTAACTATTCACTGACTTTAGTAATCATACAAACATGACCGATACCATAGCAAAGCCTATAACGACTCAGGTGAATATGCAGTAGTAGCTCATTAAATGTTGACTTACCCTGAATGTTACTGATCATAGGAGGAATCAGATCTACTATGGCGGGTTCTGAGCAGCTGGTTATATCACAGTCTGAATGACCTATCACACCTAAGCTTTGCATAATCTAGCTGCAAGCATTTTGTAAAACTTATAATGTAGTGAAGATGCCTTTACTGTACTGTACTTGCGTGATTTTTCCCCATTACTCACTGTGACACTGGAAACCACTGAAATGCACAAGTAGTACAGTCTCCTGGCTCCCAGGAATTGAACCCGGGTTGCCAGCTCACAAACCCACAAGTAAGTAAGTGGCAGTTGAACCACATTGTTACACCATAATGGCTCATCCAATGTCGACTCACCCTTATGTTACTGATAACAGGAGGAGTCAGGTCCACCACGGCAGGCTCCGAGTACACCACGGTCCTCAGCTCCGCGGCGTTTGTGGCCACCACGGTCACGTGGACAGAGCTGCCGTGCTGGAGATGGAGGTCCTCATTCCTTCCAGACGTTCTGCGGCCAACAGACTTAAAGCCCTGGAGCTGGGTTCCTCCTGTAGCCAGTATAATGTAAAAAGAAACCATGATGATGAGGGTATAGTCGAAAAAGTGACTGTCACAATTTGGGACCACATTCTTCACACTGGCAGCAGCAGCAAAACCTTAACTTAAGCTGCAGTATGAAGTTAAGAAACAGCTAGTACTGCTATGAGGAAATGACAGATGGTCACTGAAATGTCAACAAGTACTGGTTGTGTGCAAATAAGTTTGTAATCCATTGATATAATTAAAGAAACCGTGTCGAAAGTTAGAAAGAACTTCAACAGATAAAACCTTAAAAGGTAAAGACTGTGCCATCTTTAAAAGATTTACTACATAGAGCTCACTAACAATGTCAAATGTTCTGAAATATAGTCTGATCTTTGATACCAAGGATACTGCAGGAAAGATGATGAGGTGGTACCAAAGGAAATTTACCTTGCACTGTCCCAATAGCCCACTCGTACTTCACAATCGGACTCTCCAGATCCTCCATGTCCCAGCTCGCCTGAACCACGTGCCAGTCCGCCGCCGTGCTGGTGTGAACGTGTACAAGTCCGGAGACGCTCTCTCCGTCTGTAGCAGCCATATATGTTTATTTCTCATCTCATCTTAAACCATTGATTATCTAATTGATATCCTTATTGTAATGTTATTACATTCTATGTACTACTGTAACTGTACTTTATCATCTATCGATTATAATCAATTTTGATTTAGTATACAGGAGGAGGGCCTAGCATAACCTATATTATGTTTCTTCCCTCCTCTTGCACCTGTTTTATCCATTGTCTATCCTAATATGTATTATGTACTTTCTTGTTGTGAAAACAAACAAACAAATGAACAAACAAACGAACCCGACTCCTGCTGCGTGCTGACGTTCACAAGCCTCACGCCGATTTGATCCAGCGCCATCCCCGCTCTACCTACGGAGCTGAACATGATGTCAGACTCGGAACTGGTCGCTGTGAAGTAGTAGAGGTGTCGGTGCCAGTTTTGGGCCGCTTCTTTGCTTGAACCGCTGCGGTCGAACGTCCCGAAACGTTGGTACAACTTGAACGTCCTGTGCAGACCCGGCGCAGAAACCCGCCCCTCCTGTGACTGGAGGGGTAGGGACATCTTCTCCACATGTCTGACGTGGAGGGTGAGTTGGTACTGACGGCCGGGTTGAGTCGGTACCTTCTGTGAGACGCTGCCGTGAAGATGTAGATACTTCTGTCCGTCTCTGGTTGCAAACCCGGAAGCGGCTACAGCTTCAGCCGTACCTTTACCCATATCATTATAAAAAAAAACATTTTCACAACTATAAGATTGAACTGCATCCTTCTTTTACAAATCATTGTTAACATTACTATCGTAATCATAGTACCCATATAATATAATGAAATACATTTCGGTCCTAGAATTGAACTATTGCCTTATGATCCACGGAATTTGATCCATACACCTTCACTTTCACTTGTGTAGACATTGATAATCTACATTATAAATGGTTACCTGTAAATGCAGAAATGTTAGAACCAACGCAAAAATTTGTGTCCACCTAGACTGTAGCGCTACTTTTGTTTCAAATGCAAACTTAAAACCTCCGCGAACACTCAATTCTCTCCCTACCCCGAAATAAAAACTACGCATTTAAAGTACCTGATACATTCCACTCTGCTCCAAGAGCCTGCTCGAAAGAAGGGTTGTTGACGAGGTTTGGACCAAAGTTGAGCTTAGCGACGGGAACGGGTGGGGTAGAGTCCACCGTGATGCCGTTTGATGAGACCGGTGATGATCGTAGGCCCGCAGCATCCACAGCTGTGACTGTTGAGAAGTACTTGGTACCTGTTGTCATGGATATGGATGGGAAAAATGAGATGCTTTGTCGTTTACTCCTACTATAAAATATCAGTTGATAAATGTTTTCATCAACCAAAACTAATGTGCATGAATCTTGAGAAGGTAATCAGACACGGAAAGTATGAGATGCATGCTTTACGACTATCAAATTGAATATAGTCAAGCCTGTCTGTTACTTATCACTCAACACTGGGAAAACAATCACAGTAGAAGGGTGGTCATTATAGACAGGACTGATTCTTAATTTTTGGATCATGGGGAAAATAATTGAAGGGACCACCAAAAGAGAGAGAGAGAGAGAGGCAGACGGAGGGAGAAAGAGAGAGAATGAGGGAAAGAGATAGACAGAGACACGCAGGGAAAGAAAGAGGGACACACACACAGTGACACACACACACACACACACAAACACACACACAAACACACACACACACAGACCCCACACATATACACACACACACATACACATGCACTCAAACACACATATTTACACACACACATACAGACTCACAATCCAAAAACTGACTTACCTGGTATCAAAGCCTGTGTGAGTTTCTCAGTGGCAGAAATCTGGACACCAACGTCCCTACAAGGCAGGATGTCCTCAGCCCCGGGAGACGACCCCACACACCAGACGTAGTGGTGTATGTAGGACTCCAGGTCGGAGAAGCCATGCCACGTGGCCCACACGGCGAGACTGTCGTTCTGATAGTCCGCGTCGTGCAGACCCAGGCCGTCGTACACTGTGCCTGCTGTAGGCGCAATGGTGTCTACCTGTAAGGGATAGAGTCAATGTACATATGTCAATAAAAATGAATAGATGAATAGATAATAAGTTGGCAAGCAGGGAAAAAGACAAAGGATTTACTAGACTAAGTGTAAGATTTGCTAAGTTGACAATGCAGGACACAGACTTGAAGCTCTGCAGTGACAGCATGATTATGATACCTAGGCCAATTTGTGACTAATTTGTCTTGTAGCCAAAAATGTAATTAATATAAAATGACTATACAGCAAATTTTTGTCTCAGTCTCTGCAACTTTTGTCTCAGTCTCAATAATGTGCACAGATATCTACCTACCAGAAAGGGAATCTAATAAATTGCAGAAAAATTGAAGAGTTAAATGTTCAGAGAATGAACCTAATGGTCTGGTTTGTTTCTTAATGCTTGGATCATTAGTAGAAAGGCTCCAAGGCTTTAAGCTAAGAATTGAGGAGTTACATGTAAATGTTTAGAGACTGAATCTAGTGGCCTGTTTGTTTCTTAATGCTTGGATCAGTAGTAGAAAGGCTCCAAGGCTTAGCTTAGGATTGAGGAGTTAAATGTTCAGAGACTAAATGTAGTGGCCTGTTTTGTTTCAAACAAACCAGTCCACTAGATTCAGTCTCTGAATATTTAAGTCCTCAATTCTTTGGCAGATCAGTGAGCCTTCAACAAAACGATTAACCTTGATGCCGTCTGATGACACAGTGGTGTGCAGCCCTGCGTGGTTGGTTGCCATGACGCTGCTGTAATACGTCATGCCCGTCTGGAGGGACAGGCTGTCCAGCGACGTCCTGGTGAGGTCAGGGGTCGTAGTGACGCCGCCCCAGGCAATGACGTCACTAGCTGCAGATGGAGAGAGGTGAAAATTGTAATTCTTGGAAATTGTATAATTGCCGGTGCAATGGCCTAGTTGGTAGAGTGCTCGCCTTGCACACGGTAGGTCGTGAGTTCGAACCCCGGCCGGGTCATACCAAAGACTTTAAAAATGGTACATACTGCTTTCTCTGCTTAGCACTCAGCATTTGGGAAAGAGTATGGAAGTTAAACACACATCACTACCAGCGGACTAGCCCCCTGCTGTAGTGACTTGCACAAATGTGTGTGGCCCAAGGGCTATAGAAATGGAGATGGGTGCCACCCCTATGCGTCTTTTCAAGACGCCCGGGTCACTTTAACTTTAACTTTAAGTGTGTTACACTTGACTGCAAAGCTAATGAAATGTACGTGCCCCCAGAACATCCATAGCAACACAACCATAGTATTATGTGTCTGACATAAGATAAAGATCATATTAAGAGTTTACTAAGTAAGTACTTGAAAAAAAGTCCAAAAGTAAGCTGAAGAAGATTGAAAGTATTGTCAAAACTACCCCAAGAAGACCACTGAGAGGACTGATAAAATCTGGTCTATGTGGACAGGTGGTCATTATAGACAGGATTTTTAATGCTTGCCCATGTGTCAGTGGGAGAATGATGTAAGAGATGGTTAAAAAAGTTGTCATATTTGCCATATACACAAACTTAAGATATTAGGTGTAGGACCATTAAACATAGAAGACATTGCACAAACAGACCAATGCTAGCAACTCAGAGGTAGAAAGCAATTATTACAGTAGGCTGTTCCATTCAGCTTGATAAGCATAGTTATAACATACCTCCTGAACTTGTTCCCAAAGCCACCTGGTAGTTGTTTATCTCCCCAAATGTATCAGGGAAAACTCCGTCCCAGGAAACTGCAAGCATGGTCTGACTAGTGGTGAAGTCCTTGTCCTTGTTGGTGGAAATATTCTCCAAATCTTTTACCTGAGGAAATAAGTCGCAGAGTCAGACATAAGGAAAAAAAATCCAACCTACTAGCCATTCACATTGCTTCAGTACCCTACTTAGTAGTTTCTTTTAGCTACAGCACCTATCAAACCGTGAACCAATGCCTAGCTGTTCCGATTGAGTTATTGTCGGTGTCATAAATTTGTAATGGGGAGGTCACCATGCAATCAGTGAAAACAAAACCGTAAAATTTCAAGACTTTCTGGGCCAGGCTGGAGGCCTGCCTGCTTCAGCCCGGGACCTCTCCCCCCCTACTTTGCCCCTGATGGGGTCATCTGGGGGTAACCGCTAAGTTAAAGTTGAAGTACTATAATCACCTTTCTGGAGGCAGACACCTGCGGTGGCAGTGGCAGGCTCCTCACACCATCCGAGGTGAAGATGGCGAAGTCGTTCTGGTTGTACCAGGCTCGCACGTACCACACGTACGTCACACGGGGCTCCAGGGACGCTTTGGGGAAAATGAAAATATAACAAGCATTCATCATGACTGTATGTATGAAATAATGTAGCAATAATAAAACAAACTGAACTGAAAACTAGCTGTTAGAAATATGAAAATCATCATCAATGATAATGGTGAAACAATTATTAATAAGATGTCACCTAAGGTTTAGAAGACTTAGTATATTGATTGAAAATGTCATATACAGTACTAAGAATTATATTTTTCTGTTCAAAGAAGGGACACAAAGTTTTTCATTCAAACATTTAAAGACACACTGAAAGCTTTTAGTAATAAGTTACACCTACCGTAGGCCCCGTCTCTCGGTAGTATAAGAACTGCTGACGTCCGACTGCCGACGTCGTGCCAGATCCGGTCTGTACTGGTGTCGAACACGTGACTACCGACAGCCTCTCCGGCCAGACCTGCACTCCACTCGTATCTGTCAACAAAACAATTGGACTTCACTAACAGATTTCCAACCAGATTAATAACTACATAAAAGGCACTTAATTACACAATCATGTACTACATGGAATGCACCCTGTAGAAATTGCTATCAATATCCTATAGATTCCATCTATGCAATGCTCATACTGAGCTAACAACAAAATCATTCATTACCCCTGTTATAGCAATTGGCTTAACAAGAATATGAACAAATGGAAATGGGTTAACAAATCTGTGAGCAGAAGTAGCTTATTACACAAGGCCCTTGATGAAACAGATACAAAGTATCTGTATTGGGTGTTTCAACAGTAGAAGGTTTGCATAGATAGTTTAGAACACATGCCAATCAAACCTTTCCACTGGAATCCTGCCATCCTGTTCAGCCCTCCAAGTTGCAGCAAGAGAAGTGGAAGATCGGGTAAAGTTGACGTCCCGGCCATCTTGGACATTTGTGTGAAGATCAAAGGTGTCAAACACTTCAATTGATGTATATTGAGGGTCCCCTGTAAGAGAGTTGAACATATTATTTGTATTTCTAAATCAAACTTTTCTAACTTCACATACAAACTGTACTCTCTCATCTTTGATGTCAGAAGGAAGTTAAGTCCATTTTACATCACACAAATTGATGCTTTGTAACTAGATTTATAGATAAGTCTCCAACAACACTCAGATGTTGTACCCTAACAAAGAATCTTTTCATATGCAAAAGTAATCATTCATAGTCAATGACTCACTTGTAAGATATGACGAGAAAAAAAAGCCACGTTGAAGAACATAATATTTCTTATGTCAGTGATAATTTTTGCATACATGCTAAAAAACCAACATGGATAGTCATCATAGACAGTCATGTGACTCTGGACACTATTATAATACAAGATTACATACCAGTGACGTCATTGCAGGCAGCGTTGAGAGGCTGACACTGCTGGTTGCTCGGTGCACATGTGCAGTGACCCTGGCAGGACTGCGCCTCACATCGGCGCACTAGGTCTAGAATCCCACTCGTCGGGTTAGAGGGGACCGCTTCAAAAGTTGCGTGTGCGATATCACTGTTCAAGCCAACCTAAGGAGCACAATCAAGAATAATATGAAAATTTCAGCAAAGAGAAAATTACAGGATACACTTTTTAAGTTTGGACTTTGTCAAGTTAATATGAGCCAGAAGTTGCAATTTGTTTGACCAAATCTCTGAATCAATTTTGTTTTGTAATTAAAAATTGGTGTGTTGAAATAAAAAGAATGCCATTGATACATAAAAGTTATACAACATTCTCCATAGTTGACTATGCTTTAGAAGAGCTATTATGATAGAATAAGATAAGACATTTTATTTTGATCACATTTTCCATGTTGCTAATTAATACAATGATTGTTTCTGCACAAGTAAAGTTATTCCGAACATTCAAGCTTTTGATGATCCTTTTCAATTTGAAAAGACTCAGTCTGTGAATGAATATGACACATAGAAATCTCTACAGAAGGTAAGACATTACACTGTAACTCACCGTATTGACTGCCCATAAGGAGACATAGATCCTCTCTCCAGGCACCAAGTCCCTGCTGACCGGAACAGTCCCCAGCTGGACCTGCCCTTCTCCTGAGGACTCATAACTGCCGCTGTGGTTCATTCTTACAGGACCAGTCTGGGAATAGAAGGAGATAATTTAAGATGATTTTGTCAAAGACAGTCATAATTGTTGGTGACAGGGTACGCCTGGCGATTGACATAGCTATAGGTGACGCCATATTGCATTATTGGAGCTATATGAACTATATGAACGGTGGTGGCGAATCTATGATTGTAACCTTTTTAGTATTACAGAAAGTATAACATTGAACCAGAAGTACAGTGACAGCAGTACAATGTGAGAAGGCAGACTTCACCTTCTTACCTATTTTGCTTGTAACCATTGTTTCAGTACCAAGGACATGAATATCAGCACTGAAAATGTGTGATTGTATAATACATTTTGTATTGTTTATTGGGATTTGAACCTTACACAGTAGTCATATAAAGAGAAATTAAACTGTTTAGAACATTTCTAATGGACATGCATGCATCTATAACCTACCAACAACATGCATATGGGGGGCAGCAAACTGCGACTTAGTTACATTCTGAAAACACCTTCTTGTAGGGTCAATATAATTCATCCTATCTTACCATGGTGAGGTCTGTGTCGCTGTATGACGTCCCCACAGTGACCAGGTAGTGGTCTACCCCGCTGTGTGGGTCAGTGAACCCCAGCCAGGCCAGACGAAGGTGTGGTCCGGTTGAACCAATGGTCTGCCAGTACGTCATGTGACCGTCTACGTCACGTCCGAGCTGCGTCACGTGATCAGTGGCAACGGCGAATGTGCCGACTGTAGGAGGCGAGGAGTCCACCTGTGCAGAAGAGTTAGTTAGTTTGTTTGTTTGTTTGTTTGCTCATTGACTTTCTTTAGAATAAAATGT
Organism: Branchiostoma lanceolatum; assembly: GCA_035149815.1. Lineage (NCBI taxonomy): Eukaryota > Metazoa > Chordata > Leptocardii > Amphioxiformes > Branchiostomatidae > Branchiostoma > Branchiostoma lanceolatum. Next base: position 3,469,597 of record CM068876.1, read on the forward strand.
AGATACATAATCATAGAGCTGTCTACTTCACTTAATGAGAGGGGGAATTTTTTTTATTTATTAGTGTATTTGTAAGTGTGTTTTTTTGTTTTTGTTTTGCATAACCATTAAACTGCCTTTAGGCCTATCACACCAGTTTTTCACCTGAGTGGAGTGAGGGAATATGTGCTAAGTGCTGATTTCCAAACATACCATGTGTCCTGGTGACTCCCTTGTTGCGCACAGCATTGCCGCGTTACACGCCGTGACCTTGACGTAGTACGTGTCTCCGTCGTGTAGCGTCAGGTTGGAGAAGGCGTGGCTGTGGGCGTCTCCCGGCAACCGGACGGGTTCCGTGACCAGGTCCGATTGGTGGTGGGTGTACAGGCTGACTATGTGGTACAGCAGAGGGCTGTCATGGTCAACAGAGTCCCACGTCGCCTGCAAGGTATCTCTCCAAACCTGCAAGACAATTTAACAAATGTCACATTGAATTTGGTAAGAAAATGACACGTTGAGTTTCAAAAGTCTAACTTTTTAATCTTGATGCTATTTAACTAAAGATAAAAGTTTCAAATTTGTACTTAATATCTTCTTCTTGGCTTTGCTTCAATAAATGGAGATTACATTTATCTGCCCGTACACATATGCCATGTAACAAGGATATTTACATCTTAATAGATATTAGACTTTGCAACCAATTTGTTTTCTACATTGCATAATAGCAAGTAACAAGACTCAAATCTTTCCTAACCTAGCACAAATTTCCCAACTATCACAGTGGATATCTGAAACATTACCTGGGTATTTGGAACAACTGAGCCAAGTGTGGAGTCAACAGCTGGGTTTGTTGCCAGTGAAGGTGGAGTGTTGTCTACTGTGAACCCGTTGGAAGATCTCTCCACCCAAAGACCTGAGTGTGAGAGTGTAACAAGCACGTTTTACTTATTGCAAGCAAACTAAATCACTGACGTGATGAAACAATTAGCTTTCTCTAAGAGTCTTTATTTGTGATACTCAGTAACCTAATGCTAGTTTCAAGAACATGCACTTATAAAACCAGAATGATGTCAAACTATCAATAATTGAACATTAATATACATAATGTACCAGTCCTATTATATGGGCATCTGGATACATAGATAAAAGATAGATAGATGCATGGATAGACAGAAAGGCAGGCAAATGAATAGCTTATAATCTATGATGTTGCCAACCCACCCACCTGCCCTATTGTAAGCCCTGATGGTGACGAACAGCTGAACACCCAGCGGCAGCGGCGGGTCCAAGCCGGAGGCGAAGGCTTGCTCTGTGAGGTGCAGGCGGGTGGAGGGCAGGATATCCTCAGCACCTGCACTGGTGCCCACCCTCCACTCGTAATGGGACAGCCCGGTGTGGGGGTCGTGGAAGTTGAACCAGTGGGCTCGTATTGTTGTCCTGTTAAAAATGAAGAATAGGATATATCTTATCATATTCATTCATTTAAGATGCCAACTGAAGTCTCTATTACTGCTAAAATATGTACAACATAAGATCTAGAGTAGGTCCACACCATCTCCAACTTTTTAAAATACATGATTGACTATGATTTCCAAACAAATAGTACACATTTTTCAAAAGCCACAAACCTTCACTAAAATGAAATGAAAGAGGGGTGGGGCACTATATAATTATATAGATGTCCAAGTACCTTTCACTCACTAACTTTGTTTCTATACGTCATGTTCCAGTATCAGATTTAGCTGGAGCAGTTTCATAAGGAGAGGCTAAGCATTCAAAAAATTCCATGAGTAGAAATCTCAGCTTTGATTATCATATCTTTTGTTCTTCAACACCAAAAGAGAACAACAAGCTGTACCTGGATGCCTGGTACTGAATATCTCCATCGCTACTACCATCTAGAACGACCCCTGCCAGAGGAGGTGAGGTGTCCGGGATGACTCCGTCAGAGCTGACGGTGGTGCAGAGGTCCGCGGTGTTACAGGCTGTCACCGTGACGATGTACCGCACACCAGGCTGGAGGTTCAGGTCAGTAGCGCTGGCTTCTGTATATTTCCAAAACAAAATGGAAAATCATGTTGAATTAGCTTGGTTTACTGAAACGCTTAGTTTTTCAATGGTCATGAACCTCTAGAACAGAGGTCTGCGGTGTTACAGGCTGTCACCGTGACGATGTACCTCACACCTGGCTGGAGGTTCAGGTCCGTTGCGCTGGCCTCTACACATTTGCCAAGACAAAAAGAAGGAACAAAGTATATTATTTACCTTGAGCACACTGAAGTAGCTGTTTGGCACCCAATTCTTTACTGGTTACAGAGTTAGGCAGTAGGGAGAAGGTTAAGAATTTTTCAATCAGTTCGTCAGAGCCTGTTGTTGCCATGTGTGAGTTCTGAGGTAACATAGCAATTTAGCTACTATGCAAAATTACTGTCCGAGATCTAATTGCAAAGTCATGTAACATGTAACATGAAGATGAACAATTATAGAAGATTATCTGCAATTAATTCAGAATCTAATTATTACTTATCTATAATCTAAGCTAATAGCTAACGCTAAGCTTTGATAGGCTTGATTTCTTCTTTACCAGTCATGAGTCCGACATGTTGTTCTTCCATGACATCATCACAACCCGAGCACGTGCCGACCATCCAAGAGTACTCGGCGATGTCGGTGTGAGGCTCGAGGAAACCGCCCCACGTGACGCTGATGGTGGACAAGTCGTGCTGTACAAAATAAACACGATGGGTGTCAATTTATTTGTTGCCAAGATCTATCTTTTTTATGATATCATAAAGAAAGAATGAGGGAAGAAACGAAGAAACAGATGAAGGAATGAATGAATGAATGAATGAACTATAATGGAAAATATAAAGGAAAAAGGGAAGAAAGGATTAACTGGGAGAAATGAAGGATGAAAGAATAACTGAGTGGAAGCAAGGATTGAAAAAAGGATTGAAGGAAGAAAGAAACAAATTAAAGAAAAACTTAACCCTATCTAGACCGGGGGGGGGGGGGGGCTAAAAGTGCCCACGCCAACTTTGACATCGTATAACTGCCAAACGACGTATAGTAGGACAGCCAAACTTGGTGACTTTTCCTAAAATTTAGTTGGCAACAATATTATGATAAAAGTTTAAGTTTGTCATTTTTCGTGTTGCCATGGCAACGGGTTTCTGAAGAGGCATTTTATGCAAATTTCACTAATTTCGATTTAAACATCGTTGTTTCCAATGTTTTCTTGCTCAACCACACTAGTTTCCTACATGTATAACATCACATGTGATTTAATGTAACTTTCATGATTCAATATTAATAAATTATGCTAATTTGATGACGTCATCGCTCAAAATCCAAGATGGCGGACAAAATAGTTATTTTCGGTATAAACAGGCTTTTTCGCCTTTACATTCGTCACAACCTGGAATTTTTTTTAACCAAAAACATTCAGACTAATGTTTTTAGTCTATTTTGATTGTTATTTGGGATAATGCATGGAAAAAATGTATTTTGGAAAATTTCAAAATGGCCGATCCAAGATGGCGGATCCCAGGGGGTCGCTTACAACACATGACGTCATTCTCCGACGTCATTTTGACGTCAACTTAGTCACCACTGACGTCAAATGGCTTTGCATACCTTTTAATCAATAATACGCACTATTTTGTCTAAGACTTTTAGATATTATGGGAATTCCCTATTTCGGCAATAAAATCACATCGATGACGTCATAATTACGTCATATTACGTCATAACGTCACTAAAATTGCAGAAATTATAAAACTTCACGTAAACATCATTCCCTACAAATTTGGTGATGGTAGAGCATACCGTTCGGAAGTTATGACGGGGGGGTCGAAAGAGCCCCCCCCCGGTCCAAGAAGTCTCAAAAAAGCCCGGTCTAGATAGTAAAGAATTGGTGAAAGTTGGGAAACATAACAATAAGACACAGAAAAGAGACCGAGCTTGGTTTTAAAGAGAATAATAACTGATTTTCCTTAACACATATGTGTGTTACTGTTAGTGATGATCTTTTACCTGATAGTCGATGTCGTGTTGTCCACCATCATGGACGAACCCAGGCAGAGGTGGCGACGCTTCCACTACAAGCCCCCAGGACGAGGCTGTGGTCACCAGGCCGGCCCAGTTGGTAGCCTAGTGAGTGTATATAACACATAACTTAGTGCCAAAATGTTGTCATTTTCTTCAGACATTATCAGCTTAAATACATCCTAAATTTGTTACAAAGATATTAACACCTGTTAGTCTGATAAAAAATCTATTCACTTTTTAACCATCACTAACTATGACTAGAATTGATACGGAACTTATTGAGTAATTCTGTTTTCAGGAAAAGAATTGGCACCCAAAACATAACCTCCTACCATCTAAAGGCAAATCTATCTAGAACAGTTCAATGGGTGTAGGACTGGTTGCACTAAAAGCTATACTCCAATACTCTAGAATGAGTGAACATTAACTGCACCTTTGCTGTCACAAAGTATGTGTGTCCCTCCAGAAGCCCCAGACTGCTGCTGGGGTCGGATGACGCCTGCTCCTCCGGACCGACGTCAGCGTACGCCATGACGTCATCGTGGCCCGGCTGGGATCCGATACACCACGCGTACTCTTTCACTCCTGAAGGTCGGGAAAGGAAAAATTTTGTTTTACACTGAATGAAATTCCTTTATATCTCAAGGATGACTGAAGTTTAAATAGAATATGTCACAGATGAAGCAATCAATAACAATTTTTCTAATGTGACTACATGTGATATACATGACATATCGTATCATTGAATTTTGTACACTATTACGAACACAGAGAAAGGAACCCTACATGTAATTGGCGTAATTCCATTAACTGATTAACTGTAACTGCATTATAGATAAAAACATACTTTTTTTTTAGATGGATTCAGCATCACAGACATATCTCAGACAGACTTCATATTACTATTGCCAGCTTCGATTGCTCTTTTATTTCTTTAGATCTGATTCTTAGTAGAACTTACCACTCTCTAGATCAAAGAACAGCCCGTCCCAGTTGACTGAAACGACGTCAGTAGACATGAGGTAGCGCCCTCCCACGTCTACCCGTGTGTTTGTGACAGAAGGGGGAGTCTTGTCGATCGTTAATCCTGCTGATGTCGCCGTGGCTTGAAGTCCAACGTGATCAGTTGCTGGAAAACATTCATAGAAACATGTAGACATGATTTAAACTCCATGAGATAAAGGAAGGAAATTATTGTTACAGTTTTGCATACAGTCACCTGGTACTAAGGGTGTTTGCATGTTAATTCACAACAGTTACTTATAAGATTATAAATAGCCTGCCTTGAATAATTTCATCTGTTTCAGAGTGGCTAATGATAACAGGAGAACAAATTTCTTTGTACACAACCACCGAAAAAATCACAGTATTTTGGTGCCCCCCTGTCACTTCCATCAGGACAATACTGATTTTACTACAAACTGAAGTTACATGTAGGTGTTACTTCTGTATCCTAAAAAAATCCACGTTAGAGGGCTGGGGATCCAAGATGGCATTGCCTACCTCTCACAGTGACGTAGTAGGTGTGCCCACTCTGAAGCAGCAAGCCACGAGCGACAACATGATTGGTCAGCCCAACATCCACAAACTGACGGACGTCCATGACTCCTGGGGATGTCCCTGGAATTCCGGAAAGACAGTGACAAGATGTGTTTTAATTTCAATCATGAATGTAATTTCTGTGACTGTTGCCTTACATATATAGTTTCCCTTGGGGAGAGTCACATCGTGAGCACATTAAAAAACACACCACTCGATTAGAGTAGAGGCATGCCTCAGTCTGTAATGGTTCAAGCCAATCAGTTCCTTGCAAAGCAAGTGGTAAACAATAAATACAGAACTTGAATGTGGATCACACCAAGAGGCTTTTACCACTCATATGTTATTGTATAAACAGAATCTGATAAACAATTAAAAGATGACATCTTGTGTAATCACCACAACAAAGAAGTAAAAATATGGAACTTATTTGACATACCGATGGCATACTCATACTTCATGACCCCCGAGTGCTGATGTCCTGTGTTCCCGTGAACTTCCACATCTCTGAACGACTCCCAGACAATAGGCAACTCTGTGATAGACGTCTGACAAGAAATTTGTAAAGAGAGAGATGGATAATTTATGTTGCAGGGTGTACTTGGATTTTACATCAACAACACCATCTAGACATATTTGGTATACCTGTCCTTGGTGCTGAACACCGTCTACACTCATTTCTTACACCTGTCTTTAGTGCTAAACACTCGGTTATACTTAAATTACCCACGAAAGATACATAGCATATAACAAGAAAGAAGATTGCATGAGTGAGCAAATAATGGATTAACAAATGAATAGCTAAAGGAATGAAATGCTAAATGAATAAATGGACAAAAGACTGATTAATCATTGAGTCGGTAGATAAAGAAATAAATGAAGAAGGAATGAAGCAAAGAATAAAAAATAGAACTACACACTTGATAGTTTTCGATTCCCCATCCAGCATGCACCTCTCCAGGTACAGGCGGCTCTGTGTCCACTACGACTCCGTTCGAACACACAGAAACTTCTTCCGCAACTTGCTGGAACTTCTCGAACTCCAGCATCGTCTCCTCGGCAAACACGCAGACGAAGTAACGCTGGCCGTTCTGCAACTCCAACCCTCGCACGTTCACAAAATTATCCTGGAGGAAACAACAACAGCTTTGTTATCGGCAATGATTCTTCTCCATGCAAATTGTTTTAAAGTCCAAACTTTTTTATTTCAATGCCAGATGATTCTGAATCTAAACTTTTGGCGAGCAAACAGTAATGTTGCAGTTTCAGGGGACATGAAACTTTCTATGTAAATCTATTTCATCAACTTACCAACACAAAGCAGAGCATGCATTGGGAAATAGGGACAATGCTGTATATTGATGTTATACTCTTAAACACTGTCTAAATCAAAAGCATTGTCTTCTGTTACTGTTAGTCATTTGAAAATACAAGTAATGTTCATTTGGCAGAACCAAACTGATGAAGACAGCTGAATTGTTACAGATGTGGGCAGGTGGAAAACTATTTGTGTCAGAAAAACTTTACGCTCCACTGTTTTTTTATCTTATGTGTCAGGTTTCCTTATAATTACCTTCGTTTGACCACATCTAAGCGTCTCTGGTTCGTCGCAGCGGAAGGAGTGATAGTTGATCTCGTTCCCATGTCTGTGGTATGACCAGCGCTCGATGGACTCCGCGGAGAGAACCTTCCAGTAGTAGTTCCCGTGTCTCAGGGTGGGCCAGGCAGCAGCCAGGGTGTCCCGGGAACGAGTGAAGTCCTCGTCTGGGACCGTCCAGAAATGGTTCGTGGATAATGAGATGCCGCTGTAGGTGAAATAAGTTCATTGATTTTATTGGTTATTGGCTGTCCAAATAGTGGTCAACAACATAGTTACTAGGTTTTACATACTATTAGATAGATAATGCAGCTATTGTCTATCTATCTAACAGAAATTAATGTAATGTCACCTTACCTTTCTTCAGCCAATGTAGCGTTAAAATCCGGAACGGCGTCAAAGACAACGGGGTCCCGGATGTTGACAGACCCGGGATCGTTGCAGTCGTGAATCTCCCGTGACGTCACGGAGTAAAGTCCCGCCTTGTTCCTCCCCCGGAGAAGGAGTTTTATACAGGCGGTGAACTCCAGAGGGTTGGGGAGGTTCACAGCAGCTGTTACCTGTTGTGAAATTAGTGATCATGAAGCATATGAAATGGCATAGGTCGGACTCTACATAAATATATTTTAGCCATTTATTCCAAGTTTAGAAAAAGAGATGACGTGACCAGTGATCTTAATTTTCATATCTAGCAAGACAGCTTTATGGCAACTATCATTGTTAGCCATATCTGAGTCCCTCACAGCATTTTTGTGTTTTCACAAGCTTAAAGATATTCTTCGGTCATCTAAGGTGTTAATTGAACATGGTATGAAGTATCTAACTATTAGTAAGTGTTTAATTCAAAGATCTTTTCCTGTCTGAAAATGTATTGCTACGAATCACAGTAATATGTAAATAGCCATCAGTTTGGTAGTGTCATATGAATAAGTTCTACAATTCAAACACAGATTTGCTCACATTTTGTCCTGAACTTTTCAAGTCCACGATAGGTTGCCATGGATACAAGACCGTTCCCAGTGCCGAGCTCTCCTTCCCAGTCACGGACAGTGTCCACTCATAACCACCCATAGCCATCGTCTGCAGCGTCTCGTTCCCAGTTAACTCTACGGTGGCAAACTCGTTCCAGGAAAAAGACAGTGACATGTTGGCTTCGTCATAGTTTATACTGCTGATTTCGTTCGGCACCGGTGGTTGTGATGTTACCCAGAATCCGTCGGACCCCGTAGGTTGGAAGCAGCCATCTTGGTGGCAGAACTGCAGCGCGGAACGGTAGTGCCCACCTGGTGATAGCTGTAACTCTGTGGCCACGAGGAAACCGGTGTTCGGAACATCTGATATTGTTTTAACAGCCTCCCAAGATGTACTGGAAGTACAAGCAACAAAAGACGTTATTCTATATGCCGTGCTAGAAGTGCAAAACAATGAAAGATGCTATTCTATAAGTCGTTCTTGATTTACAAAACAATAAAAGACGCTATTCTATAACTTATATGATTATTGGAAACTACCAAATGCTTTTTATCAATAGCCATAGAGCACCAGTTCTTCTTAGACCTTCAATCCACAGCTTGCTTCTAGATGTCTCAAAACCATCACATATCACAATATATTCACACACTACCCTGTCCTTGGTGCTGATTGTGCTATAGTGTTGTGTTAAATAGACAGATTTCCTACACTTCAGACTAAGTTTTTTAAAATCAATCTCTGACATGAAGGACATGCTTGAGGAATATCTAATGATAAGTCCTAGCTTGTATTTGCCAAGTCAAAATATACAGCCTGTGTATTACGTGTGTGCTACAAAACAAACATACAGAAGCTTACCCTCCAACAGACTGCTCCCTCTCCAAAGTCCAGTGCACGTACGACACAAAGTCCTCCATTGATTCTGGGATGTTCCAGAAGGTGTTAATGGTTGTCGTGGAGGCCTGGAAGTCAACGTCAACCGCACAGGACCCAGGGAACAGCGAGGATGCATGGTGCGTTAGCAGTGACTCGTTGAACAGAACTAAAATAGACGATTATAAAAAAATAAACTCTGGTCATCCACAAAGCTTCGCATATCAAGGATTCATACCTTGCCTGCAATACAGCCTTGACATATTAAGTACATTCTAATGTCATGTGAATATTTGTCTAATTAACAACCGTTATACAAGATAAATCTACAGATGCCTTCAGGAGGGGTCAGTCAATAGTTTTCAACATGCATGTACTAGTTAGATATACAGGAATTACTTGTTTGTCTTCAAAAATGATCTGTTAGTGTTACAATGAAAGTCAGATCTACCTAGATCAATGCATTAGCTAAGGATAGATATACTTAGTGTGATCAGCAGAAAAGTTTGACTTATTTTTCATCAAACCAGAGCATCGAACTCACTAGGAGTGTGGCAGGACCCATCAGATACCATGGCTCCAGCTAACTCCCCGTCCAGAGGCAGCACCGCCACCCCGTCTGAGGTGGTGTTCACTTCACCAGCCTCCGTTCTCGCCACCACGGTGACGTAATACCTCTGTGTGTAGAAAAACGAATCTTCACTATTCAAAACAAGCTTTGTCAACTTTAAGAATGTTATGATATAGGCATACATACTAGTACTATTGCTAATTTACATTAGGTTTAGAAATACAAGGCTTGTTGACTGTTTGATCTTTAGTTAGAAAGCTGGTTCTTTGGACTACAAAGAGACAATTATAGTTTTCTATTAACGTTTCTATGTTAAACCATGTTTAGAATTATCATGTAACTACACTGGAAAGAATACATCTATAATAACATGTATTTTCTACAGATGTTAGAATTGGTTGTTAGATAGCATACAGAGTAGTTACGAAGAACAAGAGTATACAATTGCAAAGTGAAGCCTAACCTGAAAATGTTGAAGACTAAGTCCAGTGAAGACATGTGACGTAGACGATCCGATGAGCTCCAAAGGCACCACGTCATCCAAACCTGGGGCACTGCCAACACCGGCAAGGTAGCTGATGTCCTGGTACGCATGCGCGAAGCCGAACCAACGGCACCTGATCTCTGATTGGCTAGTCTGGTGGTCTATGTCTGGAGGATGCTGAAATAAACACACACCATAGGTTAGCATTTATATATAAGAAAGAACTAGAACTGTGTTTGTGTTGATAGACTTCGTGGGGGTCAAAGTCATAGATAAATAGGAAAAATAAGTTTTGATGCCATCCTTTTTATCTGACCGAGGCTCTTATACTCCCTCCCCAACAAAATATTTCAAGAAGCGGGTATGGGAGCAAACATGAATTAATTATGATGGCACCCAGGTTGGCACACGTACACGTACACAGGCAGTTTGAATAATCCACTTTGCAGTGTGATGCATTTCGGGTAATGGATAGAATGTGAAGGGCCTTCAACCGTATCATTACATTTCACATATTACCCAAAATTCATCACACTGCACATGCGCACCTTAAACAGTTACCGGTAACTAGTTTTTGCGGTCTCTTTATTCTGTCAAGACTTTTATACTTTGTCAAATTCAAAGTAACAGGTGTCCATTGATGATACTTACCCGTAGTGAATCTGTTGTCCCTGCCTCTGCCAGCTCAAAGACCACTCCCATGGACGGCAGCTCCACGTTGTGGTGATACGGCGTCGATGTCAGAGATGATGTCAGACCGGCAGAGTTCGTGACCCTCAATGTGACGTAGTAGACCTGGTCACCATGGAGATGCCACTCGAGCTGACTCACGGGAAGGGCCACACAGGATGAGGTGGGGCACAGAGCGTTTAACTCAAGAAAAGACCCCACGGGTGCAAACGCAGACAACTCTGTACCTCCTGGAGAGTGACCTAAGGTTGGTACAAAATGTTTGAATAACGTGTATTGTGTTCCTGAAAAATTGTTACAATGGCGATACTGACAATACTTAATATGAAAAAGCTAAAGTGAGATAGTGATTCCTGTACTAATCCTTAAACATCTTATAAGTTTAGGTTAATCCTTGCTCTTATATCATTTCATAATCACAGTTCCTTTGATGATGCTAAAATTTCCAATTCAGCAGCAATGTAGTATTTCACAACTTTCATACTGGCATTATAATCTTTATCAATATTTGACTCACCGGCTGCCACTTCCAGCTGTAGCTCCACCAGATCTTCAGTATCATAGACTGAGTCTTCAGACCATGTCGCGACCAGGAAGTCTTCACTGTTGAACGTTGTGTGCGTCACGTTGATGGGCGTCTCTATGACTGGTGGTGTGAGGTCAACAGTTACAGGACCAAACACCTGTAAGACAAAAAAATACATTGTTGTTCATACAATTTGAAATCTATGTCAATCCAAATGTCTTCAGATTGTTATTCAACAGAAGAAGTGAAAACCTGGTCTGTATCTTATGTTGTCATGATTTCTATACACTTAACGTTAATGTAGTGAAACGATTTGCAATGAATATCTGCAAGGGAACTTGAATTTTTCTTTTCTGACATGGAAATACTTTATGCTGCTAAGATGTAAATTCAGATATTTGGAGGAATGAACGTTTCCTAGGCACTAAAGTTGGGTAGAATGGCAGAAAAATGGAGAATCAGAAAACATTGCTTATTTTTTCCTAACATGTACTTGTAGATGATACAATGATGTCTTGATACCTTCGAAGTTGAAAGAAGAGCTCTGTTCGTTGCCCGGATGACGATGTAAAACAGCGCCCCCTGTGCCAGGTTCGGGTGGTACAGCGTGAGTTCTGGGTGGGACCTGGTGGAGGTGTACGGATGGATGTCGGGAGAGACCACAGCTGTCTCGGTACTGCTGAGGCCAACCTCGTAGTCAGCTATCCCGCTTTCATCATCCCAACCTTCCCACTGGACGTGTAGCTGTGAAATGTAATGGATGGCAGAACAACTCTTGTTAGAGTAAATCGAAACAAGCAACTGGAGTTCTCGGAAAGTTGCCAGGGGCCCAGAAATCAAACAATGTCATATGCTTTCCTATACCCCATAATGTGGACGGGCAACCAAACAACGCCTCCTCGTGAATAAGTAGCCTCATCTATTGACCCAATGACCTGGAATGTCTGACATGTGTGATTAACAACTAATTCTACCATCTACTTTTGTCCCACACAATTACAAGGATTGCGACCCATCCATGATTTCTGGAGTTATCCACAAAGCATACAAATGCGGCAAACAAAGTTGATTATCTCGTAATCCTGCCATTCACTTTACAGCTCTCACTTTCCCTTATATACTACCTGTATGTGATTTACTTGAAATACTCACATGGTTCTCCAGTGGCAGGTAGCCCATGTCAAGAAGAGGCCCGAGCTCTGTGCAGTTCTGTGATGTGGTGTTGCGCTTGTAAGGGGGTTCAGCAATCGGCCACAGGTCTATGTCTTCAACAAGTCTGCTGGCATTTCTGGAAAAAGAAATGAGATTTGATTTACATGATAACTCCACTGAATCTGATAAAAAAATGAACACATTAATTGTGATAGTTTAAGATGTTAGCAGATATATGAAAATACGTTACTCATTATGGATCTTCTATACGTTTTCATTTGTACACGACATGTGGGTTTTAGATACTAATTCTGGTAACATGGCTAAAAAAAAAAAATTCTTTCGTTAAAGTGTTAATGTGAAAAGATTGTTACTAGAGCCATAAAATCGCCCCACAAGGAGGGTATAGAATTTAATTGTAAACTCAAGCTATTTGCCGCACGTACCTACAACTCTCTGGTGGGTCCATCACAACCTCTCGTTCAACATTCTTGTTCACAATCCACACATTTCCTCCACCATCTCTCACCAGCCCAGGTCTCGCGTGAAATCCCGTGAGTTTGACGTGGCGGACGGAAGGCGGGGACGCGTCTACGGTGATGCCGTCAGAACAGGCCGGCTGGGACGGCGTCAGGGCGGGATTGTACGCCACGACGGTGCAGAAGTACGTACCGGGTACAGGTGCTGTCCATGAACCAAACTTTCCTGTGGTGTTGTGTATCTAAACATGGCAATAATTATTGTAAAATATCTTAAAGCATCATTAATGGATAACTTGCTCCCACCAAGGCCATCATATATAATGTCCTTGCTCTCACCGGGCCCGCGGGCAATATGCCGAATATCAAGCCTATGATCCATCTATAGCTTCTTGAGTCATTTTATTTCACACACAAGAAAACGGAATGTGAATTACTTTTGCTAAAGAATACTACTATATAGGTTACTGAAACGAGGAAAGAAAATAATAGATACCAATATTCTAGATTTGGTAATAAATCTTTCTCCTTTCTTGAATTTGTTAGTAAGAATAACTTCTGTGATGTAAACTGTTTCTTACCTGTTGTGGCTGAGGGATGCCAAACTCATCTTCCCCCAGACACCTGTTAGCGAAGGCGTACTGGTAGAACTCGACACCGCTCTCTCGGTCGAAGAAACCGTCCCACCACGCGTGGAGCTGCAGGTCCTGCTGGTAGTCGAGGTCCCTCTGTCCCGGCAGCGCGTCCTGTATAAGACCAGCTGTGGGAGGGCTCTCATCCACCGTCACCTGAAGTGGTGAATGGGTATGGGTGAAGATGTCACAGCTCGTTAGTACAATGGCTCAGCTATCTTTCTGTAAGGAAGAATCAATTCTTAGTCTGTCGAGGAACAATGTGTAAGAGAAAGGAGGCATATTGAGGTAATGAGAAATCGACTGTTATACATGTAAGACCTTTTCTCACATAAAGACTTTGCAAAATATGCTTCAAGTACACCAACATGGCAAACTTTAAATTACGTCATAGTCACATGATTGCCTTCTCCTGCTAGGGGCTGTTATCAACATGCAGGTATCAGTGACAGTGACCATGGCTTGGGAAGCAATCTAGTGCTGACTATAATCTTAGTCATAATGGAAAATACATCAAATTTTACCTGAAACGTGACTGTCGTCACCAGCATGGCGTTGTTGGTTACCGTGACGACGAAGACGTAATCGTGATCATGTGACCCGACAGGGATGTTCATCTTGCTGAGGTCGGGCGCGATCTCGTAGTTGCGGAAGTAACACTCGCTGTCCTTCGGAATGCAGGCGCAGAGGGGCGGGTCGCACTCGGGCTGGAGGACCTGGGCGTTGATACAGGATGTGAGCAAGTGGTTAGTACTTTGTACAATTGTTGTGCAATAAAGTTATTATCATCATTATATTGTATTCAGTAGCATTGGTCTGCAATTCTGAAAGTCAAAATTGTATGAATGTCAAACTTTCTAAAGCCCTTAAAATATACAGCCTGTGATTTGCTGGTTGTAGGATTTTAAACTGGTTGATGCAGGTTTGAAACTTTGACAGACATTGAGAATTTTTGATATTCTGATTAACTGTGGGTCTAAGAGAGAGAGAGAGAAAAAAAAGAGATAGGGGTTGATTAAAAAGTTGCAAAGGAGCTAAATGTTTGAGTCCTTTGTACTGCTTGTACTTGTAATGAACAACTCTAAGTAAATAATGGATGTTTTACAACGATATAATACACATAAACAAACAAACAAATAAACAGGCAAACTCACAGAGGGTCTCCTGACTGCGACCTGCCCCTCCCCGTGTACAGTGGAGCTGTTGAGGAGGTCCTGAAGACTCCAGTGGATGTTGTGCAGACCGCTGTGGTCGTCAAACGCCTCAAACTCAAACCTGTTAGTGGTAGTAGAATACTATATTTAGTCACCTGTAACACTAACACGTACAGTAAATATTGCAAAAATACAAAGAGTACAAAATACAGTCATCATGTGTTACTGAGCAAAATATGTGTTGTCTTTCAACTTTGCCACATGCCTACTGAAAATGGAAATACTATTTTGTTCTGTTTAAAGGGTTTTGAAATATGAAGGTTCTTGCATACCTTATGTTTTTGTGCCATTTTTCATATCTATTACTTGAAAAGTTTTGTATCACCACATAATACACTAGCTTCTCTTTATAAAACTTATTCAAAATCACCTCATTGTGTACAGGTCAGACGAGTGGTGCACGGCTAGAGCTGGTACTCCGTGTCTGTTCAGCCAGAAGTTCTGCACCACCGGCGGGGAGGAGTCCACGTGTAGTAGGACCTCCTCTTCAACCAAGTTGTCCAGGATGTCATAGGCTCGGAGCCACAGTCGAACCGAGTCACCGTCAACTCTAGGGATGTCCAGATCAACCCTCTGAGGCTGGGAAGAAAAAGGAAATGGCAGTTGGACATGGACACCGATGATATCCTCAGATACATGGGGAAATATATATTCATTTCTAGGCACTATATTGAAGCACTACAGACATCACATTTCCACAAGGGAATGTTTCAGAAGAAAGTTAGAAACAAGCTGGTCAACTTTGATGTGCTCTAGACCATTTGAAAAAACAAAAAAACATTAATAGACAATATTGGTTGGCAACCCTTGTCAGTGTTTCTTCGAAATCCTACTACAGCAGGGGAATTTGCTGGTCTGTGTGATACTAGGCACAGTAGGCACAACATCTCTAGCAATGTACTTTTTGACATCGTCAATACTTACCGTGACGTCAGCCACCATTGTCCAGGTGTTTGAAGGAGTCGTGATGCTCCGTCCACCTGCGTGGTCCACGGCGAAGACAGTCTCGACTTTCATGATGCCATAAGTGTTGGGGATCGCCTGCCGCGATCTTAGAAACAAGACACAGAGAAAACATGACTTACAGGAGCTGATTGAACTACATGTTAACGATGCAACCATAGCAGATGAATGTATGTGCTTTTAAAACTCAGGATTACATACTTTGTTGAGAAGACCCACTGAAATAATTCCTTCAATGTTGTTTTGCTAAACATTGTTTTGCATAGCTAAAGAAGTTTTATCTACATCTGTTTTCTTTTCTAACAACAAAAAAAGTCTGTATTGTACTGTTAGGTAGTAAGTGTCGTGTTTTGTTGTGTTGTGTTGTGTTGCATATAGAAGTTAAACTATCACATTGCGAAGCCATACCTTTGTAGTGGGGGAAGACCAGTGACCTCCTCATACCCTGCTGCAATGGGCGGGTCGTACGGCTCTATGGCGGCCAGGAGTTTGTGTTGATGATGGAACAGGTTCCGGTATCGTCCGGGCCACTTCAGAGAAATCTACATTTACAAATTAAAACGAAGCGTATCACAAACTTTATCAATACATGTTTCTGTACTTGATTTAACCCTTTCTCTACTCCTAACCCTGTAACCAATAGAGAATTGGGAGCCAAACGGCTACTGCATTGTGCAAAACTTCCAGGTGTTCTTATATTATTTTACCTATTGTTAGAAAAAGCCACATAGTCATCCATTCATCTCTTCATTTGATAATTTATCCATCAATTCATAAGCATTCATCTATCCATTCTTTCCTCCCTTCCTTCACCAACCTTCGTTCCCCTCCCCAGTGAGTCCTGTAGGTTTGTCTGCCTATCCACAGAGGATGGTGTGTGTCGACCATTCATCCATCCGCTTGCTCGCTTGTTCACTCACTCACTCACTCACTCACTCACTCACTCACTCACTCACTCACTCACTCACTCTTACTCAACCACTCACTCACCCTAACTCACTGATTTATCGATTTATCGATTCATTCACCGACCTTCGTCCCAGTCCCTAGTGAGTCCTGTAGGTCAGTCTGCCAGAGATGACTCGTGTTTGCGGCTGCGCTTTCCGCCCACAGAGGATGGTGCGTGTCCACCGTCACGTTGTTGACGTCATCGTAGATCAAGAACCTCCTGGCCCGCTGGTAGTTCCCGGCAACGTCATCAACCGTCAGGAGGAAGCAATACGTACCTGGGGCAAAGAGGTAAGATGAAGATAGAGTGAGAAGAAAGCATACTATTCATAGGACCACAAAGATCCAAGGAAACATCCCATGGGAAGTGATTGTCTAAACTGTATCCAGTAGAAACAGCTGTCTGATGTATACAAATGGGAAAAGACATATCTAAGTACCAATTGGTAGTATTTTAGAAACACCAGAACATCCTTTTGACAAGATAGAAGATCTATGAAGAATTCAACACATATCTGGAGAGGAGCTGATATTGTTGTGTATCATCATTATTGTGCCGATCCTTATAAAAATAACATTGCTACTTGAAGCTACTAATCTGCAACATTACTACTAGTTTTTTTCTTTGGATAAGAAGAAATATGTCACGGCTTGCAACATAACCGGTACCCTCTTCTACAGTTATTCAAATATGAATTAGTGTTGCTTACCTGGCTCATTTAGGGTCACATCAACCATCCCAGCTCCTCCTGATACGTTCTGAGACCCTGCCATGATGGGAGTGACCGACCTCATGCCGAGCACCTCCCCGTACGGCTGGAGTTTGTACACCACGTACTCGTACCGGCCCAGACCCGAGCCTTCGTCACTCCAGCCCGGCCAGCGAAGCTGAATGTTTCCCTGTAAAGTACAAGATATATCATAATGCCCAGAACATCTCCGTACGGCTGGAGTTTGTACACCACATACTCGTACCGGCCCAGCCCCGAGCCTTCGTCACTCCAGCCCGGCCAGCGCAGCTGGATGTTTCCCTGTAAAGTACAAGATATATCATAATGCCCAGCACCTCCCCGTACGGCTGGAGTTTGTACACCACATACTCGTACCGGCCCAGCCCCGAGCCTTCGTCACTCCAGCCCGGCCAGCGCAGCTGGATGTTTCCCTGTAAAGTACAAGATATATCATAATGCCCAGCACCTCCCCGTACGGCTGGAGTTTGTACACCACATACTCGTACCGGCCCAGCCCCGAGCCTTCGTCACTCCAGCCCGGCCAGCGCAGTTGGATGTTTCCCTGTAAAGTACAAGATATATCATAATGCCCAGCACCTCCCCGTACGGCTGGAGTTTGTACACCACATACTCGTACCGGCCCACACCCGAGCCTTCGTCACTCCAGCCAGGCCAGCGAAGCTGGATTTGGCCCTGTAAGGTACATGTCAGTTTGTTTGAATGTCATACCTTTTCTTCTGAAGTTTACCACAAAGCAAAGCTCGTATGCCACTCCTATTTTGGGTCACACTATACTGGATTGTGATATTGACAGATACCGTATCTGTTCAACTTTGTCGATATGGTTATTCAGCAGATTAAATCTACTTAGATTATAGTAAGTGGGTTAGCGCCTAAGAAACCAATGAATTACATTTTGGGAAAGGTGGGTCATCAGTTAAGTTTTTCTTAAAGATTTCTTTACGGTAACCATAATTGGACACAACAATACCCCTAGGCTACCACCTTCTTTTCAAACTGCACATTATAATCATGTCTTATTTCATAGCATGGTTAAAGATATTAGCAATTTGCTTTGACCATGATATGGAAAAATCATGATGCTACCGGACTCACATTTTTGGTGTACGGAGGACCGATCTCAATGAGTTTAGAAGAACAACTGCTGGCAACCGAGCAGTGGACAGGGTCACGGAGGTCATAGGTGAAGTGGGCCGTGTGGATGACCTCTGACCCTGTATAGTACTGACGAGGGTTCTGAGTCACGACCCCGTCCGAACGGTCGTGGTTGTTGATGACGACATAACCGCCGTTTTTCGCTTGGGCTTTGAACTCCAACCTGTTGTATGTAAGAAAATGAAAAAATGCATTAGGCTTAATTTGCTGTAAAGTGTAAACATAAGTTAATCCGTTGCTTCAGTATGGGACGTCAAGTTATGAATACCGTAAAATAGAATCCAAGATCATGGTGATCGGTCGTTCTGTAAAACGGATAGACAAGGATTTTAAGAAAGAGACCGTATCATTCATAGCGTGGTGCTCTTTGTAGATGCCAAAGGTAGACATGTAACTTATGGTGAGATTTGTCAATGGCGTTGCATGCATCTTTGTCCGTCTTTGTCCGTCAGGCTCAGTTTTGGACGGAGGTGTTGTAAATAGAACAGGGGGTGGGGCTTATGGTGTTCGACTGGAACGGCATATTAAGGGTGCTTAATTACATCATGATCAAAAACGCGCCAGTGACAAACCTGTCGTCATGCTGAAGCGTCGGTAGGTTCAAGTCGCCGTGGTTCACGCAGTCGTGCAGGTTGGTGTCCGGGTCGTCCCTGTCGTGCCCGATGCTGCACCCGATTGTTCCTGACCGTAGTACTGATCCGCCTTCAAACAAAGCACAGTGACAATGCATATGTTAGAACAGGTTATAAGGAGTGATGAGAAAGGCGTCTTTTACATATTGTCTCATCTCCTATATCTTAAACCATCAACGTCTACGTAAGGTCTAAACTCTAAAACGATTGCTATCCGAGGTCATCCACCAGAGACGTTAGAGAACCCTGACATCAAAGATGCTAGGAGACCCATTTCATTGCAAAAAAAGAAATTGAAAAGGACAAGAGCGTATACGCCTATCCAGTTGCAGCCATGGTTCAAAATATGACGTTACACTTTAGAACTTACCTCTGAACAGTTCCCATGTTGATGACGCAGTGACGATGCCGACACCGAAGTCGTTGATGTAGTACGGCCTCGGCCAATCGCTGGCGGTCGGTCCGATCCAACTGCTGTCCCATGTCATCTACACAAACAAAGGTTTGTTACTACTTCTTTGTAGTGGTGTGGACAGAAAATACTTTTGCCAGTATGACTGACTTGCTTGAAGGATAGGGTCAATTTCTCTGAGGAAGGCTGACCTGAAAGCAAAACGCTATGGTAAATACATGTATGGTTTATAGTGGTGTTCAAAGTTCAACTTCCTGTACCTGGAGTCTGTTGAAGGCGATGTGCCTCCCGACATAGACGGTAGAGGGCGCTGTTACCGCTCCACAGTCTGCCTCCAGGGTGTCCCGCTCCGCACCATTATCTATACGCTGCAGCTTCGCCAGGCAATGCATGATGGAGGGCCGCGTAGAAACTAACCGATTAACAAACAAAAGATAATGTTTTAATACATTCAAGATTCAGAGGTAATTTGCTAGCATTAAAAAAGTAAACAATGAAAATCAAGGCCAGAAGAGTTATGAATTATTTCAATCTGATCGCACACTACATTTGTATATCAATCTTTTAGTAATCTTACCTAATTTGATATTTTCGTAACTATGTTGAGTTTCAATAACTGACATTTTCACACTACTTATTACACGAACAACTTCATCAAGTTATCGCTTTGATATGTCTACAATAGGCTACATGTCTAATAGGTAACAAATTGACTTAAGGATTCGTGTTATATATAGTTTGCTTACTCGTGAGACAGTTGTTCCCGCCGAACCCAGGTGCGCATGCGCAGGTGGAGGGTGTTCCCGGACAGCGGCCGGGGTAGCAGAACTTGCTGTCCGGTCGCCACGAACATCGTTCTAAGATAAACAATAGTCACGTTACTATGACGTCATTGAACGACTGCCATCTTGTAGGGTTAAACGCCAGTGTATAAAGTCATATGTTAGAAATGGTACATGTTTTTTCTACCACAAAATGTCTGTATTTTTTGCTTTTGCATACGTTTACATGTGTATTTGTAGAGTTTCACACTATGAATGATATCTTTCTTGGCACCAATCTGTCCGTGCGGACTTACGACATCTTGGTTTCATCTAACCCACCAACATGGCGGCGGCAATTTGTATCAATAAGCTGTGACGTCACACACCATATAAGGAGGGAATACGTACGTTCACACACTCTGTTGGGGTGGCCGCCTGATGCTATTCTCTCGTACGCCTTGACCTGCCCGCCCCGGTCGTAGAAACAGCGGTGACACGTGTGGTCAGTCGCGGTGTCGCATTGCAACCTCTCGCAGTTAGCGATCGGGGTGCACGCTGAACGGGACAGAAACAGTGGATGAAGTTCAAAGGAAAAAAGAATATGATTGAATTCTGAACTAGTAGTTCCGTGTTGGAGCAAGGAGTTTAATCTCCTTAAGTTGGTTGAATCGCTCAAAAGCCAACTTGAAGGTTATTGGAGAGGGCAAACTCAAGTCCACCATAAGCTCAGCTACAGACACTTATGCCACATTTTCAGAAATAATGCTGGAGCTGCTGCTGAATGGTACCCGTAAAAACGTCGTTCAGGCCTACATTCAGCATATGTCGCAGGTATGGCTTCGTCATTGGCTGGGCTAGAATGAGGACAAGTAAATTAAACTTGAAGATAAAACTTTATACGGAACAGCACAATGACGTCTGACATAATATTTTCACAGTTTGTTTGAATGCAACTTTTTCTACCAATCTTGTTGTTGAAAATGTATTTATACGTATATGTACATGATCTATGTACAAAGAACGCGATTGAC
Organism: Branchiostoma lanceolatum; assembly: GCA_035149815.1. NCBI lineage: Eukaryota > Metazoa > Chordata > Leptocardii > Amphioxiformes > Branchiostomatidae > Branchiostoma > Branchiostoma lanceolatum. The sequence goes on from CM068876.1 coordinate 3,491,012, forward strand.
GTTTTTGCTACCAGAGCAGTTGCCGCCCAAACTAATCACACGCACGCTTCTTTGCTTTTCTGTTTACGAAAGATAAACAAAGCAAAGCCTTGGAGCAAAACATTCCTCTGTTGTGTCGAGATACCTGGCCTGGTTATGGAATAACATTACCGCACCTGTGTTGTTTACGCGAACTCAGACATAGCCTTCATATCTATGCATTAAAATCGTACTTCATCCATGAAAATCACGAAAACACCAGTGCATCAACCATGAGATAGCTTTACACTTAACCAGTAGAACTGATTTGTAAGTCTCTCACTCTTGAAGAGTAGTAGAGGTAGACAATAAAACATAGCTATCACATAGGTAAAATGTCTTAAAAGTACAGGACAACATATTCTTTATAAGGAAGTTCATGAAAAATAAATCAACACTTAACGGCGGCGTTCGGTCTACGCTGGTGACATTGTCAACCAGAGGACTCACGTTTATCGCAACAGGTATCCCAGAACTCGTCCGGACACGAGCACGAGTATGACAGGGGCGTCGCGCCGTTGTCACAGAACCGGTTACATTCCCGAGTCTGCGGTCCCGGCGCCCCACAGCCGCCAGCCGTGCGGGTCTGGGTGCCTGCGTTCCCGCACGGCGCGTTACAGGCGCTCCAGCCGTTCCAGTGCCAGTCGCACCGCCGCCGACGACCATGAAACAAAACCGAGCTAACGTCCGCGCTGAGGAACAGAACTATCCCCGTGGAGACTAAGGTCCTAACACTGACCATTTTTCACACGGCGTCCGCTTGGTACAAGTTGTAAAGAACTGACTACTTCAACCGCACGTAATAAGAACAGAGTACAGTGTATACTTCTGGGGACCCCGGGGTCGATCAAAGTCGATAATAAAACACCGGCTTATAATAGATTATGTATTAGATGTAAACTGAATTTTTTTTTCCTGTTGTCTGTTTCTCACATGTATCTTTCTATTTTATATTGTTCACGTATCACGTATCGGAACGCATTCTGTGCATGCGTTATATGGTACGTCTTTTTTCAAATCTATACAATGCAATTTTTGCCCTTAACAAGACATTCCTCCTTTCTATGCTTCTTGGTTTTCATGAGGCCTGTGAATAGAGAGGATGTTTAAAGTTCAGGAATGAGATGAAACTACTATAGGTATCGTGTGGATGTGTCTTTGCAAATTCTCTGTTTGGCGAACAATTACTCCAAAATAACCATATCTAATGCGTAGACCCATAGTCCTGTGGAACTGTAAGGCATCGTACGAGTCTTAGGGCCCTGTCACACTTGTGCGTATATTCAAGTGCGCGTGAGTTGCACATGAACATTTTTTTGTTTATTTTAAGTAAGGTTTGAGGGGAAAACGTTGCTTTCTTCTTTGACCCACCGTTGTGCAGCCTAGTAATCGAACCCAGTAAATTACTTCTTCGGCTGCAAACTTAACCTAAAACAAAAACTTGTTAATACGCGACTCATGCGGGCATATACGCACAAGTGTGACAGGGCCCTTACAACGAGAACCTTTTAGGTGATTTTAGTACTGGTTCCATTCTACTCACGATCACCGCAACAGGTTCCCCAGAACTCATCTGGGCAGTCATCGCAATAGTCCGCATGGGGCGTCGCGCCGTTGTGACAGAACCGGTTACAGGCCTGAGTCTGCGGGCCCGGCGCCCCACAGCCGCTAGCCGTGCGGGTCTGGGTGCCTGCGTTCCCGCAGGGCGCGCTACAGGCGCTCCAGCCGTTCCAGTGCCAGTTGCACCGCCTACGACGTCTGCGACGCCACCACGATGCAGCGTCCATACATATCAGCAACACTATCCCCGCGGTCAGTAAAATTCTGTTGCTGACCATTCTGCATGTAATGAACTTCTTGCAAACATGGCACCAGAAATTCTGTCCTCACTTCCTTGTTAACAGGATGTAATGCAAAAAGATTTTTTAACGTAAAGTAACTGATAATCATATGCATGACATAGGCACAGTGCTTAATGTATCCATGCTTCGTCATGTATGCAGAAGTTCTTGAATCACGAGCACTGCCATTATCTGACATGCAGAAGTGTTTTGATCACAATAATCGTGCTAAATTCACTTAATGATAGATTAACAAGACATTTAGAGTTGTTGTATCCAGATCATTGGAATATGATGAAGAGATTCTTCCCTTTTTCATGTGGTGTCTATTGTTCCCGATCCCATAAAAGACTCTCAAACAACAAACAAACCTCTGTGTTAGTTGCACGTTCTGGTTCATAGAAGCAGGTATGCTGAAAAATACCTCATTAAAAAAGCATGCATCTAGAAATACCACTGTAGTATTTCTGTCACTCTTTGACATGTTGTTTATGGTTTACATTCTCCGTCATTTGATATCTGTCGTTGATTTTTTAATGATTTGATTATACATTATGTTCATCTTGATGATTGAAAAAACCCCGTTGCCTCCCCGTCGTCTAGCGATGGTCTAGTCTTTATGAGGAAGTTGATTTTATCTTCGCACAGGGGTTCCTCGCAAAAGCCGCACAAACTTGAGGATCAATGTACTTATAACGTCAGAATGGAGCTTTCAGGCTACACAAACTTGGCATCTATTAATGCAGATGTTCTTTCATGCTAGTCGGGGATCATCAGACGAAATGGCGGCGAGACGCCCGGGCCCGCTGTGGCCGTGGCTGCTCGCTACAGTCCTCTGTACCGCGTCGTCTGCGAGTCTGGTGAACTACAGGCCGGGATCTCGGTACGACTACGACTACAGGGCCGCAACAGTCGTGCATGACGTCAGCCAGGTGGTGACAAAGGCGCAGGTAGGGATTGAACACATTGTCTAAAACATACTATTAGGAGTTGCATAAAGTGATGTCAAAAGTGGCATTTCTCAAGCTTAACCCTTTTCCCATGTTTGAATTTGCTTTATTACTCAATAATTGATCTGTCTCGTTCAAGACGACGAATTTGATGTAACAAACATCGCCTTCGTACATGATAGAAGCACGGCTTTATCGTTTGTGTCAGCTTCCGGTGTCATATCAAATACTTGCCCGGACACACTCAGGGGGTGTGGTAATTTTCAAGCAGAAGTCTGAGCGAATTTGTGAAGAAGGGGTCACGCAGGCGCAGCACCTCACCCGGCAATTATTTGGCAAGGGAATTATTCGGCGCGACACCGGTACCTCAAAGTTAATTTGAACGCCAGTATAGACAGAGCCTATTTTGCGCAGATTACAGGATTACTAGGCAATCATTTAGCGATTGGCTGTCTTTTACTTACGTTATATGGCAACAAAATGTGGTGTTTTATTATACAGTGGGACATAATATACCTGTATACTGTATGCGGAAAAGTTATGATCCTGTTTAATTGAAGTGCTTTACAGAGAAACTTTCCAAAGCGCGAAGAATGTAGTTTCAAACGTAACTTATACACTTCATAACTGTACTTATCACGCTTCATAACTGTAGCTGGCATTCTGATCCATACAGCCTCCTCAATTCAACATCGGGAAATCTACGCCAGTCATGAACCACTGCAGCAGCGCCCTCTAGCTGCAGTTCAAAGAACAAACAGTCGGTACTGTCCTGATAAAGTTGACAGACGGTCACCGAAACGTCGGCTAGATATCAACTTTCTAGTCGTGTACACAAGACTTCGTTAACCAATACCAACCTGATACAACTGTTCGTATGTTAGTGAAGTTATGTTTTGGATATTTGCTCTACATTCGACGATGCTGATCTGGTTTATATCCTGGTCTAGGGGTACAAATCGTCGGCCTTATTCCCAAGAAGAAAAGTTCATTTACTCGGAAAAGGCGTTTAGATGTCTCAAAATAACTCAATTAAAGAGCTAGTGTTTCATCACTTTCTTTCACCACTAGCTTGAGTAACTAAAGATGTTTACCTTACAAACACTGCATAAAAACACGATTGGTAATTATGTAAGCCACCGGCCTATTGGATTACTAACACAATTGTGAAGTCTGAAGTCAACCAAGACCGGGCTGGCTGTGCGCACCTTTAGTAAAGATGTAAACACTGGTAGGGTAGAATATTAACATCGTGGACGTGGTTATCACTCCTTTCCGTTACCTCGTTATGCAATAAATTTTTGCTCGGCTCACATAGGGCTAACTGGGAACAAAAGTCGTGACGACCTTGCTGCGCAAAATCACCGTTTCAAATCAGTCTCTGTGTTGGCTAGCCTTAGAAGTACGGTCTTGTTTTCCTGTACCTTAAATAAATGACTATGTATATCACACACCATTACCTAACTTACCAACTCATCAAAATAAGAAATACCCATGCTAAAGGCACTACAGAGTTACAGATATAACTGGCACGCTGTGTATCTTTTTAACCCATTCCCCTGTCCTGCGTAACAGTGCAGATTTCGCTCTAACGGCTCCCAATAGGCATTCCTTCGGGGGAACGGATCGTAGAATTCGGTAAAAAAAAGAGAGGAATAACTGGCCAGGGGAGTCAGCCCGCGAAAGTTAACATTTCCCCTCTGGAGTCAGTTAACCCCTTTGGTAGCCAAACTCCACAGGCAAATTATTCTCCCTACATGGATTTAACTTCGCGTGGTTTTATTTCGCGCTAAGGCGAAAATGGAGCGTTCGTGGTGGTTTTAAGTTCGCGGTAGAGCTATAGTAACATACTGCTACAGTATTGGACAAAAATGATGCGGTGGCTTTTAGTTCGCGGTAAAACGGTCGCCGCGAACATAAAACCACAGCGAACATTTGTGCATTTACAGTACTTGTATTAGCGTAGTCAGTTTGGTAGCTATAGAGAGAATACGTTAACATGACGGAAACAGGATGTGCTTGTTTGCTCGATAAGTGATGGGTTCACCCGGCATGGCGGAGCATGTCGCATGACCGTTCAGACACTTTCACTTTCATTTTCTTTGTTCTACAAGTGATACGTACCCAGACAGTTCATGATTAATGTACGGTGTCTCTTGTATGCTTGTATATTTGATGAAGATTACACGAGACTAATAAAGGTTGACGAGTGCAAGCCGTAATCGCTAGGCTGACACACAACAGTCATTCTGGGTCAATATGCTTGATATATGTTAACCTGGAAGCCGGACTGTTTCAAGGGCCCACACAGTCCAACTCCTCGGCGCCGGAGCTAATGTGCGTCCCCCAAGGAAATTTTGCATCAGTCCCTCTGAGGAAGATTCAGCAACGTTTCATTGGGGGGTAAATTGGCTGTCGAGTCGGCCTGTTTGGGACCTAGACATCGTCTAACTGCCAGGTTACACATGAGACGTTTTCCTGGTCTTTAAATACGCGCAAGTAATATACATGAAACATCTCCCCAAAGCGCAAAGGCGTACGAAGATGCTGTTTGTTTGTTTGTTCTTTTGCACCGCAAATGTATAGTTTTCATAACTGCTCCTACCTTTGTGTTACATGACGTACAGGGGCCTAACTTTGAACGTGAGAATGATATGTTTTCCAACTTATCACTCCTTACCACTAAATCAAGATGTTCAAGCATTTTCTATAGAGACGTGTCTGTCTAGTTCAATCGAAATATGTATCCATGTCGCGTCCTTCTGTCAAAGGCTATATACAATGTGGTACTGTACTACAGGATCCTAAAGTACACACAGAAACGTTCCTCGGCCATAGATCCCTTCCAACAAACTGAAACGGTCAACACAGCAGCGTTTTTAAAGGGGTATTTCAGCCCTTGACCAGTCCTTCACATGAGACTTCAGGTCGAAAAGAATTCAAACTTTTCAAAGTTTTATACCATAAATGTTTCAAAACACTGTAAAGTTACAGCTCTCTCTGAAATATTTGTTTTGATAAATTGATGAATGATAGTGTGGAATACGCTGTCCTCGTTACCAGTCTGTTTGAGATAATGGTTGTTTTTGACGGGCGCCACTTCCTGGCTAGAGTTGGGTTACTAAGAAAACCTGACCTAGTTCTATAGCTCAAACTTAAGTCCTACTTAATAGTACAATGAACTGCTACGAAACTAAGAGACTAGGATATAAGTTTCCGGGTAAATGGCAGCCTCTATCAGGCTCCACAGGTCGCTGGAAAAAAAGTAGAAATAGACCTATAGGCCTCAACCTGTGAGTTCTTAAGAGGACCAACTCCTCTGGCATGTTATCCGTCTATTTCTACTATTTTTCCAGCGACCTGTGGAGCCTGGTAGAGGCTAGGTAATTTGTAGAACACCATTCAAGAGAAGACGTTTTATGAGTATCGGCGTCATGCTGTGACACATGGGCATCCAAACCTCTTCAGACCTTTTTAGATTAAGGCCGTTCGAAGTTTTTAATGGTGATGTTTACATACATGTACGTGCGTCCCTACATGTATACCAACTTCCGGTGTGTGTTTAGTGTCTACCAGACCTGTTGGTGTAATGAAGATTTTCTGGTGGATTGTAGAAAAGGAGGAATATTTCATTACAGAGCTTGGCCTGTCTTTTGAGTACGGATACGTTTGTTGGTTACAAATGGTAACTCTCTGGCCGGCTAACACCTCTGGAAAAGTTTAAAATTTTCCAGCAACCCACTGAGTAGGGCGGAGACTAGTAGTGTGTGTTAGTCGAGTCTTGTCATCGCCTTAGGTAGAATTCTTTCACGGATTAAAGGTGGTTCAGGTTACTCAGGTTCATATGTAGATATACATGCAGATACACACACGGGCTTCCGATGCATAAACACTTGTAGCAAGGCCAGAAACACAACCGTTCGAACTTTTAACCTCCAAGCAGATGTAGGGAGGGACGATCGTAACGTTCCCTAAGTTTCTCCATTCTTCTGACAACCATTCCAACTTACTTGATTTTTAACAAGCGTTACGCGCTCTTGATCTTTTAAAAAGTTTTATCCTGGCTTAGTTTTTGGACAACCGTTGGGTTACAATTGAAACTTATTAATTTCATGACACAATAAAGTGATTTCAAAGATGGGTATCATATTGCAAACAAGAGCACGGCAAAGGTCGATACTAAAGGCAATGACTACATACTAAAGTATACTGTTTCTAAAAAATGATAAAAGTTAGACTGTGTAGTAGCCTGACTAAATCAAGCTTCTAGTAGCCCTTACACTGATCAAACCATTGGGCAGAGGTCCCAATCAGCCCCTGATAGCGACATGTTGTGTAAACATAGGCTAGATGTGTTGTAACATAACCTTTTAACCGTGATACTTGGAGATTACAAACTTAACTGCAAGATCAGCATAAAAACTCACGATTGCCACAGCAGGTGTTCCAGAACTCGTCCGGACAGCGGCAGGAGGTGGCAAGCGGAGTCGCGCCGTTGTGACAGAACCGGTTACAGGCCTGAGTCTGCGGCCCCGGCGCCCCACAGCCGCTCGCCGTGCGGGTCTGGGTGCCTGCGTTCCCGCAGGGCGCGCTACAGGCGCTCCAGCCGTTCCAGTGCCAGTCGCACCGCCGCCGACGTCGGCGTCTCCACGCCGTTACGTCCGTACAAAGCAAGACGAGTATCCCAACAGACAACACAGCTCTATAAAACCCGACCATTTTTGACACAAACTAGTATACGTTCACAAGTGCATCCAGGTGCTACGAACCAATACTAAACGGGTCATTAGTAAGCACGTTTGCTGTCACCAGTCCCCTGCATGAGTCAGAGATCGATCCTTTGCTTCCTGCTTCGCCCCAGGTGTAGGTGAGTCGTAAGGTCAGCGGTGCTGCTATTATTCAGGCCTCAAATACAATAAAGGACTGTCTGAGACTATGTGTATATGTGGACATGAGTCGTACCATTCCGAAGGTGGAAAAATGAAATCAAATTTTACAAACGAACTGGGTGCTGAAGTAACAGAAAAAAAGGAAGTATAAGAAAAGTTCAACTCAAATTGAATACGAACAGGGGATGTCATTGGGGCAAGAAAAAGTAACAGACAAGTCAAGAAAATTTGATCACGCCTCGTCCCTCCCCGCGCGAGCTCAGTGGTCCAGTCCTGCTATGACACCCCATGCGCACCCTGGAAGGAAACACCTTTGAGCCGTGTGGTTACCTGTCACGTACGCGCTCTGACGGACTTCAGAAACACAAATGGCGGCGAGACGCCCGGGCCCGCTGTGGCCGTGGCTGCTCGCTACAGCCCTCTGTGCCGCGTCGTCTGCAAGTCTGGTGAACTACAGGCCAGGATCTCGGTACGACTACGACTACAGGGCCGCAACAGTCGTGCATGACGTCAGCCAGGTGGTGACAAAGGCACAGGTAGGGGTAGAACACGCATTGAAAACACCGTACGGTCAATTTGTAAGGTCTCTTCTGTTTGCAAGTGTAGGAAAGAGACAGCAAGCGGCATAACACATTGTGTGATCAAAGCAAGCCTGCGAAAAGTTACGGCTTTGAAATCTATGTTTTGATAAATTGCTGAATGACAGTGTGGTACGCATGGTTGTTGTAACAAGTCCTGCTATTTAGTCTGTTTGAGATAATGGTTGTTTTTGACGGGCGCCACTTCCTGGTTGGGGTTGGGTTACTAAGAAAGCCCGGCTTGGTAGGTCTATAGTTCAAACACAAGTCCTACTCAGATCAGCAGCAAGCTGCAGAAACTATCACGACGCGAGAAACTAGGATATAATTTTCCTAGTTTGTGGCACAGAAAGGTTGACGAAAGAAAGGTGTTGGTTGGCGCTGCCGCTGAAAAAGTACTCACTGGATGAACGGTTTTCATTTTTGTGATTTTTGCATTGTCAGCGCGTGGGCCTTTACTGTGTGTAATTGTAATACAAAAACTAAGTCATGTCATGACCGATACCGGAATTTCACATCCTGTCGAGTGTTGGCTTCCTTTTAGCCATACTTTTAAATTTGTTTCCTTTTGAATTGAATTGTATTATTAGTAAATATGTGTTATCGTCAACTCAAGCGTCTACTTGGACTCTGCTACAAAAAAAAAAAACTAGCTTACTTGTGAGCAAAACGGTCACTTAAAATCCTTCCAACACCTATACATGTATATAGCCTTACAACAGCTAATAGGGTGAAACGTTCAGTAGGCGACAAAGCGGGTTTAAATGTATTGCGGTTCATCGAATATGTCAACAGGAGTTTATGCTTCTGCAAGTATGCGCAAATAAACATGAGGTAAATAAAGTGTCGTGTCCAGAAGTCAGCAATAAGTTATGCGAGCTGTGGCCGACAAGTGTCGCCATAATTTGTGGGCTTTGCGTCGAAAGGGGAGGTGAAATTCACGTTTGTACGTTGAAGACATTGGTACTTCGCTCGGCTGAATATGTCTTAGCTATTATTATTGGGTCGTTAAATGGGCTTAAACATCATTTCCCTGGTATGCATTGTTTCTATGTAGATGCCAGGGGCTGAAATCCAAGTTCATTAATTTATTCATTATTGACATGCGCAGCTGCACAAAGGAGCACTCGTTTGTGTTTTCACACTTTATTAAGCAGGCGTGAAAACAGTCTGGGCCGACTTTCTTTATTGTTTTCAGTTGCAAAGTAAACATATCAGATTCGATTCAATTTCCTGCATAATCAGACAAGAAGTGAACAAAAGACCATCTTCATTCAGCACCTTTAACAACCAAATAACAATAGCTAAGCCTTATTCAGCCAATTTTGCATTTTCAGCCCTTTTGGAGATGGTAGTAATCCCCCGACATGTCCGGTTGAAGTTGTGCCCTTGAGAAAGGCACTTTACACAATTTCCTGACTTCACTCCCTTAGATGAGTGCCTAGCTTCGGTTAGGGACATCCCTCATACAGGACGTGAAATAGAGGCCTTTGAGGAGAGCCTCACCTCGAGCACGTTAAAGAACCCACCACGCTAATCGAAAAGACTAGGGGTCCTTCCTGGTGAGAGTGGATGAAATAAACCTGTCCGATTATGCAGATTGCACTCTTCAGTACAAACCTGGTGTGTTACGCGGTTTGACGGGTATGCAATACAAACAAAAACAAATGAAACGCCTTATCAACAATATATAACTGGTAACATTAACAATGTAAACTCAACCGATATAAAAGATTTATTGGCGAAACAAAAGGTACAGTCACGTTGGTACTGTCAACTACAAACTATACAATAAAACATAAAATACATTCTACATTCATAGTGATCGTAATATCATGTTACAGTCAGGTAGGGCTAAACGTGGGTTTCAGCATATTTTCTCATGACAAAGCATTCTTTTATATGTTTGCCTATTTCTCCATCAGAAGAGTGGGCACATCTAAAAATATGCCTATGGTATCAACTTCAAGTCTGTTGTACTCAAAGAAATGTTACTTATTTATTACGTAAGACATCATATTCAGAGCATAATTGACATAGTGAAATTCATTTTCAGCTTGTTTTGGACAAAATGAACAAAACCTTTCGTCCGGGGCTATATTGTGTGGTATCTACCTGTAAGTGTTTCAATATTCAATCTAAGACTGCTGATTCTTAACTGTGTTATCGCTTTTGGAATACATCAGCGATCATACATGCTGACTACCGCACTAGTTTCTTACCTGGGCAAGAGAAGCCACATACAGCGTTCACACAGTACTGGTCTTCCCGACACCCTCCTTTGTTAGTTAAACACTCGTTGATATCTACAATCAAAAATTATTTGGTTAATATTCCATCGTAGAAAATGTACAATGTATTTAAGCGTATCTTGACGCATACTACCACATAGAATCCACGTACTTCATGTTTCCTGTGTATAGAAATTATACCGATATCATTAAACGTAAATAGATATAGACCCACCCGAGAGACCGCAAAAGCAACGAATTGCATGCCCTTACATATGTGGCACTTCAAGCAATTACTCTACCAAACCACGATATCTACATGCATTATGCTGTTAGGCATTGAGTGGCGTTTGAAACTTACCGTTACACACCCTCCAGTGTGGTCCGCTCCCGGCCGAACCTGGGTTCGCCTTGTCGCACGTGCATCCAGTCTGACATGGCCACACGTCGCACGCCATTGTGTACAGATACTCTCTCTAGTGGAAGAATGGACACGTTTGTTTATATCCGTTTCCATCCAATGGAAAAAGCATTGACCACTCTAAGATGTGTTGGTGTGGCGTGTGTGTTGCGAGCACTTAATCGCCCATTAAATATAGCTAAACATTTCAAACGTTTTTACTTAAAACAAGCAACGAAAGGTTTTGATTTCGTATCGGTCATGACGGATAGGTGTAGATAGCATAGAAATTAAAATTAAGGAAAAAAAAAAACTACCTCACTTGATCTTTTCTTTACTAAACGAGTCATAAACAGTTTATGAACGTCCTACCGAGCCTTCGTAGCTCAAGACCTCGTCCACTTCATGGAAGCTACAGCCTTCGACATAACATTCGTGATACAACGACCTTTTGTGTCTGGATGGCCTCTCAAGAAAACCGTTTGCTTCTTCCTCGGTCAAGAAAGGGGATGACTCGTCATTGACGTGATGACCCTGGTCATCTGCACCAACACTGTTAAAACGTATGAGAAAATTTAACCAAAATCTTTTACGTTAATCAATAATAATCAATCTGAAATCAATTGGTTGCAAATATCATGTAGATATTATGATCATCTGATATGAAAGCGAAACAGCTATTAACACCGTAAATCGTCAGAACTGGTGTGATGCAGGTTTAATCTTTCTCAAATTTGATATCAACATTCTCATCCCAGCTCTGTAAAATGACCCTTGGTCACGTAATAAACATACATGTATATGTTCTCGATCACTATAAGTATAAACAGACGAATTCTATTTGAACTCACCATAAGTTTGTGTAAATGGTCAGCAAGTATATGACCAGGCAGTACATCAGCAAGGTTCGGGTGTTGTCCATGTTTCCCATGTATTCCGTACAAATGATCGCACCTTTGCTTCTATTTTCGACGTAGCTGGCAGGTACAGACATGGACTTTACTGCCAAATGTTGTCTGTACTCCTCACAACAACCGCCTTGTGGTTGGGTTACTAGAAAAGCCCTGTCTAGTCAGTCTATAGTTCAAATGTAAGTCCTACTTAGCAGCAAGAAACTATCACCACTATTTCGAGGGGGGGGTGTAGTGGGCTTTATGATACAAAAGGTCGTATTTAACTGCCACAGTCGCCTTTGATCATAGAATGGCCTTGTCAATCAAATCGCGAACATTTGGTACTTGATGAAAAAAATAAAAAGTTCAAACATCGAAGGAAGCATTTTATTGGCAGGGACTGCAATCAAAGCAACTTAGATGTCAACATTTGAACAGAATATGAGTCACCTTTCTGCAAACAGAGTAAGCGGAGGTCCATTAATTCATTCTATTGTCTTCTGCTTAAACATATAATATGATATAATATGATATCAATATGATATTGATCACGACAAAGTTTACCCTCTCACGTGATAGATAACTGATCGTCAAACACGGCATTTGGACGTCTGGAAAAGACCTTAGCAACCTTCCGTGTTTGTACAAAAGCCAACAGTCAGTCGAGACAAAAACCTGCGTCTGTTTTTGTGAGATCTAGACAATGGCTGCTTAACCCAGAGCACTAGCGGGGTTGAAGACAAGGTTGCCCTGTAAGAATGTTGAGGTTTGAAAAAAAAACGCGACAAGACGGCACTAGAAGTACTGCTTGTCTTACTCTCCGAAGCGTCTGTCCACCATGCTTGTGCAAGTGTGCGCAAATAATCAAATACCTCGTGTCCGGTATAACGTGTATGTTGTGTATGTTGGATGTTACTTACTCTAAAGTCTTATGAATTATTATAGCACATAGTTGATAAAATCACCACATGTTGAAAACGTGCAGTATTCATATCGATGAAATACTTTTATTGTATATGCATGCCTTGAAGGGCTTATGTACAGGTATGACTAAACAAACATATTGGAATTCGAAACAATCACACAGTAAAGTAGAGATAACAATACACGGCGTATATGTAGAGATAACATAGAAAGATAAGAGTTAGTCGAGTACAGTCAATTTCTTCTCGCTTCTCTGTACATATGAGGATGGGAGGAACAGATGATATCACTTATACAGGGTTTGTCTAAGCACATGAAAAATATTGATCTATTTGTTGTATTTAGATATTCAAAGTATGTACTAGTTTCCTACCTGTGCAGGAATAGCTACAATGAGTGTTGACACAGTAGCGGTCATCGCCGCAGTCCACGGTTAAACACTCGTTGATATCTACATTCAAAAATTGTATAATTAGTTTTCCATTGTAGAAAATGTATATAGATACATGACTTTATTACAGCATGAAAAGAAATAGATCAATCTTAGTAGAAAACTCAATCTTAGCAGAAAGCAAATGAACAGTGAGTTTTAATTAGAAGTTCATTTGTGACAATAATTCATATTACATTAATAATTACATTATCAAACAACGAGTTTCATGCGTTTACATATTACACATATGCCACAAATAATTCTACCAAACCAAAATATCTAAATGCATTTGAATATGGTTACCATTGAGCGGCGTTTCAAACTTACCTTTACAAACCCTCCAGTGTGGTCCGTTACCAGCATACTGATCTGCTGGGTGCGCCCTGCAACATGTGTAACCAGTCCCACATGGCCATTTGTCGCAAGCCATTGTGTACAGGTACTCTCTCGAGCTCTGTAGGAGAATTTACACATTGTTTATATCGATTATCATCCATTGGAAATAGTAGTAATACCCCTATGGAGAGTTAGGTTGAGGACTACCAGTATATTGTACAAATGATGTATATAATCAAGGTGCAATGAAGCCAAATATAATAAAACTACCGACACTACTGGTTATACGAATTCTTACTACACGAATGCTTTCATACTAAAAACATATGTGTTTATTAATTGAACGCCCTACCTCTTCATTCCAGGACCCAAAGAAGTAGGCGACTTCCCCGAAACTACAACCTAACACATAACACTCGTAATAGATCCCCCTTTTCTGTCTAGATTGGCTCTCAAGGAATGCGTTCGCTTCTTCCTCGGTCCAGAAGGGTGAAAACTCGCCGTAGTCGTGATCGCTCTGGTCACCTGCTCCCGAACTGTGAAAACATTTAAGAAACATTAACACAGATGTTTTTCATCAATCTGAAGATTGCTTCTGGCGTTGAAGATAATACTATAGCAAGTAACAAATATTACACAGATGTTGTTAATTTGATATCTGCCATGATCATAAATGACATTCCATGTGCTCAAAATTTTTTTATCAACACTTAGTTCATCCGGTACTGGTACAATGTTATAATTTCTTTCCATTACCAAAGCGTAGGTCTAAACACAAAGCTTTAAAAGCTTGATCACTAAGATCCCAAGTCCTAATAAACATAAACGAATGAATGCCACTTGAACTTACCACAGAGCCGTGTGGAAAATCAGCAACACTGTGACCAGGCAGCACAGTCGAGTAGTATTCACAAGCCCCATGTTTTTCTGCACGTACAGAACAGTCGGCCAGCGGACGATTACTGGTCGCACCTTTGCTTTTCTATGAAATTTCATTAAAATTGCAGCAACACAATAAATACAATGTGGGGCACCAGGCAGCGATTGCGAATGCAACCTAGCAACCTTCCCGGCAGCTCACCCATTTACCATGTCAATCAAATCGCGTAAACCTGACACTTGATGGAAGAAAAACAAACTTTCAACCATCAGACGAAACATTTTATTGACAGGGACCGCAATCAAAACAATTCAAATGATGCGTAAACTTCCAGAAACATGGATTAGTGGAGATCCATTCTCTACTGCTGTAAGCTTAACCTCACCACCGATAAAGCGGTCGTTTCAAGAGACGTCAAAATTTATCACTGATAATCATCCATACAGGAGCTATAGTCTGTCTTCCCCCATAACAACCTTAATTGTTTTGAAAGTTGCCAGGCAGTAACCCTTTCAATTAAAGTAAAAACGCACGTCTATCTTTGTAAGATCAAGACAAAAGTTCCTTTTCATCAGGAGGGTTTCAAACCTACTTTACTAAGTCAACGACGGAAAGTGCGACTATTTTGCCCTTTATACCTAATCTATTGTTCAAGACAACAATCAAGCGCATAGGAATGTGAGAAGACGTGTTCGTACAGTACTAAGTAACCTTGTCCATTGAATAGATTACGTCCTGTCATGTAAAGTTTAAACTTTTCTCAAACTAAAACGAGTTGGACTTACCTAAATTTTCTAGTGAATCGCTCAGCTCGTTGCTTCTTCTTGCTTCTTCAGCCCTCTGACCCGATCTCTCTGGACACGTGACTGTCGCACGTGTGACGTCGGCAATGAGTGAAATGTTGTTGGAAGTCGATAACGCCACCCGTCCCGGTTGAGAAATTTAAGGTTGATGTGCTCTGACAAGTACAAACACTCTGAGCAAACCAATAAATGTCAATCAATTTTCTCCTTGCAGTCTAGACGTAAAAAAGCAGTGTTTTCACCACGTCGTGTTTGAAGCGAAGGTGCCAACGATCGAAAAGCCAACAAAATTGCGCGTAGACTTCAAAGTGGCAGGTATACATTGTACGAACAAAAATGATCAGCATGCGTTAGAACGCTGCACAACACGAGGATAGTTCGATTACTCTGCGCCTACGTCGTTAGTTCCGTGGCCCGAGATTAGTAGGACTTTTAGTGGTTCGCCTGGGGACCCTGTAGCGCGCCCTGCGGGAACGCAGGCACACAGACCCGCAGATTGGCGGCTGTGGGGCGCCGGGACCACAGACTCAGGCCTGTAACCGCGGTTCTGTCACAACGGCGGAACTCCGCCCCCCACCTCGTGCTCTTGTGTCGGTGAGTTCTGGGGCACACACGGTCGAGTCATGGTGGGGTTTCACTTTAATTAGTTATCATTTTTGTCTTGTCTCAGGGTCTTCACTGTGTTTTGTGACACAGACATGCTGTGCTGCATTTGTTTCGCTTTTAGCCATACCCTTAATTTTGTCTCCTTTGCACAGTATTGTATGTACATCTGTCAGCGTGAGTTTTGAGAAACGTTTGCGCCCCAACACACACACGCAAAAACCTTAGCCTAGCAAAGTAGGCTTAAATGTATTGAGCTTCATGATACCTGTCCACAGAAGGCTTTGCTTTGGCATACAAGGATGAAAATGTAAGCAAGAAAGTGACGTCTCAAAGTCTGTAAAAGGCGGCGCCCCCTCTTCTGGACCGAAGGGCCTGGCCTTGCAATCGGTTCGTGTCGCAGTCCATCGGACTTGAGATCCAATATTAAAGGAAAGCCACACAATCGTGCGGGTTTAAAACAGACATAACACAGTTATCGATAAAAAGGAGCGCCTTGGTGTAAGTGACTCAAACCGATCAGCCCACACCAGAGAGATTTCATCGCTGAAAAGAGAGTGATTGCGTCCTCCCTCGTGTCTTTTAAACCACAATAGATATAGCGGCAGAACGGGTGTTCTATGCACAGCAAAGGAAGCACAAAAATACTCACGGCCAGTGCATTGATAAGTGACCTCCAAATACTTGAACGTGCCGACGCATGGATCCCCAAACACGCCGTTAGACGCTGCTACACTACAGGTGCGGCGTCCTTGGCAGCGTGTTCTCACAGCAGACAGGCTTGAAGAGCTCCGGCAGTTTGTCGTGTACACAGGCCCCGAGCAGAGTCCGTGCTGGGTACGACCGTACAGGGCGGACGACACCTGAGTTCAAGATTCAAGATGTATCTATTGAAATATCGCAATGAGACGCAGAATTTCATTCAATCTAGAAAGGATACAAATGACCATTAACGACTGACAATATGGCGCAACTCCAAGTTCACAAGTTTAAAAGTGGTAAAATGGTTGCACGACATTGCAGTTTATGTTACACCTACACTTACTGCAATTAATATAGTCATATGTGCATACACTGTTCTACATAACTTCAATCAAGTGTGTATACCTGGATCGTTAGACCAGGGATGCATGACAAAGACAACGTCTGGTGTTCACAAACCCGCCGTGTGGCACGTGGTGTACCTGTAGATAGAGAAGAAGCTGTTGTCATGTTGTGTTCCTATCATCGTTTTGCAAATAAAACTGTTAATATTTTAGAGAAGGTAAAAAATTGAAGGAAAAGGTGAACTGAAAAATGATTCGCCAAAAAAGAAAGGGTGGAAGACAGAAAGGAAGAAATAAGCGAATAAATGAAAAAAAACACACTAAAAGGCAGAAAAAATGAAGAAAGGTGTAAAAAGCTAGTGCGAATTGAACATTGATATTTGAGAGTTAGGAGTTATTTTTGATAGATGAGTGTTCGATCGCACAGTGAAGGTATTTTCTCAGTGACGTGAGTGTGATAAAGTTAGACGACAAGTCGATAAAGATGTTAGCGTTTGGATGCTGCATGACAAGTATTCCGTCGTCCTTCATCACCGACTTACCCCACAGTGGACTTACCCCACATATCATCCGAAAGACTCCATGTTTGGCCCCATGACACCAGGATGACTAGCATGAGGGGAACAGTCAGACGCATTGTTATCTGTGAGGGGTAGATAACAGACTTGTTAAGACGGTTAGACCTCGGCTAAAACACCAATAAGCTAATCTTACACATAAACTACCCGCTTAGTACCAAAAGCAAAACACAAAACCAACTGATGCCGCGCCGCGTGCCTGCGAAGAGGGTGTGTTACGCCGAAGGGCGGTTATACAGGCTATATACAGATGCTGATACATGACGTCACCGAAACATACGGAGGGGCAAAAAAGCATGAAAAAATAATAATGAATACCGCAGCACACCAGCCCTGGCAGCCTGTCATAACTAAAAAGCCATACAAGTGTGTCAGTTGATTTTCGAAATTAAGTTCCTTATCCGACTCATTTTGGGTTATCTTTTTTTGCAGTATTTTTGGCACGGGGCGATAGGGACACTGCCTATCACATTCGAGACACGTTGCCTTTTATCAGGCATGTTAGCATTGATAAGTACTGCGCGTTAGAGAGTTTCCGTCAGTATTTACTTCCTCCTGTAAGTTGAGTCACTCGGACTATATAATATGCCTGTCATTTTCTGCTCATAAAATGCAATCAATTAACACAGCAGGACACTGCACTGTTTCTGTCAAGCCTGTTATCAAAGATAAGCATCAATTCGTGTAAGAAGTGAAGCCTATGCTAGTTTACTCCCTTGTTGGCGTTGTGTAATCGGGAATAGACCGCACTCTATTATTCTGGCTAACTCCCCAGTTTGGTCTTTCATGCGATGACAGAATCTGACACAGCTGTTACAGGAATCATGACGCATGCCTTTAGACATCTGTATTACTCAAAAATGGTTTAGCCATTGCGACTGAAACTTAACTGTTTACAAACACTTACTATATGCTAATACAGTACGCGCAGTCATGTACTCACGGATGGATCCACTACGCTACGGGACACTACATGCGTCACCATGTATAAGGAAGGTAGCAATCTGAGGTTCGTCGTTTCTCGTACTTTTCTGGCTCGAAACCCGACAATACTTCGACTTTCTGACAATTCCCAATACACCTTCTGGCCAGCTAGTGATGACACGGTGCGAAAACCAGACCATGGTATGCATTTCCTGTCCCGCAAAGTCTTTCACCTGTGACTTCAAATTCTTGCCTTAGGGGCATGCAGGGTCACATTCATCACAAGATGGGTCTGCGAATGTGGAGTGAGGGAATAATTGGGAAAGTAGTGAATGTAATGTTCAATTTTAGCTGTTTTATGGAGGAAAAAGGTTGTCATAGATCCCTACTAACGGTTCTGTAATATCTTCGCGGAAAATGTTTAACTAATTCGCCTACTACCAGGACTAAGGTTGCACGTTGGATTGCCGCCATCCTTGAGAGTATCAGGATATCAGGAACAACGTTCAGCACATAGTTTTTTTACAATCATTCTTTTAGTCCAGACAGCTCAAGATTTTACCATGGTCAATACTGACCGACGGAGGCCATATATATATATATCTTTTAATCTTTTTCAGTAACAAATTTTAGCTCTCAGCCAGAGTACCATTCATGAAAACATTTCCGTGACAGGGACGCAAAAGAAAACAGTTCATAAGAAAGGTTAGGGACCCAGTACATATATTTGCACAAATTATCGTAAGAATGTTTGATTACGAACCAATGAGCGCCACACAAATGAGTTACAATGTCAACATATGACTAGTGTGCGAGTCACCTTCTGTAAACAAAGAGTTGGGAAAGGTCCATGAATGTTTGTTTGAACCCGCCGATAAAGCTTGCTTTTCAGGAGACGACATAATAGATGACTGATAGGTCGTCAAACAGGGCATAAGCCAGGGCGACTTTTCCCCCTTAGCAACCTTCCGTGTTTATATAATGGTCATGTCAATCACAGCAACGCACGTTTGTTTTCGTGTGATCCAGACAGGGGTTGTTTTTCATCAGGAAGAATCGAGACCAAGTTGCCCAGCCAACGACCGAGAGGTTGAAAAACCAAACGCGGCTAATTTGCATGTTCACCCCGACCAATCGAATCACGTGAATCGCATTGAAACTCAGATTCGTATCAGCCATTTCCCGACAAATCGCTTTCTAACTTGCGTTAACGGCTACATCTGACCAAACAAACTCGCCAGTGAGATGGTGGAAGGTGTCATGTTCCAAAAGACGTTTTCAGATTGACAATTTGGAAGTAATTGAATCCGCCCGCGATTTAACGTTTAGACAAAAGTAGTAGAAACTAGAAGTTAAATCGCGGGCGGATTCAATTACTTCCAAAGTGCCAAAATTGTCAATCTGAAAACGTCTTTTGGATGCTGACACCTTCCACCATCTCACTGGCGAGTTTGTTTGGTCAGATTTAGTCGTTAACGCAAGTTAGAAAGCGATTTGTCGGGAAATGGCTGATACGAATCTGAGTTTCAATGCGATTCACGTGATTCGATTGGTCGGGGTGATGTTATACCTAATCCATTGTTTGGGAAACAGTTGAATCGCAATTCAAGACATCAATCAAGCACAAAGGATCTTGAGATGACCTGGCTTTAGAGGTCGCGTTCCCCCCTAGCAACCTTCCTTGTCCGTACTGCCTTGTCTATCAAATAGATGACGCAATGTCTAAAATACAGACCTGTACAAACACTCTGGGCAAACCAAAAAATGCCCGTCCCTTGGCAGTCTAGACGTAATTAGTGTATTTTCACCACGCGGGATATAAAGCCAGGGTGCCAACGATTCAAAAGTCAAACAAGCGTGCGCGTAGTCTTGAAAGTAGCAGGTACATGAAACGATAAATACTGGTTGGGACAATGGAATGCAATTGACATTAACCCCACTTCTGCCTATGTATCGCTATGTTTCTATTGACACCGATATTTTTTTATGCAACAACAAAAAAAGGTCACACTTTGTATCGTTAGATCTGTCATGTTTCAACATGTGATCTTTCTGAGTATTTCTGCTTACAAGACAGAATAGTACAAACCACCCCGAGACGGTATCTCAAGCATTAAAACAATTCGTTTGACTATAATTCCAACCTTCCAAATCATTTTCCCCACAGTTCAGCGTCATTCCCTTACAGCACGATGAGGAAAACAACACCGTCTGTGATCTGGTGGTGAACAACGTGGCCCAGGAAATCACACAGAGAGATGGTAAGGGAACACCAATGGCTATTGCTGAAAAGGCCCCGCAGTTAGATTATCTTTTAAAGGTGCCTTAAGCAATTTCAATGGGGTAAAACTGGAAGTATTCTGGATAAGGCAATCTGTGTGAAATCTACATTTACTTCCCCATATCAGCACATTCGCATTATCATTTCATACTTTGGGCGTTTAAAAAGAGCGCAGAAACAAGCCGCAAAAGGAGAAATAACACCACACAACGACATCGCATAATTTTTTACATGATGGTCGATATGCAATGAGATAGTGTTATTTAGAATTACTATTAGATATAAATCGCTAGAAAATACGACTTTCAACGCTCTTATAAAATAATGCTTTGAGCCCCCTTAATGGCGGTGATATCATATGATTTTATTGTCTGACAGTGTGTTTTAGTTTTGCAAATATCTTGCACGTTTTGAGTAACACCGCATACTTTTCATTCACGCACAGGAAACCAAGCTGTCTTCGACGACCTGGACTACACCAGAAGGTGCTGATTCTCCCTTAATGTTCTGTAGTTTCATAAGAAATATCAACTGTAAAAGCAATTCTAACTGTCAAAAGTTATTTTTCCACAATAATTGTAATTTATCATTGTCAAAAAAGCATAATTTCATAATTTTACTGTTTTTACGGTAATGTTTTTACAGTAAAAGATAGCAGCATGAAACTAATTTATCTCTTTTGCTCTTGTCAGGTTTCTTTTCACCGTCACCAAAAACGGCGAAGTTGTGCGCGTGTACCATCCCCATGATGAGCACTATCACGTGCTGGGCACGAAGAAGGTCCTGGTGGGGCTACTATCGGCTCGGCTGCACACTACACCTGAGGTAAGGGACGATGCATGCCCCTTGTCATTAGTACCTAAATATATCAACACTCTACGTCAAAATTCATGACAGTTACTGAATAAGTTAAAAACTGTATTGATTGTACCTCACCGGATTAAATCCGGAAGAATGATGATGATGATGATGATGACTTAATGAATTACGCTTTAGACTATGTACTATACGTAGAGGCTATTTATTCTGTTGCAAAATGCTACACCGTCCACTTATAAGTTATATATTAACAACAATAACTAATGTTTCTGGTAAGCTTGTGAAGGCCATTCAGCACCAAGGTTTGCCACACCCCCTGATATGGCTGAGATATGTGCGAGGATATGATACGAACAGAGTATGAATCAGCAAATACTCAGGTGTATTGGCATAATGTATTTTCACATTTCATTGTTGTTGATGATGATGATGATGTAAAAGGTAATCAGTAATTGTTTCTAATGTTAACGTAACATTTCTGCCTGTATGTTTTAGACCTTGACGCATGGCAGACCGTGGTCCTACAGTGTGAAGGAAACTGGACATGAAGGTATGAAACGTGTCTAAAATATCAGGACACTACTGTCTCGTCGTCTTATCATTTGGAACTATCACTTGTGTTCTATTATTGTATTCGGAATTGATAAGTTCTAATTCATATACTTGACAATGAATTCTTGATTTTCAGGTGAAGATGAACTTTCCTACGTAGGCAAGGTCACTCCGGAGGGCATCATGTTCACCAGGACAAAACACGGCCACGTGGTGCGCAATGCTGAGGCCAAGAACGAGAAGGTAGGAGGGATATGTTCTCATAAAGGTGTCTGAACGGCATGGGGAGGGTAGTAAATACACTGCACAACGATGGCTATTTAATGTTTGTATAATATTCGCATAGACAATGACAAGCCTTTACGATGCCTGTGACGTCTAAATGAAAATATTAACACTCAGCCTGTCTTATAGTTTGACCGCCACTGCCTTGGATATGGAAACTGTTTCTGTTATCACAATTTTGATATCTTTCCTTTTTATCACTTTGCAGCAAATTCTCTACCACAAGTATCACGAAGTCCCTCACACGGTTCAAATAAAAGAAGAATTTACATCACCAAACCAAGCAACCCCAGGGTAAGTGTCTTATTATTATTGTGACGCTACATCTTAATCATAATATCGAGCAGACCAGGAATCAGAATATATATATAGAAACTGGCTTCAATTTGGAAGATGTTTGTAGAAAGATAGGACTGTACTTTACTCATCTTTTCAACATAATGTTTATGTCCATTTCAGATTTAATCCCAATGCTGGCATACCAGGGGATCCCGCAAAGCTACAGGAGCTTGAGGATGAAGACTATGGTAAGTGCGAGTATGGTAGCGTTATCACTAGCCTCTACCAGACTTCTTGGATCGCTGGAAAAATGGTAGAAATTGTCCGAATAGAGTGCTAAGGGAGTCGGCCACGGGAGAGACTCCCTTAGCATACTATTCACTCTATTTGGCCAATTTCTACTATATGACTTTTGGTGCTAGTATTTTTCAGCGATTCACGGAACCTGGTAGAGGCTATGTTATCATCATCGTTAAACCCATTTGCCTTTATGACTCTGTCTACGTATCAAATCGAAGCAAGCATCTAATGTCACAATGTGTTGTATTTAATGTGTTACACAGATCTGCCGCTGATGACAGCTGAGTCTGATGGGCATCTGAAGCTCCTGCAGGTCATACCTGCCGACAAACGGGACAGCTACGAAGGCGTTCCTACAAGCTTCAAACATGGATCTCTTGTTATTGATGAGGTAGGTTCAAAGATATCTATTTCTCTCCTAGATTGAGAGGGGGGGCACTTTGTTGAAAAGTGGTACTAGCTTTTATCATAGAATTTTTTTCTAAATGAAAACAGTGGGTACGAGCTTATGAAATGCTATATGTTTGTTGGTTTGTTCTGCACATTATAATAAGCAATATATTTATGTAAATATGGAAGACTAAAGCTTGAATAATATAGCTGGACCGAATAGTGATTGTTGTTGCATCTCGTTTGTTTTGTTTTTTAGCCCCCGAAACGTATCCTGACGCTGGAAGGACAAGAAGAGGCCATCGTTGGTAACCTGACTTGTATGAGAACGGTCAGGCCCAAAGGTTAGTCATAAACCTATGTATATATCATATCTGAAAAATACAATCAATGTCAAGCATAAGAGTATATGTCAACATGGAACTTTTGCTTGTATGCTGTCAATTGATTTGTACATGCGATACATTAAGAAATTTGATATGACGCTAGCCTGTTATCCAAACCTATTATAGCTCCTGAGTCTCCTCTCCACAAATAGAGAGCAATATTTGCGAAGAGGAGACTCGGGAGCTATATTAGGTTTGGATTCCAGGCTATAATGACGTATCTTTAACTGGTACAGAATCGCAGGAGAGGATTACATGTTTCCATAACATCATGGAGGCACTGTATCACCTATCGGTGGAGAACCTCACACATGTGGCCAACACCTACATACCGGGCAACACAACATCTGATGACGACATAGAGAACCGTGACGCCATTGCCGACGCACTCGGCGCCATGGCAACCAACGACTCCCTCACCCTGCTGACTAAGCTGGTGCTGACGCCTGAGCAGAAAGATGCTAAGCTGATACTGAGGACACTCTTCCATTTCTTTGGATTGGAAAGTCCCCCACCACAGGTGTGCATTTCATAATGGCACAATATTTGTTACCTACAAGGTGCAGACTAATGTGATGTCAATAAGTATACATATTAGTCGTTTTCATTATTCCTCTGTTATATTGTCAAATTGCATAATCAACTTTGAATAGTTAGAATCATGCTAACAGATCCTGCTTGAAGATCATAATATGCTGTTCCGAATATTTTACAGATCGTTATTGAAACTGTGGAGAACATGTGCTTCAAATGGAGGATGAAGTTTGATGGTAAGTTACTTCCCCAGTAACAATTGAAATGGGGGTCGGGTGGGAGGTGTGGTGTAATTCGTATTGCATGACTACTCTCCTGGCAAAATTTCTTATATACATTGAGTTATTTGTGCTCTAAAATCATCCGTATGTCGAATGCCATGTTAGTTTCAAGCTGTATAGTATACATAGTATTAAGTTGTGGGTTTTAAATGTTCGAGTATCAAGTCTATTTTGCTGTTACCACCAGATGAGGAGGACGGGCTACACGTGTGGACGCGGGCACACTTACTGCTCGGGACACTGGCGGGAAACATCCACCCCACCGACCCTGCACGAGCTAACACCATCATCGACCGACTCCATGGGATGGTGGAGATTCATGGTAAGTCTTTCTCGTCTCTGTGTGTTTGCAAGCCACAAAGGAATTCAACATGTTGAAGGAAAATTTACGATATAATCTTCGAGCTCCATGGCAAAATAAGACTGCTACACCAAATCTCGGATGTTAATAAGGCATAACTATATAAGCCTGGAGATAACTAACCTTTTTTTAATGAATCCTCGCACCTGGAAAAAGAATGGACACTTTGATCTACATTAGGATACACCTTTTAACCGGTTATTGTGACTCGTAGTATACCAACAAGTATCGTGCCTAATCGTAATTAAACTATACAAGCTCGAAGATATTCTGGCGACGTCATTGCCAAACCTTAATTTTCTGTCTCCTAAAGACCCATGGAAGCACAGACAGCTGAGATCCGCCCTGACAGAAGAGGAGTACAGCAGTCACCTCCACGAGAAGGCTACTATCCTCGGTGCCCTGGGGAACGCCGGGATGGACAGGTCCTATGACTTCTTCCTGTCCTACATGAACAGTACTGAAGCACCTTCTGTTCTGAAGAGAACAAGTTTGACAGCGCTGAAAAGCTACGACCATGAGAAGGTGAGTTATACTCTTTTAGCCTTTATATATCAACGTGCACCTTTGTTATGTTTTTATGAGAATCATTTCAATTTGTATGTTAAGTATCGGCAAATAACACAGGTAGCACGAGCCAGTAGCGGCTGACTACAGTAAGACAAATTCATTAAGGACTTTTAAATGAATATACATAATCCATGATAACAATACAACAATTAATAGTGTCAAAAAAGGAAATGCTCCATTCCTTTCCTATCAAGAAGGCAGAAATAGTTTATCAGAATTAAGTTGATCTCTCCTAAATCCAAATCTTAAATCCCATTTTTCTCTAACAGGCAGCAGACGAGATCCTACGTGTGGCAATAGAAGATCCAGATGGCCACGTGCGGTACGCAGCCGCTCTGGACTACCTCGGCCACCCCCGGGCCTCCCAACTGTGGACAGCGCAGAAACAAATCAACGAGAGGTAAGAGTTGCCAAAGATGTGATCTTGTCACAGTTGAAGTAGCAAACATAATATGACATGTAACAAACGACATATGTATTAAAAGAATATCAATCAATTCATTTACTTTGGACGAAATGTCACACACAACGAAAACGTTTGCTACTTTCGAGACGAACTCTGTCTCTTTTTGAAACCCGTGATTTCGTTCTCTTATCACGTGACTGATTATATTGGCTATCACGTGATCAGAGACAGTTATACAGGCTTAACATCAATCCATTTTTGGAATACTACCTCGTTCATTGCCATAGGTTTGCAGTGCCATTTCTGCACCTTTTATCATTAACAGTGATGCTTCTATTAATCATCATTTCTAGCTATTCAAGATATCAGAACCAGACGGCCATCGCAGCAGGAAGAGAAAAGAGGGGTCTGAGCGATTCCCTAGAAAAATTGTTTAAGGGTTTCCACTTCAAGCTGGAGACGCCCAGCATGGACTGGCAGAAGCGGATCGGCTCGAGCAAGATCGGTGCGTCCATGGGAATCGTCATTAGGAACGAGATGGAACTGGACCTGAGTGAGTGCAAACGTTATCAATGATTTTTAGTCAATCAATTGATCAATCAATCAATCAATCAAGCAAGCAAGCGATCAATCAAACAATCAACAAATCCATTGATTGTTTGCTATGTTTTGGACACTTTCTACTACTTGTTCAGCTGTGCAAACGAGTGCTGATTATAGGTTGTGAACGAATATAGAAATAGCTATTGCCTTGGATATTTGGCCATTACTGGTGATAGTTTTCAATAAGACTGTAAATTCTGTGTTGAGTGAGACTGTTCAAGCTTTGCAAGTTATATTTGTACAAATTGTAGTGACACTTTTCGTTGATGAAAAAAAAGATAACTTTCATTGTATTTTGACGGATGAAGGCAGCAGAAACAGCCTAAACGTCAGTAAAAGAATCAATGTGTTCGTCAGCACAACGTTGTCTGTATGTGCTTACAATCATTATGGTTGTTGCTTTGGTCTATTGTAGTTATGGCAATGTTCATAACAGCTTTGTACAAAACTGCTAGTACTGGTAGGCTTACCGGTTTTCCTTTGACGAGTTAAATCCTAAGAGAATCATTCAAATAATCAATCAATCAATCAATTGTTTTTCTGTCTCAATGCATACATAGCAGTGATCAAAGCCTGACAGTTACGGAAAGTAAACAAATTGAGGCAATAACAGGCAATTATTGGATCAGTTGCGTGGGTCCGGGCTTGCTCAAAGATAAAGGCTTTTGTCCCGACTTTGATATGTGGTCATTACAAAGATAAGGTAAAAGTCAACAACGTAGTTTAGTCAATAAAACATCATTTAGAGTATAAAGCTGTCTCGGATTATCACAAGAGGACTGATTAATGGGCGATGTTAGTCAAGTAAGGTCTCTAATGCAGATAAAGATTTGGTCATTGCTATTGTAATTGGGAAGTAATGAAAAAAATTGCTGCTGAATAACAATTGTCTGAAGACTAGCTTAGTGAACATGAAAATATCTGCCTGAGTGTCAAGTCACTTCAGGGTTATGACGAATATACTAGGTACACTTTGCTTTAATGGCGCTGGCGACCACATTCTTCATTAGACAATAGACATAGATTAGATTTGTCTTATACACTATAAAAATTCATATCATTCAACCTAAAGTATATTGAGGCGAAGAATAACGACTTTCTATGGCCAACAGTGCAATGTGGATCACAACGACAGACGCTTAGGCCAGAGTAGCCTGGGTGCCATCCTATTTTTACCGGGGGCTCCTACACTCGCTACCTTCAAAAGCTAGTGTAGGAGACCCGGTAGAAATAGGATGGCACCCAGGCTAAGGCCATGGCACATCAAGGCAGCCTCCTTCCCTTACTCAATAAATGTGCTGGAAATTTCACGTTATATTGACAAATAATCATGTATGCAAAATCCAATGTACCACAATGACAAACGGACTATCATTAAAACTTTGCCATATTTACAGAACCGCTGAAGGGTGGGTTCTATGTGGACGTGCTGGACTGGGCGTACGCCAAGGTGCACGTGGGGATCATCGGCATCGATTACAAATTCCTTGACGCGAGAGTCTGTTTCAAAGGGCAGGCGGAGTACGAATTCAACATTTTTCAGGTAAGCAAACTTAGGGTGCCTGTTACAAAAATTAATTTCACGATATTGTAGCGTGATGTGAACAAATAGAAATCAATTGAAGGGATCTAAGGTGTGTTTGAAGCTTTAATCCAAGAGCGTTAAAAAGTAGCATATTAATTCAACATTTTCAAGATATGGCAGGCGGCCGGACACACATTCTTTTGCACAGACATATATTGCGGAATATTGGATTGCTTTGTATTGTCCAATCCATATGCGATGTTATGTTTCAAGAAAAGCTATCTGTGGAATATATGTGATATTAAGAATTTTGTATCACATCAATCTTGAGCTCTTGGTCATCATTTCATTCTACAGGAGTTCAACTTCGAAGAGGTTTTCCGATTGGTTAAACTGTTTGACCGCGTGATCAAGACGGTCGTTGGAAATGTAAAGAACACCATCATCCGTTTCAAGCAGCTTCTGGGAAGGTAAGTAGGACTGTACTGTGTACTGGCACGTAAGTCCATAACTTAAACATATATACATACATAAATATGAACATGTCTACTAGGTAAATAGCAATGACCAAATAGCAGCTATGTGGAGGTACAGGGAAATCAGATATCAAGATTCTTATCGTGTTATGACTTTCCACACGTCGATGGCAAACCAACATTTAGACAACAATGTAAGACACATGACTGCAAAAGACACTACAGGGGATATCCCTGGCTAAAAGAAAAGACTCTGTCTCTTACCCAGACAAAGGGAAGCTCTTACAGAGGATTTTCAGGAAGACACTTTATATGTCACCGAAAACATGATTTTGTGTCTACCATTTAGACCAGTTTGTTTGCAAAATTGTAACTGCATCAATGTATGGAGGGCAGTAGATTATATCAATAGATGTTCATGGATAGTGTACTACAATTTCTGTGATAGCAACACTATAAGTCGATATGCATCGATGCTCTGTCAACAGAACGACGGGCTCCATTGACGGCATCTTCCGGGACATCATAGAAGCGGTGCAGAACCTCCCCAACCAAGTGCGCGAGTTCAGAGTCAAGGCGAAGGAGTTCATCAAGAAAGCAGGAGAATATACCAACCTCCCTCCTGTCGTGGAGAACGTTAAACAAGTCATCCACCGAGTCAGCGCGCTCATCACTGACGTCAAGGCTGAGGTCATGGAGTTTTACAATGTGAGTATGATATAGCATATCCTTGCACCTACTTTCAATCTACAACATCAGAAAGTAGCATGCCCTAAGCTGAAAGATGGACTAGGGCACAAGGAGAACCTCCTTAATTTGTCGCGACGCCTTCTGGATCCATCACCTTCCCCTTTTCAGGAGTTCACAGTCTTGTCGTAATTGGGAATTCTTGGATCCTGAAATAAGGAGCTCAATAGACATTTGTCGCCAATAGACCAATACGCTCGGGATAACAGGGTGATGGTTCAGGACTTGCAGAACGTCATTGAAGGTAGGGAAGCTTAGAGAATTAGAGAGAACTTAGTCCGGACTAGGGGCAGGTAATGATAATGATGATGATTCATTGATAAACGTTCTCCTACAGTCCATCGCAGATGCAGTCACCATCACGCTCCCCTGGGCTGCCGATCAGATTAAGAACGGTGTGCAGATGGTGGTCAAGTCCATCGGAAAGCTGATCAAGACTCCAAAGACTGCCATAGAAGACATCTTCAAAGGAGTCACAATGTAAGTATCAGTAATCTACATGTACCAGTGACAAGCCTGAGGAATAACAATCAGTTTCTCAGGGATACTTTGGATACTATCAAGGCCATTAGCTAACATACAAGATTTTTAAACAGCTAATCTTCCTGGACGTAAGAGTGAAATGTCCTCGGTAATAACAATTTTTGGATGACTGTTTCGTCCTTATTTCAGGATCAAGTTCGCCGTGACCGGTGTCATCCAGGCAAAAGAGCGCATCGAGAAGGCTCTCTTATTCAAGGAAGGTATGACTGGACCTTTTAGATAAAGTAAAACAATAACTCTGCCTTGGCGTGTAATGTTGTTCGTCCGTCGTCTTGTTTGTTGTATGGTCATTTTATGTGTGTTTCGGTTGAAACGCAACGTTGAGAACTCTGTCGCCATCCATGAGCGACTACTGTATTCCAAGCAGTATTTAAAAATGTGTTGTATTGTTTTCTTTTTTCTTCTTTTAAATCTCAGACAAGAAACTCCATTGGATGAACCTGCGAGACGAGCTGGCACAGATCTCTGACGACATCTCGGTGGCGTTTGACTCCCTCCTGAATCTGGATGACTGGGTCGTGCAGCAAGTAGAGTCCACGGACTTCACCAAACGATTCTTTGGAGTCGACGTTGTAAGTAAAAAATCTTTGTAAGAACATTTTCTCAGACTATAGTCATTCCTATACAATAGATGATGTGTATGCATGGGGAGCCCATCTCCATTCATGTAGACTTTGTTCCACATAGCTGTGCCATTACTACAACAGGAAGCGGCGTGTGCTCAACGTCTATACTAGGGGTGGGTACCGGTACCGTGTACCGGTACAAAACCGGTATTTCTTAATGGACCGGTCCAAAAAAACCGGTCCGTAAAAATCAGTGG
The DNA here is from genome assembly GCA_035149815.1 of Branchiostoma lanceolatum. NCBI lineage: Eukaryota > Metazoa > Chordata > Leptocardii > Amphioxiformes > Branchiostomatidae > Branchiostoma > Branchiostoma lanceolatum. The sequence goes on from CM068876.1 coordinate 3,521,500, forward strand.
ACCGGCCTATGGACCGATTGGAAAATTCATAGTACCAGGCTACCAGCAGGCGCCCACATAACTGGTCTAAGAAAAGTCTAAGAGTCGTTTTCGAAGACGTTGGCTGTGAATCATATCTAGAAACACTTAAAGGATGAGTAAACAGACGGCGAGGAGAGTATAGTTTTAATTTTGAGACAAAGTGCAAACCTAAGAAATTATATCGTCCCAGACATGACGTTTGGAGACTTTTACGTGTGTCTCGCTCTCCAAAATATGATGAACTGCGCCACTACTATAATCAGGTACAGGTACAGGTACAGGTCCGGACCTGGACCTGACCCTCTGGACCTGGACCTGACCTGAATTTTATGTACCGGTACCCACCCCTAGTCTATACCATTCTGTGTGCTAAGCAGAGAGAGTACTTATCTCACCGAGAAGAGAATCTGCACCCATGTAACTGCCTTAGTACATAGGCCGTCTGCTTGCCTATTAATCGCTTCCTTAGATACAAATGAGTTTTTATGATATTGCCATTTCGTAACTTAAGTCAACATCTACATACAATGTTCTGTTATTTTTTCTTCCAGACTGCAGTGAGACAACAGATTGTAGCCGAGTTGCGTGAAATACTGAACGGACTGCTCGGTCCCGTACAACAAGTGTACCGGATTCCCAACATCTTCCTCTCTGCGTTCGAAGAGACTGTGGACCTCATCAAATCAATCAAGGACGGCTACAACGCGATCAAGAACGGGTACGTTACCGCTGTTGTACAAAGTTGTACAAACACGGCAGACTTTAGTTTTATACCATTGGAGAGAGGGGGTTTGATATAACTTATACATATACTTTGTCGCATTTGAATATTACCGCGCTAATGACTACTTTCTTTTTCACCTTCTTGTTACGCTTGTTGTGACCACGTATATCAAACAACATCAATCGTATTATACTACACGTGACCTCGAAAACAAAATACAACTTACTAACCATGTAGTTCCAACAGGTGCCTTCTGGCTTTTTTTTTTTAAATCAGGCAGATAATATTGCGGGCTTATGTGACCCTTGAAAGGTCAAGCAAGTATAGCTCAACTTTGTATACCTAATTACACATATATTGTCGCAATTACAGTTAAGGTGATATCTTACTTACTTTTAACAAAAACTTATTTTTCCATTCCCCTATTTCAGTTACGACGAGGCTAAATCCCTGATTGAGCAAATCTTCGGGTCCAAGTCTGACCAAGATTTCCCAAGAAAGTATCTAGAGTCCGACTCATGCGGGGACGGATTCTATCCAAGCACTGGACAGGGACGTTATGCTGAACAAGGGGTTCTGCTAGAGGCAGCCGCAGGACAACAGGTAAGCAGCATTCTTGATTAATGATAATATATGTCTTCTATTTCTAGGATATTTGGTCACCCATATGTCTAAGTCCGTATGCTGATGTGTTATCAATCACAGAGCTTCTAAAGTCGTCCCGTGATAGCAACGAATGTTACTTCCAAATGTAAAAACAGGCAATGTAAAAGTTTTCGTTGTTGGCAGCCGTCTGTCTCGAGAGGCAATGGCATCACACCCTGGCCGGTCGGTCTATGTCGATGCTTTCTGTGTCCCAATGACATTATTAATTTCGTACAGATTGGCGCCCCCTTCTCAGGCATCATAAGAAGTTCAGGCAACAACCAAGTAACCATAACGACAGACTCGATGGAGAAACTAGAAGTCATCATTGGCAACGTGAACTTCCTTCCCGAGAAAGAGATGAAACGGGTAAGGTGATCTTCGATCCTGCTCATCAATATCATTCTTAGGTGATAGTCGGTACATTCCCCTAATTTAGGGGGATGTAGTGGGATGTACCAATCAATCCTTCAAATAAAAAAGACTTATCTTCCAAATGACCAAAAACGATGATCAATGATTATAAGATTATGATTATAAGAAATTAAAATATGATGGTGAGCTTTTGGAGAAACATTATCTGGATCATAGTTTGACAACATTGTCTGGATCTTCGTTAATTAATGTTGAAAACTGCATGTCTAGTCTTGATCTGTTGTTTTCCATCACATAACATTTTGTATTCATTAATCACAGGTGTTCAAGGGGACCCTGATCGGCACGGTGTCGAGCTCTAGCTGCCAGCCTAACCACATCCACCTGGCGATCAGAAACATCGAGTCCGGAGGGCTGGTGGACCCGACTCGCTTCATGGAGAAGAGAGACATGGTAGTCCCGGGCTGGGAACAGGAATGCGGGGACTGGCACCTTATTTTCAAGGTACCTACAATTAACTGTACATTGAACTGTGCATTCAACTGTTCATTCAACAGCAGAGGCATAGTTATTTATTCAGATTTACCACATTTGTGGAAGGATTGACATAACAGGTGAACTATCACCTTTTCAAGATGTCATCCCAGACCGGACTGGACCATCGCACACCGGGGCATGCCCCTACTCTTTTTCGAAAGGTGTGGTGGGTTCTTTAACGTGCGCGGGGTGAGGCTCTCCCCAAACACGGGACCTCCATTTAACGTCCTATCCGAGGGACGTCCCTAACCGAAGCTAGGTACTCATTTACACCTGAGTGAAATGAGGAAAGTCGTGTTAAGTGCCTTTTCCAAGGGCACAACGTCCAGGCGCATGTCCAGACATGTCTGGGGGTAAGCCGGGTGCGAACTCGGGTTCCCTTGTTTGACGGCCGAATGTTCTAGCCTTTACGCCACACGACGCCACAACTCGCATACTCACAAGATAGCTTGAAACCAAAAAAGGGGGAAAATTTGGTATGACAGGTCCTTTGGTGTTATATAACCAGCTGCTGCTGCGCACCGTGCCTGTGAAGCTGGTGTGTAAAACCGAAGGGCGGCTGTATCGGCTGTCAAGATACAGATCAACCTCCTAAGATGGTATTTTCACATCCGTTCATATCTGTTGATAATCTCCATAAATAAGAGCACTTTTTGTGCCACTGGGGGGTTTGTGGTTGCTAGTCTGTTGCTAGTCTGTTGCTTTTTTGTCAGTTTGTCGCTGGAGACAGTAATCCGAGAAGTGTAAGAGGCGATTTTCTATCAACAGTATTCATAGCACTTGGTGTGAAGAAAAGGAGAGATCTTATGCTTCTTTGGGATTTCTCTGTGTCCTTTGTAAAAGAACTTTTGTTAAAGCTAGACCTATCACGTCTCAATCCCCCTTGTGAATGGCTCCGTCCCCTTATTTCACAGAATAAAGTCGTATCCAGAGGAAATTTTGGCGGCTCCAGAGAAGAGGACACTTCACCTGCACGAACCGAACCCGACATCTCTGATCTCGACCAAGAGTTCCCCGATGTCAACGACAGAAAGAAAAGGGACGTGGGGCAGTGGTTTGACCAAGCAAAGGGTAAAAGAACAAAAGAAGGAAATAATTAAAATAATTTACCGTTACTATCTAATCATGATATTACTTCATTTAAAATATTTCACTTTCGCCTTCACGTATATGGTCGTTACGACAACGTGCATTTAACACTATCAACCTTCCTTTCACCTAGTGGTTGCCATATGAAAACTAAATATTAGAATTCCACATCTACTGGAACTTCTGCCTTTTGACATATATCATAGACAGCTATATTGGTCTGCTCGCGTCTCCCTGCCGTAGGTTTTGTGAGCAGCCTGAACCTTCCTGACATGAATGAGATCGTCTCGCTACTCGACTTTGACTTCCGAAGTCTGAAACTCTCCGAAGTTTTCGAGTTCATGGTGTCGTCAGGACTGGCGGATGCCAAGGCCCGACTTGAACAGACAGTGGAGCGACTTCTGGTTAGTCGTGCTGTTCTTAACTAACATCCATATGAACAAACAAACCTTCCTTTTCACCTAGTGCTTGCCATAGTTTAAGATATGTTCTTTCAATATCTTTTTAATGAGTAGACCTATCAAAGCAAGACTGATCCATAATATATTGAAAACCACAGAGAAGATTGGAAAATGTAATTTTATCACTATCTTTAACATTTGTAGTCATATTTCAATGCTAATGATTTGCCAAACACAGAAAAAGTAACCATTGAAGAGTAGTTGAACATTTACGCTGCTGTTTCTCTTGTCAGGATTCACTCCATTTGGAGAAGACCTCCTGCCCTGTACCAGAGACACTTGATGACGCAGCACTGAAGAGAATTCTGCGAGACGGAGGGAACCCTGCCACAGGGTCCCGCAGCACGCTGCTTAAAAACTACAGGAAACCAGAAAACCGTACGTACTTTAACAGAGCATCAGGTAATCCTTTAACTGCTGAGTCTCGCTATGCCGCCCCATGGACTAGGGTATGGCGTTTATTCTATCATTGTAACAAGCGCTGATTGATTGCAATTGATCTATTGGAGATTTAATTTTCCTTCAGGGTGCCCCGATTTAAGGCAGCATCTACCAGACAACATACACTGCTTCTTCGATGATAACTGCCTGGGAGTGACCTGCTGTGTGGAGCTGGATCTTGTCTTCACCAAGCGGTCTATCAGCGCGTTTGCAGTGGTTGACCCTTGTAGCAACCAGCTGACGCTAGGGTTGGGGTCATGGAGAAAGACCTTCAACATCATCGACCCTTCCTTTGGTAAACTTTGAGTCTATCTTTCCATCTAACTCTGCTTATTAATAACTGTTTGAAACAAATTAGCTTGATAGAAATGAAATATCCAATTCTAAAGTTATATGCCTTTTCTACCAAGCACAGCGTTTTACTGATCTGTACTCCTTTAAACAGCGGAAGAAGCGGTTGGCCCTTCTGAAGAAAATCTACAAATTCTGGACATCGCGCAAGTGATGTTTAAGTACAAAATCGTGAAAATTCCTGGTGGTATTGAGGTAAGAAAATGCACTCTTTCAATCCTACAAAATAGCATATTACATAATTTTGATTGTTATGTCTAGTATCTGCTGAAGATGTATGACCTTCCTGCTATTAACAGTCAATCTCTTGTTCATTCATTTATTCAATTATTCATTCACTCCATTCATTCATTCATACATTGACAACTCAAACTGTTCTTTCAGCTCACCTACCAAGTGACCCTCTGCTCAGTACTGGACGACCTGTGCCTGCCCTATGTCAGCGTCTTCAGCAGGACCAGACTTCAGCTGGGAGTTTGTCAAACAACCGCCTTGGCTGGAAGGAGAAAGAGAAGTGGGTCTACTTATTTTTCCTAAACTTTATCTCAAGTCAACTGAGTTATCATGTAATAACATTTTCTTGAATAAAGGAAAGCCAATTGTACCTATTAGTAAACGTTTATGCAGTAGCATACCTATTGATCTATGTTTTAGTATCGAGATTTAACAGCCGATTGTATATTGTTATTGATCCTTCTGCTTCAATCGCAACCAAATTCGTCGTACGATTTATTTGTAAAAATGATCAATGTCTACGACACCGTTGACAAGGCAACTGAACTCTGTGAGAAAAAAAACAGCTACCGCAAGAATGCCCTCAATGTACCGTCGGAATATCCAGCGACGTTGGCTTGTGTTGTTGAATTTGTTTTCTCTCATAAATACCATTGACTTATTCATTTCTATTTGATCCACCAGGCATTGCGGATTTGGCGCAGTTTTCTATAGGCGACATTGAGAAGCTGATTGACGACGCCAACATGCTAGCAGATGACGTCACCGATGTCATCCGGGAACTACGAACACTGTATCGCGATATGGTACGTGAGTCTCAACAAACATGCCATATTATGGCCTACATGTCCACAGGCAACTGGTTGACATGGTTTCAATTTTCCCAAAACATTTTTATCTATCAAATTGGACATTTGAACCGTGAATATTCCAACTATCTTGTCTCCGTGCTTTGTCTTCACAGGCCTTAGCAGCCATTGACAACGCTCTGCATCAGGTATTCAAGGACCAGTTCACGTCCCTGGACAAGAAGCTGACGTTTAGAATCCCATTCGGACCGTACAATGTCAAATTCTTCGAGTACACAGTTTTCTTCCCCCTTGGACCGATTCCCATGTTTTTCCGTATGTACCACTTACGTTTTACAGCACAATTAGCCTCTACCGGGCCCTAAAGATGGCTAGATAAAAAGCAGAAATTGGCCAAATAGAGTAAATAGTATGCTAAGGGTGTCGGCTACAGATAGAGGGAACATTGGCCACGTACAAAGCGGCAAACTGTACCCCTATAGCAGACTAACTCATATTGCATGTTACCAGTCTATTTTCTACCCCATCCAGCCGCCTCTGGAGCCTGGTAGAGGCTACAGCACAGTTACATTTATCAAAATAGAGTTGTAACTCTTTAATATTTGTGATTTTGGGTAGTTAGAAAGACTTTTTGCATTTTCAAACCAAATATATCATAAACATGGCCTTGATTACAGGTTGGGGTGCAGGTGGGAGTTACGGCATGGTTTTCTCCACGGACGTTCGACTGCTTTCTATGGAGGCCGATGTGAGTTGATCTTGACATTTGGACTATTCACTGCCCGTTTCAGTACTGCTGCCCTACGGTAGTCCCACGCATGTATACCAAGCTCTAGCTACGTGATTCTACGCATGCCCAAAATCATGAGTATCCGTCTTTTGTATGACGTTTACTAGGTTGCAAAACGTCAAGTATCTGCCAAAATTAGTTACTCAAGCAACTGGATAAAATTTTGAAACAGTCAGACGTTTCAGACAGCATCCGCTGTTTTTCGTCAGTGACTGAGGATGGGACTGGAAAACCAGGTTATATACCAAAACTCTGAATAGATATGTTAATGAGGTTAAGACAATTTAGGATGTCTTGACATAGTCTTCAAATGAAGAAGAATTCACGACAAGGTTGTATGCTAATAGTTGAATTAGCTACTGTTGTTTTTATACAGTCTGTCTGAAACGTCAGACTATTTCAAACTTTTATCCAGTTGCTTGAGTAACCAATTTTGGCTTATCTTACTGGATGTCTAACCTTCATCAAGTTTCGCTCATACTCATTGATACATGGAAGACGTATTCCATTCAGAGCAGAATCTACTGACTGATTCCTTGAATAATTTCCCTGACAGGTTACAGTGACGCCCACAGTGGGTTGCCAGGTCTGGGGTGCCCTTGGCATATGGCTCGGTCTGTTTGAGGGGAGACTGGAAATCAGAGGGTTCATTATGACAACCTCGTTCCCGTGCAAGGCCGAACTACAATTCACCAAGTTCCCCTTGGATGTGGGGTGAGAGAATGTTTGTTGATTGTAACCGTAGTATCTCTCGTAATCATAATATAATGCTTAAATCAACACAGAAATGCATCTTTGCCTAGGCAAAAACACAAATATATGTAGAATATGAAATGAATGATTTTCAACTAGACTCTTGACTAAGAATGACACAATTTATACAGAAAAATGTTATGAACGATTATCAAGACTAAAATCATATTGTTAAGAGGATACGGTGGATGGACAGCTTACAAAGGAATCCATTGCAAGTGCATAGTAAGATTTTCAACCAATGGAGCATTACACCAAGTTATCAGTCTATCAACTCATGATTTAGGTGTTCAAATTTTTTTCCAAGAGTGGAACTCCAACAAATTCAGTAAGCGCATCCTCATCAGGCTTTAAACGACGCTTGCAGCTTCATGCCCACATGAATAAAAATCAGGATGGAAAGGTCAAGTGTGATAGGTCGTTTAGTGTAATATAACTAGCTGCTGCCACGCCACGTGCCTGTAAAGCTGGTATGTTACGTCGAAGAGCGGTTCTACCGGCTGTGTAGATACAGATACAGACGCTGGTGTGCTACGCCGAAGGATGGTTATACCGGCTATACATAATTATAACGTTACATATACATATACGGAAGCCAGTGTGTCATTCCGGAAGGTGGTAATAACGTATATTTAGAGATAACCTGTAATATTTACTCAACTGTCTTGTTTTCCAGTATCCGGATGGACATGAACTTGGTTCCGCTAAGACTGGAACTCCGCGGGATCCTGGAGTTGACAATACCTCTAGTGTTCAAGACCATCAGAAAAACTCTGATCAACAAGCTTCTCTGGCAGTACTCCACTCCAACGATCCACGCGACGATATTCGCCATCAACTCAGACGAACCTGACACGTCACCGCCTGATTTCAAAGTCTTTGATTCGGTACGTTCTTTATATAGAATGGTTACTTAGCAACGGGGTAGATTAGATAATTACACTACATACATAGGGATGAATGTGAGATGAACTAACTGCAAACGAAATTTTAGAGTGAAAAGTACAAAGCCTTTTCAAAAGGTAGCAGAAGCCAGTTTTCCCCCTAGGTGGATTTCTATAGTTACGGAGCAAAAGGGGACTGGCTTTACCGCGGTAAAAATCGTACTAGTAGCTAAACATTATATTAACTGATTGTAGGCTACATTTTAGGGTGATCAGACGACCAACATTGACCTTTGTGGGTCTTCAATATAATACATTTAAAAGGTAGCAGAACTCAGTTTTTCGCTATGGGGATTTCCATAAGGACCACAAAGTGACTGGCTTTGACGCGGTAAAAAGCATAGTAGGTACAAATCATATCAGGCGGTATTTAGGGGAATCGGACTGACGACCGCGACCTTTGGGGGTCTTCCGAAACATCCTGGAGAAAAGAGTTTTCGCCCATTTGGGATTTCTATAGTTAAGGACCACAAAGTAAAACACTTCGACCCGGTAAAATGTATAGTCACAAGAGCAATACGAAAATCAAATATGACAATGACAATACGCTTGAGTATAGGGTACAACCTACAAATATTCAACAACAAAAAAACTTTACAACCCAATCCATACAATCTCAACCCAACATATTTCTTTACCATACAGAACAGTTCATACATGAAGCCAGTAAATCCAGTCTTACATATGTTGCCCTGTCATCTTCTACTTAAGTTCACTATATGCGTTTGTGTTGCCGTTTGACAGCGGAGTGGCGAAACGAGCAGCCCAGACGACCGACATATTTTCTTATTATGCAGGACAGTTAACGACAGTTAACGTAAGACTTTCTACCCAGTCTTACATCAGTTGCACTGTCATCTTATCCTTTACTATATGCATGTGTAGCCGTTTGAGAGCGGAGTGGCGAGACGAGCAGCCTAGACGACCGACATATTTTCTTATCATGCAGGATAGTTTACGCATGGTGCCTCTAACGTAAGACTTTCTAGTACCCAGTCTTACATACATCTGTTGCACTGTCATCTTAACCTTTGCTGTATGCATGTGTGTAGCCGTTTGAAAGCGGAGTGGCGAGACGAGCCGCCCGGACGACCGCCTGTACCGTGCTGCAGCAGTACGGGCGGGACTACACAGAGCCGGCCTTCCTGCTGGAGCTGGCCGTGGAGGACGACAGGAGCGAGGTGGACCTCACCTACTCCGTCGGCGTCACCAGGGGAGGCAGCGACCAGGTGTTAGGTCAGCCGCTGGGAGGGTTTACCACCATAGTGGCACAGGTATTCATCATCTTAAAAGTCTGTACTTAATTTGCAAAATACTTTACATACCCACATTTTCAACCGGAGCTTTGGCCTTCTTTGGTCCACTGACCAAATCATCACTTTTGAAACATGACAGATTTCCTGTATTTTTACACGCTGACGTTATGTAACGCTCATTATATATTGCGCTATTACTCAATCATTGGCGATATGTTGTCCCTAAGATTCTGCGAGGAGGAGTCCCTCTCTACTTCACGGTGACGGCCACCAACTCGGCCCAGCAGACCTCCCTGGCTACGTGTGAACTGCCTACCTATGACGTCACGCTGCCAGGGGGACGTGTCACTCCCGACTTCATCTCGACGAGCCATCCCAGCATCCTTCGCTCGTCGGCAGTCGCCCTGGACGATGCAGCCTTAGTGAACCAGAAGGCAAGAACCAATCCGTGCTCGCGCTATAGTTTCGTTGAAACCGGTCGCTTTGTCTTTAGAATGAGCCCTGCACTTGCCCATGTTATTGTTGATCTAACTGGTAGCTTTGTCTTTATAATGAGCCCTACACGTGCTCATGCTATCGTTGAAGCCTGTCAGTTTGTCATTAAAATGAGACCAATCCGTGCTCGTGTCATCGTTGAAACCTGTCGCTTTGTCTTCAAAATAAGCCCTTTATTTACCGATACCAGTATGGAAAACACTTGAGGTTCGCTGTGTAGTACATGACGTCATCATGTGGTCAGGGGTGGGTCAAAGGTGCAAGAAAGTCGATACCGCCCACCGTTAAGTTCAAGGGTTAAAGGCCAGATGACGTGTTTTACACTCCTTTTATGGGTTGCATCAAGAGGGCAAGAACTGTAAAATGTGGTTTCTGCCAACATAGACTAGTTTTTATTCTAGTTTTGATTTTTCCATGTTTTTGTTGTATAGGAGGCTATAGGTTTCGGACGGAAGGTGTATGGTGATCAGGTCGTCCCATGGCAGGACATCAACATCACCAAGATCCACGTTGAAATCACCATCGGACATGACCCGCACGACACTCGCAATTTGGAGTACTTCGCAGCGCCGCGTCTTGGTGAATTCATTACACACACTTTTGCTTGATTTGTTTTGTGCATTGTTGAATCGATGACAGCAATGGACGCCTCCAATTCTTTATTGTATAAATGGGCTTCCATGTTTAAAACGCTACAATGTATGCCGAATATTTTGTTCAGTTTTGAGAAAAGTCTGTTAATTTTCTGTCCACCACACTACATTGTTTTACTACTAGCATTGTTAAAGAGAACCAACTCATTACTAGTCCTATCGCGTGCGACTGCTGGGGCACGTAATCTCAGCGATGAACCATGAGAGCCAGTAAGCCTGTATCGTCCCCCGTCTCTACCATTCTCAAAGAAAATTGATGTGGGGTTTGCGTATGCATCATGATCTAGCTTGTTTCTAAGAACATGCATCCTGTTTTATGCAGGGAGAGTGCTGTCGAAGCCCCACCATGTCGCTCACTATCCCTACGCACAGAAGTGTGCCCGGGACTGCCTGGCGCTGCCACCAACGAAATGTCTCAGCTTCAACTACGACTACAGCGACGGCGGGCGCTGTGAACTGCTGGAGGAGATAGAGGGACACGGCGTCGTCATGTATACGGTGTGTTAGAAATATTGTTTTTCGCATGGCAAAGGTAGATGAATCTTTATGCAACAGTTTATGTTTTGGGCGACGATAGTTTGTTTGTTAGTTTGTCTGTCTGTTGGCTGGCTGGCTGGCTGGCTGGCTGGTTGGTTGGTTGGTTGCTTGGTTGGTTGGTTGGTTGGTTGGTTGGTTGGTTAGTTTGTAAGGCTGGCTGGTTTATAAACAGGATACGTTACTGAAAAAAGTAACTAAGACGTAACCTATTTTTGTATTGTTCATAGGACGGAATTTTCCACAACTTTGAACGTCTCGGTATCGGCCACGCCGTGGAGGTGGGTCACCAGAATCTGAACCTGATACACAACCAGCTGTACTACTATAATCTATTCCTCAACAATACCGTGGGTAAGTCATTATCAGACCTTATGTAATTGACATGTTTTTACCATTAACATAGTGTATGACTAACGTCGCACTTTAACCTGTTCCTCAACAACACTGTTGGTAACTTGTAAATAAACCTTATGTAACTATCAGGTTTCTTATCATTGAAATAGTTCATGACTAACGTTGCTTTGATATCAAGAAAACTGTGTTGGACCTCTGGTAAAACATGCCACTAAATATGCAATTACGTTGAATTATGATCAAAATGTACATGTTCAGCTTCTAAAATAGACTGCAACTGTGTAAGAGGTAAAGATCTTTTGGACTGCCAAATGTTGGATATTCGTCATGTATGTCGGGCCTAAGTTCTCTGTGTAATGATGTTAGTTTTCATTCACCTTGTGACCACAGGAAGAGTAGCTTAATTTTGCAATTAGCTAAGTACTAGTATGGATCTAAATGAAATCATACTTAAACTCTTTCTTGCAACAATAACCAGGCTACACGAACATCCTGACATCTCCGGCCGTGATAGTTGACTTCGTCCCCCCGTCTCCCGGCCCGCTGGCGAACGTCAGTAGGGACGAGACGAACGCGGAGGTGTGTGAGGAGTTTGTACCGGACGAGTGGGAGGACAGATGTGTGGAGCAGACACCTCTACCCAACCACAGGTACGAAATTACACAAAATTCAAGTTACAGTAAAGATCTTTTATTGTAGCTTGCTGCTTTGTCCTTTTATTCTGTACGTCTACATGTAACTTTTGGTATCCTGTGAAAATGAATAGAATAATGTGTTGTTTATCTAATAGTTACCTTAAACCATAGCAAAATATTCAACCAAGCCAGATTGAAGTTCAGGAGAGCTCTATAAATTGTAAATTAACAGATTGTAGTAGTTAATTCTGGTCGAATTAAGACCTTATTGTGAGCTCAATGTACGTTGTTAAGTCTGTAATTATCGTATGAATACAGGGCCATTATAGACGGAGAGGGGTCCGGGACTGTGTTTAACGGTAACAAGCCTCTGGAAGACCTGCGCTATTTCCGACCGAACACTTACGTCACGGGTACGTATCATTCGATGTTATCATCATACAAAAAGCCCTACAAATGTTATAATAAGTGCGAAATATCAAATCATATACTAGTAGTGCGATTACAACAAAGTAAGGTTTTGCTATGGATCCAATCTTATCAAAAGCATGATTTAATTCCCCAGCCAACTGGGACGGTTTCCATGACAACGAGACGGGTATTTTCGGGTACACGTGGACGGTGGGGACGTCCCACTGCCAGGATGACGTCCATCCGCACAAGGACCCGCACTCGCACCTGTACGGGGAGGACGAGTGGACGCACCAGGGGCTCGCCTACCCGCTGGATCTGGACGGTGAGAATGCTAGTCAAACCTGTCATGTGACCACTCAATGGACTTTTAGGAGATGGCCACAGTAGACAGGTGGTAACTATGAACAGGATTCTTAAAGCTTGGGGTACCGGGTCAACGGGTAAAATTTTAGAAAGGACTAGCCAAAAGTGGCCGCAATGGTTATGCGGTACTTGTGTAGAGATGGCCAATAGTACAGGATTGCCTGTGCGTCACAGTCCATACTCAATACGTGTTGAGGTTTTCCATATCTTGTACTTTGTTGAACCGAGGGTATTTCTTTCTTACTGTATGAGTGAAAACAATCGGTCCTTTTTTGGTGTTTAGTATGCATTTTATACTTACTTATTAACTTCAAATGGAAACATATACTGCAGTGAGATTATAAAAGACAGGAAGGAACGGCTACTACCTCACATTATAAAGCTACAGTACTGGATATAATGAAGTATCTAAAATGGTTGAGTGTGTATTTGGTTGCCTTAGTCTTTTCCTTACACAATGAATTATACTTTTACCCCTACAGATGGTTTCTACCACGTCTCCGTCCGCGCCTTGAACAAGGTGGAGTTCGGCGGCCCCCTAGCGACCACCGTGTGCCACACCACCCCCTACGTCATCGACACCACGCCTCCGTACGTCAACCACGTCAAACTCGTCAGTTACGACGAGGTCACCTACGAACTCATTGTGGAGTACAACGTCAGGTAAGGATCATGAAACGTTGCATTGCAACATGTGGTTAGTCAAATATATGAAACTACCAACTAATGGTGCTGAAGTAAAACGTCAGGAAACGTAATACTTGACTAATGGGAAAATTATTCAAGGGACCATCAAAAGTGGGCAATAGCCAGGTGTGTTTTATGCAGGACCAGGGGTTGTCATCAGTACATGTTTGTCTTTGTTGAGTTTTTGACTAATGTAAATGAAATAGAGCCAGAGACAGGAGGAATTCGAAGTAGAGGAGGCTGGCACAGGACGCTACCATGGTCCCCGGCTCTCAGGCATGAGGATGGGACTAGGTAAAGGTAAATGAAATAATTCCATCTGCAATTAAGCTATCAGGAAGAAGACCATGTCTAAAGAGTTTGATTACAAATTCTGAATCTTGGAAAGTTAAAGTCTGCCATAATGATAACAGTTATTGATATGGTTCTAGTGACCCACTCTCCAACATCCGGGAGGTTGACATCGGATTAGGGAAGAGTCCCAGGGATGTCTTCATCAAGGACTGGCATCGTCATGACAACCTTACCCACGTGGTCCTGTACTACCGCATTCCGGACGGCATCCCCACATGGATCAAAGTTAGGGCTATCAACAATGGTGAGAGTTTAACCTAGTACCTATGAACGCACACTATAGTACTAGGACATACGGCTGATAACTGCCCCTTCATATGGGCAGAGGCAATGCTTCATATGCCTGTTTTTACTTCCTTTTTAACCCTGCCTGGTATCCAAACTTATCATAGCTCCAGAGACTCTTCTGTGCTCTCCGCAAGTACTAGATCTAGATGAGAGGATAGATGAGAGTCGGGATAGGTTTGGATACCAGACAATTTTAACCACCAGAAGGCGGCGGTCCAAACTATGTTAAAGCCCCAGGCATTGAACCTCTGCACGATATAGAACCCAACTCTCAAAACTATTAAAGTAGGGGTTCTAACAGAGAGAAAGAAAGACTCAAAAGAACTTTGCATTACCAGTTACGTTGATGAAGGTTAGGCATCCAGGTGATAAGATACGCCATAAATAGTTACTCAAGGGACTGGTTAAAATTTTGAAACAGATGTTTCAGACAGCTTCCGCTGTCTTTCATCAGTGACAGGTTTCATTGGTACATTACCAGTTAACTTTTGACAACTGTTTGTTGACACTATTTTCTACCGTGTTTGTCTAGTCGACCTGCGAACAGCCAGCCATGCCCCGAGACCCCTGATCGTGGACTTGACGCCGCCGGTCCCGGGAACAGTGCATGACGGGGAGACCTACAGCAGGGACCGGGCCTTCCAGGCGGTCGGCAACCGGATCTGCGCCAGCTGGAAGGACTTTCACGACGAGGAGAGCGGAATCGGTAACTTTGGTTTCATTAGAAATTATTTCTACGAATGTCAAATGATCCTTGAGGTACTAGTAGTTGTTCATAGATGCGTTATAGAAATTCGATATTTTGGTATCTGCCAAATGTAACTACTGGCACGAGGACTGCCATAGGATCTACACGATATTCTTCAGTTTTCAGAAATGTATCAAATCTTGAAAGAAATAGATGCAGTAATGTATTACCAACCAATCAAGCTGAACATACACTCTGCCCAACTACAGATACATACTTGTTAACGGTCATTCAGCTGTGTATATAATACCATACGTTTTCAAGATTAATCGGATTCTATCTCGTCTAATTGCAACGTGGACCGTATCCAACAGTTTGATGTTGTTACTTCCCATTATATGTCAGGTTTTCATTATATGTCAGGTTTTTACATGTGGGGAGTGGGAACAGAAGTCGATGCAGACGACATCGTCCCGTCCACGAGCTCCCTCACACCCTGTATTGTATGTAACAGTTTGAATGTTCTTTCCAACTATGTCAGGTTTTTACATGTGGGGAGTGGGAACTTCAGTCGGTGCGGACGACATCGTCCCGTTCCAGCAGCTCCCTCACACCCAGCACGCCGCCTGTGCCGAGCTGAACCGGACCCTGCAGCACGGCGGGACCTACTACAGCACCCTGGTCGCCTTCAACCTCGGACATGCCATGAAAAACGTCTCTGTGTCCAGCGACGGAGGTAAGAAATTCTCTCTCACTGCGGTAAGCTAAACGTAATTATGACCCATTGCCTGAACATGCTTAAAAACCGTTTCATAACAAAGAATTTGTATTGACTGACATTTGGCATTGTCATTGGCTGTATGTCAAAGTTAGAAGCTGAGGTAACTTTGTGTATTTACATATTCTTAGTGAGAGATTGCCACGGGTGGACGGGGCTATCTGTTCGACATATTGGGTTGGTCGTTTGGAATATGTATGATGGCAAAATGTGATGAACACTACCATTAACATCAATGCACACCAGCAATCACTCAACAGTGACAGGAGACGGTACAAACTTCCCTACACCTTTGACCAATTACTGACGTCATATGTCCGTAAAGTCTCGTGTCGGTAAGGTCACGTGTCCTTTGTGATTGGTCATCAGCCCTGATGAATAATGTAGTACGGACAGCCTCAACACTCAAAGAGACGTGTTGTAGTGCTGCAACAAAATGTAGTGGTTTACTTTTAGTTCTCGATATTTCCAGTACTGTATGACGCCACCCCACCGGAGGAGGGCTGGGTGAAGGACGGCCTGGACCTGAACCATGACGTCACGTACTCGTCCGAAACGGCGAGCGTCAGTGCGTTCTGGGGAGACTTCCGGGATCCGGAGTCCGACATCGCTGACTACGAGGTTACCGTGTGGAGGAAGCATTCCAACAATGGCAAGTATCTCGTATCATTCTCATCTAGCAAAAGAGGTCGGCAGTAGAGACACTGATGGCCCGCCTCAGCATATTTATTTTGATAAGCGGTGATGTTGATGGAAATGGTGTGAGCATTGCGTTTTGTTCAGACACTGACAATAATAGAGGACGGTATCTGAAAAATGTGACCGTTTGCAAAATTTATCCAGTTGCTTGAGTAACTTTTGTATTGCATATCTTTATCATCTGGATGTCTAACCTTCATCAACGTATAAAGCAAAAATTTGCGTTGTTTAAGGATCGGTTCTCACCATGAATACAAGAATATTGAAATATTTGTCAAAGACATTGTTTCCTTGAACATCATTGCAGGAAACAGCAGTGCTGATACAGCTCCTCACGTCATCCACGAAGCGACCTCTGTCGGGAAGGAAGCGAACAGAATCAACTGGCACCACTTCCACCTGCACGATGGAGACTTCGTGTACGTTGTTGTGAACGCGTCGAACGGGGCCGGCAGCGTTGTGGTGACGGAGTCGGACGGGTTCACGCTGGACACTACCGCTCCGGAGATGCGTTTCGTTGGAGATGGGAACCAGCCGGGGACGGACCTCCAATACTCGGTAAGATAATGACTGCTATATGATTATATAGTCTAGGATACTTTGACGAAGGTTAGACATCCAGGTAGTAAGATACGCCAAAAATAGTTACTCACGACAAGCAACTGGATAAAATTTTGAAACAGTCTGTTTCAAAATTTGAAACAGTCTGTTTTACTGTTCCAAAATTTTATCCAGTTGCTTGAGTAACTATTTTTGGCGTAGTCTAGGATACTATTTAGATGGAATGTTACCTTATGCATTAAGCCTATGTTGGGCATGGATATTCAATAAAGTTAATTGTTATTGTCATTATTCCTAGGGAGAGGAATAAATGAAGGAAATGTATTTGAAGGAGCTTGACGATTCGATAAGATATCGGCAAATATCTGAAAAGTTTGATTATGCCGGTCAATTGATAATAATAAAAGTGGTTTGTGGAGGGTTGGTCTTTGATGTTGATAAAACAAGTGAGGCAGACCAACATATAGAACAAAAAGATATAGAGCGTCCCTAACATTGCAACAACTCAGCCAACCATCAGAAACAGTAGGATGATATCTCAGTCATGATAATTCTTTATTTCCACAGCCGAGCACCACGGATCTCTCCGTGAACTGGGAGTTCGAAGATGTCGAGTCTGGAATCGACCACTACAAACTGGCGGTGTTCCAGCACCACGGAGGGAGCCGTCTGCAGATCTACCCGGCACAGAAGTTAGTAATCATCTGTTGCACTCCTTTGTTTAAGCTGCCAATATCACTTTGTTACCTTAGTTACTGCCCGGCTTATGTTTTAGAAGCCATTGTCTTGCATCTTAGTTGCCTGATAAACAGCATGACCCAAGAAGCCGTGTGTGATCTTTTATGATACTTCGAAGGTATACAGGTCTTGACCAAATGGGAAATGGTTAAAGTTTACTCCCCTATGTACCTCCTCTGAAACTGTAGTGTGCTTCTTGTCAATATGTAAACAATGCTGACCAAACAATCAATGTGTTAAGTGATAACTGTATCCAGAATAACAGAAGACCATAAAGTATTTAAGGCAAGTCTATGGTTGACGAAATCGCATGGCAGTAGCCAAAAAACGAATTCCCTAGGTATGCGTTCGTGGAAATCCTAGAATATTTGCAAATTAATCGCAGTACCATACTAACGGCTTCGCCCATGAGGTGTCGCCAGAATTTGTTCATCGTATCCTTTGTTGAAAAGGAATGAGTGGGTGACTGTTGAGGGTAGCGCCGCGGGGTGGACCAGCAGCGAACCGTTGACCCTTGTACCCGGCGCGCGGTACAGTGTGCGGGTGTCCGCGGTCAACGGGGCTGGACTGACCACTACACACGACACGGATGGCGTCATAATAGACCCAACTCCACCATCGGTTAGTCCACTTCCCCATACGGCACCGCTTCAGTGTGAATGCAGCTGATTACTTTAATTATTAGTTACGTACATCTTTGAAGTTTGGGTTTTGGTCAAGGATTACCAGACTCTTCCAAGCAGATACATTAGAGTCTCTAATGTATGGTTAGTAGGCTCCTTTTGCTTGAGTTTATACTTGCCGAACAAGTTGGTACACAGATACAGATACAGCAGCTGGTGTGTTACGGTGAATGGCGGTTATACCGGCAACACAGATATACAGATTCCAGAGGCTTTTTGAATGTAGTCCTTTGGGCAAGAGTTGGCTCACAAATACCAAGTTTATGACCAACATCTTAGCAGCACTTTCAGTTACTTTTAAGACCCTTTCTATACTGTCTTAGTGCTGCAAAAATAGCTGAATTCCTACCCACCTGTAGAACCTGCACGTTGCGGTTGACGTGATGCCCGGTGAGCTGGAGGAGTTGCATGACGGGTACGTTCTACACACGGACCTGTCCGCCATCTTGGTGTCCTGGCGGGCCACTGACGGAGAGAGCAAGGTCACGGCGTACTGGGCCGCTCTGGGGACGTCACCAGGTGGGTAGCATGGGAGGGGGGCATCTGTAAAACAAACAGACATTAGATATCTTGCTTGAGGTTTTTCAGAATGTACTCTCCAAGTAGAGGTTCGGCCCTGACTGGTTTTTGACGTGTTTTCAGGCGTTGTTGTTGGGCTTTCTATTTTGTTCTTTTGTCCTTTTCAGAAAGAAAACGGGTAAAAATAGAAAGCCAAAAAAAACGCCTAAAAACGTCAAAAAGCAGCCAGAGCCGAACCTCTGCTTAGCAAGTATAGCTTGTAAACTTTGGCATAGATATACACTTAAATTTCACTTTGTTCGGAGCTGTATTTCATTGGTAGCAATATCTATTACCATACAGATTAACATACGGAAGGCCCCTGTTGTCTGTATGTTTCATCTGCACAACTTTAACATTTAGAATTATAGTTACCCAGTAAAATGTTCAATGAATAACCTTTATGATATTTTCAGGTGGCACGGACGTAATGCCGTTCGAAAACATGGGAGCTGATAGAAGCGCCTACATCAACAATCTGCAGCTACAACTCTACGACGAGGCCACAGGATCACCTGTATATTATGTCACAGTGAAGGCACAGAATGGAGCAGGCGCGTTTTCAACGGAAGTCGGTTCCAGGTAACTTCGACGACTTGTTTTAAACCTTTATCGTCTTAATTTCGTGGTACGTACAAAAAGCTGTCAGAAGTTAGTTTCAATAGAACATAAAAAGTCCATGGATGGATAAATACAGTAAGATTTGAAACGAACAGGTTCAGTTTGAAGCAGGGATGCTCCCTTATTTTTGTCATTAATAATACAAATATCATGAATCACATTGAAGATGTCAGACTTTCAATGACCGATACTAACCACCATATGGTAATGGCTTATCGTTAGGTATTGCGTTTGTATATTTGGTCAAATGTTTACATTTTGCTTCTTGAAACAGTATCAATGCTAATTGTTAATGGCAATCTAAACATAGTCAAGCAAAGAAAGAGACTCAATGTCTTTCTGTCCCAGCCCCATTAAGGTAGTCCCAGGAGACAAGGCGGGAGTGGTTGTGGACGGTCCGCGTATGACGGACAGTGAAGCTGATGACGTGGCAACTGTAGATGTGGACTACCAACTACACACAGGGACTGTCACTGTGCGCTTCAGGGTAAGAAGGATATGCGTTTATAATCATTATGATCGTTTGTTAATTAGTGGTATCAGTCTTATATCAATATTCTGTATTTGCTTAATAAACATCCACTTGGACTGGCATGCAACAAAGACAGTAGGTCCCTGAAGGTCATGTAAAGGAATATTCTGCAGACCAGCTTTTTCGTCGTCAAACCTATCGAATCGCCACAGTAGACAAGTCGATACAATAGGCATGATTCGTGGTGATTTGGTCAATAGGGAAAAAAAACAAAGAGACCACCAAAAAAGTGGCCACAATGACCAGGTGGTCCTCATCCAGATGTATTTACAATGTTTAATGAAGGCCATGAAACTATTGCTTTGGATTCCTTTTCTCTAACCATACAAGTCACATTGTATTTGCATTATAAAACAGGGCTTTGAGAGTGCGCGGCATGGCATTGTGCACTACGAGTGGGCAGTCGGTACTGCAGCACTCTGGGATGACGTACAGCCCTACTCGTCGACAGGGATTGTGCTCTTTGATGACAACGGTAACATGGCAGGTAAGGGAAACTACGTACAGCAACCATTAAGTCCCATGGAAAGTCTATGGACTATATATCATCTCCTGTGCTAATGAGAAAAAGTATCTACCAAAAAGTGGTCTCATATTGGCCAGGTGATCCTTATGGATTGGTGGTCACTTGTACAGATTTGACAGTATCTTCGTATTTTTCTTCTACCAATATTGTCCCATGTGTTCCTGTGCACTGTAAACAAAAGAAAAATAGCTAATTTACATCGCCTCAAACACCTTGTTAGACAAATGAACTAAACTGGAATGATATTCATAAACCGCCACAGGAATCGGAGGAGAAGGCCACGCACAAGCCCTGCTGCCCCTCCGTCCAGGCCAACTCTACTACACAACCGTGCGGGCGATCACCGGTACCGGGAACATCCTGGAGTCCGCGTCAGACGGCTTCACTGTCGACGTCACACCTCCACAGGTCGACTTCCTCGGCTTCGGCGTCACGTCTGAAGATGAAGAGTACGCCTTCGGGTCTGACGTGTCCCGCTATCAGCTATCAGCCGACTCCATCACAGCGGAGTGGGGCTACAGGGAGGAGGAGAGTGACGTGGTGTTCGCTACGTTTGCGTACGGGACGTACCCCGGCAGCCATGATGTGTACAACCGGACTGTGACGAGCCAGAGGACGTCGGTACCGAACGGTCTCGTGCACCCCTCGTCACAGGGGCGGCCCAACATCCTAAGCCTTACAGCAATAAATTCGGTATGTTATTTTTTCAGATTTCACTGGAACGCTGACGTAAACAGCCGTTCGTTTGAACAGTACTATATCACACATACATGTATATAAGAAGTTCGACCATGACAATTTCGAAAACAAATGATGACTGGCCTCCTATCGTTTCATCATTGAAGACAAACTAGTCGTATGGCTTGACCCTAGTCAAAAGGACAAGCCACCAATTCTAACGAATGCATCCTTCAAATGTTAACAAGATATATGATAGAGATGAACTTTATATCTTGCATCCATCCAGTTGTAGCATTATAACGTTTCCCCCCTGTATATTGTAAAATGGAAAATATCTTACATTTGCTAACAGATTATTTAGTATGCCTGTTACTGAATGCTTCACACTCATTTCAGGTCGGCCTGCGTACCGTCGCCCTTTCCGCGAGTCTGACCGTGGACTCGACCCCACCGGTAGCTGGTGACGTCATCTGCCCACGTCACCTCCCCGGCACGGATGAGTTCCGCTGCACCTGGCACGGCTTCCGGGACGAGGAGAGCCACATCGACCACTTCCTGTTCGGCGTCGGCACGGAGGAGGGAGACGACTCCATATTCTCGTTCACGAGAGTGTCGGGACAAGCCTACAGGTTCAAGGCAAAAGGTAGGCACATCTTAAAACCGATTCTACATCAGAATACTATTGTAACAGGGCAAGGAGATCATCATCAGTCAAAAATATCCATTAGACGTCTTGGAACCGATCAGAATAACATACAGGGCAAAGAGATGTTTCCTAAGGGACACCTATCTATATCTATATAGCCGGTATAACCGCCATTTGGCGTAACACACGCGGCGCGACCTTTGACATAAGCAAGAGAGGCCTTGAAATCAAAGACGAGGTGAAGAGTGTTGATGATGATGATTGGAATATGAACTTCTTTATGAGTTCAAGCCTAGCTTCACACTACAGGCACTTACTTAAGATATATAGTGATCCTAATGCGATATGTATATTTGCCACGACCAAACTCGCAAGGCAACGAACGAAATTGCAATTTTCATCACCTGTGGTCTAATTTTCTAGGATTTGCAGGACAGTTTCTGCGGCACCAGGAAAGTTACTTCGCCACGGTGATCGCCTACAACGCAGTAGGCGGGAAAACATCAGCCTACTCCGAGGCAATCGTCATCGACGACACCCCGCCCGTTCCCGGGACTGTGGTGGAACTGGACAGTATCTACCATGCTGACTTAGAGGGAGACGACTCAGATGGAAGAGGGAAGTGTGACAACGAAGAAGGTAAGATAGCATCAGCTGCCTGCCTGCCTGCCTACGTAGCAACTGGCCCCTTGCTCTCCAAAAGGTTCCTCCCGCATGTTTAATCCAGTGGCACTCTCAATCAGCTATGCTTTCAAAATCCGTTGGAAAGTACAAACCAATCAGCCATTAACGGCCACTTTATGTCTTTGTCTTTTTTTTTGTGTTTTTTTTTGTTGTTGAATAAAGAACAGCTATGAACAAGACTCTGTATCAACAATTTCAACAGGGGTGCTAGTTTCATTGCAATTGAGGCAAAATTAGTGACTCAAATCCAGTCAAAGACATTATAATAAATACAGTTTTCATCATTTCAGATTGCCAGGAGATGGATGCCGTGTGCCAAGCTTCCGTCACTCAAGTTGCTGTTGCTTGGCAACCATTCATGGACCCAGAGACACCGATCACTAGGTGAATATCTCTTTTTTCTTATACCAACAAGAATCTCTAATTTCACAAACTTATACCCTTTATTTTACAAGAGAGGGTGAAAACATGATGATTTTGAATATGACTTATTAAAACGAGATCTCAATTTGTACAAACAGTTATGCGTATATTTCAGGTACGAAGTGGCGGTCGGTACTGTGCCGGGAGGAGCAGACCTCCACAGCTTCCAACAGGTTCCCGATCCTGACGCTCGCTTCTTTGTTGTCAAGAACCTGGACCTGTCGGACATCAGACAGGTAATCATTCTTGTAAGACCTTCTTAAGCTATGGCTCTTCAGACACTTCAAACAGAAATTGTCTCCGCAAATGCATCAGCATGTGTCAAAACCCTCATTTTTTTCCATGGTAATCTAGCCACGGAGATGCTGCAATACCTCTGGATTGCTATGTCTACTGCTACATGTATGAAACTTAATGTTGCTGGTAGTCATTCGATGACCAATGCCAACGACCCATATGAATGATATACCATCTCTGACCCACTGTGACAGTAAAATTTAATGCATCTTCCATCTACAGGTGTTTGTGACAGTGAGAGGACACAACGCCGCGGGCCTGTCCAGTGTTGCCGTGTCTAACGGGGTCTACATCAGTAAGATCAGTGCCGGGTTACCTCCCCTCACGCCGCTTATTGTGAACGATGGGAACTTCCACAGAGAGGACATGTAAGATTTCTTTTACATGTAGTCCTCACGTATAACGTGATAGATTGTCTATTTGTATATTGATGGCTGCACAATAGACTTGTATGGCACGTTCAAGTTTGTAGCTGTACAGATCAAATAAGCTTCGGGTAAGATCATATGTCAATAATACTTTGAGGAAGACCAAACAATTTTAACTACAGTATTTCATTGTGTGACGTATCTAACCATATGTAAGCATACATTATTTTGAAGCCGGTTAATTAAAAGATCATAAAAGACATCGTTGATAACACATCATACCTGGCAGTCTTAGAGCACACAGATTTCCAGAGAACTAATTCTCATCTTCAAGAGTCAAATTCTTCTATTGAAAATATAAACACATATCAAAATGTGAAAAGTGGAATTCCAAGTTTAACTGGAGACTGTTAGACCAAGGTCACGAACTTTGTTAACTGATGATACCTGTAACCTGCCTGTTTTGTAAACAGAGACTTCCAGAGCCATAACGATGAGATGAGCGCGCACTGGGACTTCCGCGGCGACCCCTGTCCTTCCGTCCGGACGGAGTGGTCAGTGGTCAGGCTGGACGGGCTGGAGATATGGCCTCTTACAGAGCTGTCGCCAGGTAACTTTCACATATGAAAATATGCTAACACAATGATCATGACGTTGTATGCGTCTTTACTCCATTGGCATTAATTACGCCCTAGTTACGTGACTTCAAACAGAACTTCAATATAGACTCAATTGCATCTAAATACAATTTTACAAAGTATCTTGTAAAGCAATTCAATTATGGCGCTTCAGTTTCACTTCTTATTCTTTGCCGTCCGTTACTACGTAACCTTTAATTGTTAATACCATTTGTTAAAACCTGTAGTGTGAGTAATAAGTAGATGGTAATTTGCTGGTATTTTGGCGCCTATAATTCCCAGCTGGGAAACACAACGACTGCATGTTAGACTATTGGTACTACGCTCACGGTGTTTAAGAAACGATCCCAAAATGTTGGTAGCAAAAGCCATAGTAGTTAACCTGTTACTAGTGATGACATTAACATGTTGTTTGCTACATTGTACGGCGTCGCTAAGTCACTCGATTACTGACTGCCATACCCCCATCCCGCCAATATCAGAGTCTTGGATAAGTGGCACAATATGTAAACAAGTCTCCTTTGGAATGTATACCTTAGCTCGCATAATACCTCGATATCAAACCATCAGTACTACTACTGTACCGAGTCAAAGTAAGTCACTAAATTTTCTGAGTATCTGTATATTGTTGCTTGCTGGAGACATTTGTCCTAACCCGGGTCCGCTACCACAGCTGACCATAGCAACAACCAACGCCAGAAGCCTGAATCCTAACAGCAGCCAAGGAGCGGCGAAACTCACCGAACTTGAACTCCATTTACTAAATGACAATATCTCCATCATCGGTCTTACCGAAACATGGTTCAATGACTCCGTTCTTGACTCGGACATCAACATACCCGGCTACACCTCATTGTACAGAAAAGATCGGCAAGGTCAAGTTGGAGGCGGAGTTGCATTACTCGCCAATGATGTCCTTGTGTGCAGACATAGACCTGACCTTGAGTCATGCAGCAGTCATTGGCAGCACTTGTGGATTGAAACCAAAGTGGGAGGAAACAAGGTCCTCGTAGCCTGTGTTTACAGACCCCCAACTGCTCCTGAAGACTTCTACGAACAATTTGAAAATAGTGTTTCCAGGGCAGTGTCCGAAAAGGGACAGGTAGTCATCGTTGGTGACTTTAACTGCCATCACACAGCCTGGGGAGGATCGACTACCGACCAAAACGGCCACCTTCTAGCGGACATAATCGATAGATATGGACTCTACCAATCCCAACATGAGGGTACAAGGGTTACACAGACCAGCAGTAGTGTACTAGACTTAGTTATACTATCTGATCCTGGAAGAATCAATCGTATGTACACACTTGCACCTTTAGCCACCTCCGATCATAGTTTAATTGTATGTGAACTCAATATGTACTTACCTAGCAACAATGTAAAGCGACACGTATGGCTGTATGATAAGGCAAACTTTGATACATTCCGGCATGAGTTACGAAAGGCCAACTGGGTCTTCTGTATGACAGGATCTATCGATAATATGTGGTGTAACTGGAAGGCTCAATTTTTGAAAATTGCTAAAAACACAATTCCCAACAAAATAGTCAAAGCATCTAATCGAGTTCATAAGCCATGGGTAACCCCGGACTTGCTTGACATGATCCGACAGAAAACTGAACTCTACCGAGTCTACAAGGCGTACCGAACACAGACAAATTGGACGAAGTACACCTCGTACAAGAACTCGCTGACTTCTGAACTTCGTAAAGCTGAGCATGAGTATTATGCATCTATAGGTGACAAGATCCGAACCCCTAACGGATCAAAACTTCTGTGGTCTGTATTAAGCAAAATTACTGGAAAGGGGAAGACGAATATCCCGGCACTATCTAGCCAAGGACATTTAGTGAGTAAAGACACTGACAAAACTGAACTTTTGAACAAAATGTTTGTAAATGTGACCAAGGCAAAGCAACCAGACAAGACAATGAAACTACCGATGTTTACATCCACACAACTCACTGTACTCCAGTTCTCAACTGAAGAAGTTCTCAAGGTACTCCTGAACCTTCAGACAAACAAAGCCGCGGGTCCTGATGGTATCATGGCTCGAACAGACTTCTCAGGGAGGCAGCGCCTGCGATTTGTTCCTCCTTAAGGGATCTGTTCAATTACTCCTTGTGCTCTGGAATATTTCCCACTGAGTGGAAAGAGTGCAACATCACCCCTGTGTATAAAAAGGGCGACAAAACAGACTCCCAGAACTACCGGCCTATATCCTTGCTACCTACAGTGGCAAAAGTCATGGAAAGACTGGTTCACAACCACCTTTATGCCCACCTTGTACACAACAACCTGCTGAACGAAAACCAATCCGGTTTGAAAAAGGGAGACAGCACCGTACTCCAGCTGTTACGACTTGTAGATGACTGGGGGAAATCAGTCGATGACCCTGACATAGCTTGCACTGCGGCTGTATTCCTAGACGTAAAGCGGGCTTTTGATACAGTCTGGCGTCAATGACTCATCTACAAGCTCACTCGCTACGGGGTAGGAGGACCGCTGATACACTGGTTTGACAGCTACCTGACGGACCGTCGTCAACGAGTCGTCCTCAACGGTGTAACTTCCTCCTGGGGCACAACCTCAGCAGGTGTACCCCAAGGTAGCATATTAGGCCCCTTACTTTTCCTTGTATACCTCAACGACCTCAAAGACCTTCCCTGCAAGTCGAACATTAACTGCTTTGCAGACGACACCTCCTTGTATAATTCAGCAAAATCCGTTCAGGAGATAGCTGACACCACAAACGCTGACTTGCGCACTGTCTCTACCTGGTTCCTTGACTGGGGACTTGAACTTCACCCAGATAAGTGTAAGGTTCTCTGCATAAAGTCAGACCGGAAGAATGTCCAGCTCCCACCTATATACATCCTTGGAAAAGTCGTCGAACAAGTGTCGTCATACACCCACCTTGGAGTTACTATCCACCAAACCCTGAGATGGACTGATCACGTTCAAACAATGTGCAGTAAATCCAGGAAACTTATAGGTGCACTCTGTAAACTTAGAGGAAAACTAAGTAGGGAGGCTCTTGAACTAGCCTACAACACCATGATTAAGACTAAGTTGGAGTACGCCTCTGTACTGCTAGGTGATCTTTGCAGCTCAGCCAGCAAATTGCTTGACAAAGTCCAATACCATGCAGGCTGCCTTACAACCGGAGCCATGAAGGGAACTCCTAGTACCAGACTTGCACAGGAACTAGAATGGGACAGTCTGGCCTCCAGGAGACACTACCATTCCATGGTGATGATGTACAAGCTCACAAATGGCCTCGTGCCAGCACACCTCCAGTCGCTCATCCCCTCCACAAGAGGTGAACAGAGGTCAACTAGACTTCAGCTCCGCAACACAACACACCTACACGTCCCTCGCTGCAGAACCAAGGTGTACAGGTCCAGCTTCATCCCTCATGCATCAACCCTCTGGAATCAACTTCCACAGAGACTGAAGGAGGCCTCGACCTTAAACAACTTCAAGAGAATGTGCAAAGACTACCTCCTGACCTCTATGCAGCATCAAGCGTACAGACGCCTAGGTTCTAGGCACTACAACATCCTCGCTACCAGGCTAAGAATGGACTGGAGCCCTTTGCATTCCACCCTGCATCTAATGAAGATCAAAGACAAGTTGTGTTCCTGCGGTGCGTCCTCCGAGACTGTTGCCCACTACCTGCTACATTGTCCGCTCTACAACAGCGAGAGGAAAGTCCTAGCTGCTACAGTCCACCAGCTCACACAACAACGTCTGTCCGTGTCTACCTTACTGCAGGGGTTACCAGGCTATGACAATCTAACAAACAAAAAACTTTTTAAGGCTGTCGAAGCATATATTTCCTCTACAAAGCTTTTCAATGGTCCTTCCATTTAAGCCATCCATGTCAAATTACCATGCCAAACTACTTCAAATCTTAATTACTTTAGTATTGTTAACCTTGACCTCTGACCTCTCAAACCTTTAACCTACTTGTCATTTTATTATTGTTATTATTATTATTATTACTATTATTACTATTATTATTATCATTATCAAATCATTGTGTACGTTAGTTACCTTATTTGTATATATGCGTAGTTTTCAACATTGTAATTGTATGTGCTGTGTCAGACACCCAAAATCAGCCACGCTGCCTGGGTGGTCTTGTATTGCCGTTGCAATTTGAATAAAATAAAAATAAAATAAAACCTGTACTTTCCTCATCTGCATTTGGTCTGTATGTACTATAATGTTAGTGGATCGAAATAAGATTCAGAGAAAGCCATGCTTTTTCAATCCACATTCAGGTGCAGACACTGCCACCTCGGACGAGTTTGACCTCCATGACGGTGAAACCTACTACACCGTTGTCAGGGCAACCAACCAGCTGGGCTACAGCTACTCCGTCAGGTCTGATGGCGTCACCGTCAAGCTGGAGCCTCTCGTTCCCGGGGTAGTGAGGGACGGTCCAATCATCGGGTTCGACCTGTCACATCAACAATCCGTGACGTCACTGTCGGCCAACTGGGACAACTTCGGAAAGGACTACGGCCTCGGGGACGACGCGACCATAAATGGTAGGTTTTGTTAGACCAGTGCAATGGCCCAGTCGGTAAAGTGTTAGCCTTGCGCACGGTATACGCCGTGAGTTCGATCGCCGGTCGAGTCATACCAAAGATTTCAAAATGGTACATACCGCTTTCTCTGATTAGCACCTAGCGTTTGGGAAATGTGTAACAGCTAAACACACACCACTACCAGTTGACCTGACCCCTGGCGTAGTGATCGCACAGTGTTGTGTGGCCCAAGGTCTATTGAAACGGAGATGGGCGCAGCCCTATATGCACCATCTGGTCATCGAAGGACTTGAACTTAACTATCAAACTTTTGCTCGACAGAAGACAATCCAAGCACCATTTAGTTCAACTGCCCCGTCTGCATACTAGATATTAAAGCAAACTTCATTCAATGTTTTCAAAGACAGCGTACAGTAAATTTGATCAGTTCATCTCCGGTTATGTCTATTACCAATACATATCGTCTACATTTTAGATGTTAGACCAATGTTTAGTTATTTTATGAGAGATATCATTCTCCAACTTAGACCAGTTTATCTTTAAGGTGATTTCATTTTGAAATGTGCTATTCTAACTGTCCATTGTTCGTCAATTTTAGGTGAGAAGGTTGAGAATAGAGAGCACCAAAGCATAGACCATTATGAAGTCGCAGTGGGCACTGACCGACGCTACCCAAGCACCCGCACCAACATCCGCCCATTCATCAACGTCGGGCAGAACAAGACCGTTACTTTTGAATACCTTCAGCTCATCCCGAGGACCGGCATATACTACGTCACGGTCAGGGCCGTCAGTCTTGCGTCATCCACGACGGAAGTGACGTCAAACGGCATCCGGGTTGGGTTCGGTGGTGACATCATATCTCATGGAGAGGTACAAGTACCAAGGTACGCGACAACCTTGATGGTCTTTCCTTAATAACCTAAGCTTATTGATATATAAACTGTAGCTGTAATAAAGTCTGAAACTCTGAATACAATCTTTATTCTACTAGTCTCTTTGTGCCTTGTGTTTTTGTTTTGTTAAGCGCGATTTTTAGACCACCTGGCAATCAAAACCTGGTTGCAAACCACTTGAAATACGACAAAACAAAATATCAAACAGCTGTAGAATAGATGACACATATGGTACATATATACCATTCGTGGTGGTTGTAATGTTCCAGTATGTTCCCTATTGCATTGCTGAATTTCAACACCTTTCCTCGCCCACAGATACATCTCTTCCGACGCAAACATCACGGTTGCCTGGAGCGATTTTGAGTTCACCATGCCGATCCTCCTGTACCAGTGGGGCATCACAACCAACCGGACCAAACTGGACGAGATGGATTGTCTGGACCTGGTAAAAGATCATCAACGAATCAATCACTTTCTATTTTTTGCTCGTTTTTTTGTTTCCTTTCCTATAGTCCTATATAAAATGTTTGCGCTCACGTGACGATGACGTCAGCCTAACGCATCATACTGGGTAGTTAAACCAGGAAGTTGCCGGTTCAGCTGACGAGCATGTATGGCCTCCGTCGGTCAATATTGACCTTGGTACCGGTAAAATCCTAATGCACATTAATATTAGCTATGCAGCTTTGGCAATAGCTAAACAGTCCTATTCGAGAATGATTTCACGAATGATTGTCTCTGTCGCATGGGGCACATCTGTAAGCTGACTCAGTTAGCGAGCATAGCGGTGAAATAACGCCTTCTTTTTGTAAACTGGAAAAAGGATGTCTCATCATCTAATCTTGTATCCACTACTTTTTGCCAATTTGCCACATTCCAGCAAAACTTTGACGAAGAGGGGTACGCCGGTATCAGCGAAGAGTATGCCCACCTGTTTGACGTCTACCCTCTGACGAAAGTGGGCAGGAACACCATGGTTCAACACGGAGACCTGGATCTCCAGCATGGCCACACGTATCACGTCGTTGTCGTGGCAACGGACGAGGCTGCGCAGTGCGCCATGGCTCTAGCTGACGTCACCATTGACACCAGCCCTCCGGTGGAAGGACGTGTGTTTGTGGGATCGCCGGGAGATATGGTGAATAGGCACATAAATACCTTTAGGACTGTCTATGTGCAATACTCTACAATAGAGTCGTTGCAGCTTTAGCGTCTTATGTCGTGTTGCTGTGTGGCAAGAGGTTCTCCACTAAGAAGATAAAATATCACTTCTGATCTATGCCAGTACATACTAAACTTGCCCAAAGGCATTACTCGCCACTAAAACGTGTTACGTCAATTGAAAATCAAAAATTATTTTCTTACACACGGCTTTTACTAATAATACAAAAAGTCATTCTTACATACTTGGAAGTGTCATTAAAGAATCTAAGATGAACATTTCTATTTGTCTTCGCCAGAACGTCATGTACACAGCCATGGCTGACCGGATGGAAGTATTATGGGATGGCTACCATGACAACACAAGTGGCATCGCCCGGTTCGAAGTCGCCCTGCTGTCGGGCGGCGACTGCCAATCACGGGGCGGGGAACGACGTACCGAAGTCGATTTCGTGCCAGTCGCTGGCAACGAATCCTCCTACATGTTTGTCGACATTGATCTGAAGGTAACAACGATTTGTATAACTGTATATGTGTGTGAAATAAGATATCAGTGGGAATCTTTTAGCTTTACTTACGAGCCATGTTTTACCACATTTGTGTTGCCATCCTCTTAGCGCCAAAAGGCATCTGCTGTTAGACCTACTTACTTAGATAAAGGGAATAATAGACCTTGCAATAAGACAACATTTGTAAGGCAATGACAAGTGCTTATTGGTGAGACGGATATTTCCAATATCAAATTGTCAATGCGCTAAATTGGACTATTTACTTGTAGTGGTAAATGCTTGTTACTCTCTTAGAATATTATATCACATGTTTCAAGAAGAGAGAAGACACGTGCAAACTATAGACTGAGACCAAACATAGTTTCACTATTACTCTCTTGTATCTAACTTACTACATTTAGCACCGATGGGGCATGAATATGCAATAAACTTCATTGTCATTGTAAAATTCAAATACCTATTGAAAAGCAAAAATCCTGTGAACATGTGTTTTATCTAATGCATACAAGATAGCATTAAGGCTCAACACTTTTCTCCATTGCAGCTTGACACCCCGTACTATGTAACGTTCCGCGCCATTAACCGGGCGGACCTGGAGACGGAGGCCACCACCCCGCCCATCCTACTGGACCGCCGGGACCCTGTCTCTGGTGACGTCATGGACGGGGTCGACTTCGAAAATGACGCGACTCATCAAAGCTCCTTGTCGGAAATGAAAGGTAACCAGAACTAGCAGAAAAAAAATTGTTTACATTAGAATGTTTACTAAGAAAGTATTCAATGAGCTCAAGAAACTGCCAGGGAACCACAAATCCTGTTGTTTCTCCATGAAGATGTGTCACAATGTCTTAAAAGACACAAACATATACATAGCAATTTTCGTATACATCCATCAATACATTGCCATATCATCCTGTTATCTGGCCATCAAGCACTACACTTAACAAAACGTCCCTGGTGAAAGTAAGAAAAAGTAGTCGTTTCGTCCAACACGATTGCACAAACCAAAGGTGGTATTGCACGAAATACTGCCCGATAGCGTTCTCATGATATGACTGATCATATTCTTCACTTGAAAGTTCATCTGTGTTGGTAGATAATCAATTACAGTTCAACCTTGATTCAGAATGATCATATTCCTGTTTTCCAGGTGTGATTTTGCACCTTCCTAACCCCATGGGCGATCCCTGCCCCAAGAGAAGCTTTCCTATGGACGAAATGTACGACAGTTGGTCTCCTTTGCAGACGTCAGGACTGTGGGGAGTGTCCGGGAAAAGACGGATTATGTTCGATCCTGAGCAGGTATGCAGCTTAACACAAAGTATTTTAAATATCCAGCTGCAATTTGCTATTGAGGCCTTCAGCCTGATATCATCTAATGTTTTCAACAATATATTGATAGTAGATGGAGAATAAATGATGTACAGTTAAGTGATCTTTTTATGCCTTCAGTCTGATATCATCTCATGTTTAGATATCAAAATTCTACTAACAGTAGCTGCAAAATAATGATGATCTCTTCACGCCTTTATGGCTTTTACAATGTTCGTATCTCTTGCCAGCTATCATTCGACGAAGACGAGGGCCTGTCGGTCCGCCTGACCCGTGATATTGAGTACGAGCGGATGATGTCAGGGGCCTACTCTACAGAGGTGGACGGGAGCAGAACGGGACAGTACGAGGTTAGAAAACACACCGAAGCGATGAAATTATTTCTGATCAATATCTTGCATCATTGAGATGCTGTTCATGTACGTGGGACAGTAAGTTATCCTTGCGTCATTAGGGTAGCTGACTTTTATCAATAAGGTGACTTTTCCTTAACCTTTACCCCTCACTTATTTGGAAGGCGTCTTAGTTTTAATCACGTAGTTGTATCTGGAATCTATGATATAATATTTTGAAAGTGCTTACTTTCCTTACTGCTTGAGGACTTGAAACCTTTATTAGTTTTCTTGAATTCCAGAACGGTCAGATGATTCTAGTCAATTAAAACAATCCATTCATAATTAGTTATAGTTACTAATGATATGATCTAATCTGTGATTTTTCCAGATGGACATCATCGCTGCCAGTGGCGATCTACAGGCTGTCACCAGTGTTGTGTTCTGGGACGGACCAGGTGGCGTGGTCGGAGATCATAACGGGATGAGCCTTGAACAGGAAGATGCTCTTTTCCCCAGCAGCAATGAGAACTGCAGTTGCTGCCAGTCAGGAAATGGCAGTACAGGAGACACTGCTAACGTTACAGCGTCCAATGTTACAAGTAAGTATCTATCCGAGATTTGATATCAAAGTACTAAGATTCTGAAGTGAAGAATGTTTCTCCTATGCTCCCGTTTATGACCATTAGATTAGTCTCTCTCGACATACGAATTGTTATGTGTAGTATGTATTGTTTTGTATTGATCCTAATGAAAAAATGTATACTCTTTACCGATCGTTTTCTAAAGAAATTTCTATTTTTCTAGGCGACTGCAACTGTACCTGTACCAACCCTACAAGTGCACCGCAAACATCAACTGAAGAGCCGGCGAGTACGACTGAACCCTCACCAGAATGGACCATTGAGAAAGACGATTCGGAAGGAGAAACACCCGGGACGGAACCCAACTCAAATGGCTCTCAATATGCTTCTTGTGGACTGCAGATTCATCCAGGTAACGTTAACGTTCAACATTTTGAATTCGTTCCGAGATGTTGCATAAGATGAAGACGTCAACGAATTAGATTCACATGTTTTTTTTTCACAATTCTCCTCTAATATCCAGTTACCAAGGCCGATATATTATATAAAGGAAAACTGATGCA
The DNA here is from genome assembly GCA_035149815.1 of Branchiostoma lanceolatum. Lineage (NCBI taxonomy): Eukaryota > Metazoa > Chordata > Leptocardii > Amphioxiformes > Branchiostomatidae > Branchiostoma > Branchiostoma lanceolatum. The sequence continues at coordinate 3,555,773 of CM068876.1, forward strand.
TTAGGAAGCAGATACCTAAACTATGCTTTCTCATACTATAATAGAACCAATACGTAGTCTTATGAACATTTCAAGCTTATGTCTTACTTGTTTTGTCGGGATAGAAAAAAGTTGACCTCGATCGGCCTTGATAGACTCAGCTTTCACCAGTTGCTTTCATATGAAAATAAACCCTCTATCGTGATTGGTAGCTTGAAATAGGCAATTTTAAACAGAATTCATTTCATGTTTGTCTATCGTTTTTCAGAAACTGCACACAGTCCCAGCTATATCGGGCTGTGGTGTCGCTTTGCGAACGGGACAGAAGCAGAACAAGGAGAAACCGTGAAGCTGGACTTCGATCCGTCAGCTGCCTGGCACAAGTACACCTTACAGTTCATGGAGGAAAAGATCTTCGCAACAAAGGTTGGTCAACAGTTTTCAAGAGTACGTAAACAAAACGAACACATACAAACACACACACAAACAAACAAACACACTCCATATTCGTCGAATCCATGGTGGTCTCCGCTGTTTGGAGACAGAAGAGAAAGTATCTGTCACACACTCACTCATGACCCATGACCTCAGTGGTCGTAGGGGCGCCACGACAGCCAGCCGCAGTGATCCATGCCCATGCTATCTGTAAGATTACGAATTAGGTATTATACAGTCAAGCGCTTCGTCAGAGGTTCACAATTACACACCTTGTCTGCTAATAATCAATCATCAACTCTGAGTCTCCATTAGCACATGTAATCGGGACTTATGTATCATTGTCAGAAACCTTGACTAATGAATATTTATCTTCTATATATCCCCAGGTGGACAGATCCGTACGATTGTACATCGATGGCCAGTTGAAAGCAGTCCTGACCGGAATCCCCGCCCTGAGTCCGGCAACTAAGCTGACTCTCAGCGCCTGGAACAAGCATGACTGGATTCCCGAGTTACTGGACCCGTTTGAACCGCCAACGACGACTGCCTCTTTTCGTTATGTTAGGTACATACCATGACGTTCTTGTTACTTTTACATCTTATAAGTACGTTACAACAAGGTAAAGCTTTTTTATTGACACCTTTCCTTGTCATAATACGCCAGGGTTCAGTAAACAGAGCTTGGTAACCAGAGGGGGATCAGCAGAGAAAGGGTCAACAAAAATCATCCAGGAATTCTAGAAATAAGGTTCTTCTTTGGGAACAAAGCAAAGACAGCAGTATAGCATTCTGGTATCCAAACTGATTATCAATGAGTAACTTTTGTATTGAGCGTTCTGGTATCTATCAGACGGAGCATTCTTTCCTCCTCCCTTTCATCCCCAACCCCTTCATTTTACAGAATACTAATGAGAACGCTCTCTGTCACTCTTTTCTCAGTCTGCCACCAGATTCCTCCAGGTTGTGTTTACACGGCCAGCCGTTCAGAAACGGTGACCACGCTGTTGTACGGTTCGAGGCCGGTGTTGGCTCGGCTAAGCTGCTGGACGACGTTGCACCATTCAGAGAGGTAAACCGTTCGTGATGAACAGTATGTATTCGTGATACTGCAGAACACACCCATGATCTTGTTACAAGAGGATTATCTCGCAACCAACGCCATTTTAGTGACCATTGTTACAATTCACTGAACTGCAAATTAGATACCAACATGGTGGCGGATGAATCCGCTTATTCATGTACAGCTAGATACATATGGTCAATATCACATCGCCAGAAACATGGCACAGCTCAGTGATGACATTGCTTTTAAGTATAACGCGCTTTGTGTCTAGTGTCATTGCTTTAATGAGCCATGTTTCTGTGCCATTATTTAAAGTATAGCGCGCTTTGTGTCGTATCATTGAGTCACATTTCTTTAACACTAGGTTTGTATCTCCCCACCAGGTCGCGAAGCCGTGTATCCCGTGCTCTGCGCGGTGTGATGTGCTCGGCTGTGATCCTGACTGTGACGAAGACCAGACGTACGTGCATCAGGTCCGACTCACGGGGCTGAACCTGTCACCAGTGTTATCTGTACAAGACTCCAACACTACCGTACAGGCCGTGTACTACCTCACCGTCAGGGCAGTGGCTGGTAAGGCATCGTTCAACCTTATCTACTGTAAAGTTGTGGTCTTCATATCTTCATAACACTTATGTCATATATACAAATGTATTAGTGTTTTTTTTTATCAATCACTGGCATACATGTAGTTATTGTGGACTAGCTGGATATCAGATATTGAACCGTGTAATTAGTATCAATACTTTAGAAATAGGAAGTAACGTGATGTAGATGGTCAAGGTTTTTCACGTTAACCAGAGCAATGTCAGTTCAGCAGCTATATTAGTAAAACGGACTGATCATATTCCTGGCAAAAAGAACTGAGTGTAGTGACCATTCTTCTAACATATCAAACCTATTCTAGTTGTCATTTAAAAGACCAAACGTATGATACAACAGCGCACATTTGTTTACACATTTTGCTAAGTTAAACGGCAGGAAATTTCTAAAAGAATAGGAAACAAAATTATTTTAAAGAAGTAACTTACCCCCGTGATATTTCTGATCCCCAGGTTCTGGTAGGGCTGCCATTGCGTCGTCTAACGGGATCTACATAGACGTGACGCCACCGGTCATTGAGAACCTGTTCCACGTGGATCTGTCCTGGTCACCGGACGAGCCCACTAGCTACCAGGGGGACAACAGCACCATCGCTGTGTACTGGGAGGCCTATGACACAGAGAGTGAGGTATGATATACCATTTATGCCTTACCATTCCATATCGAACCATACCGTACCTATTATATTATGCCAAGTGATGGAAGAAAGTAATTTTCGTAAGTTTTGCCCAGTACACACTAGAAATAAGTAGCATCGTCATAATCGCTTACTCTGTAATCTAATCTAAGCATTGATAACATAGATTCCACTTAGTCATACAACGACTTTTGTTACTTAAGGAGCAAACATTCTGGTAAATCTTCTCCTTTTTTAAATGTCCAATGTTCTGTCAAACATGGTGGGAATCAATGGAAAGTGCATCTTTGTTGCAACTCTGTCATTTACAGGTAGTGGAGTGCCAATGGGCAGTCGGCACAACCCCTGGAGAAACGGACATCCAAAACTTCACATCAGTTGGACCAGATCAAAACTTAGTCTACAGTGAGAAGTTAGAGGAAAAACTTAGCAACAGACAGACCTACTACGTCACCGTGAGACTGGTCAACGGTGCGGGTCTGGTCAGCGAGAAAACTACAAGTGGTCAGTAATGGCTTTCTGTTGTATTAATTTTCTTTTGGTTGCGTGTATGCCACAACTTTCAAATACTTATGTCGTACGTTGTAGCAAACTGGTTTTGACATTCATAATGTTTATGGGGTACTTTTACCAACTAGGGTTTTCATTTAAATGTAGTTATTTTCTAATACTTTCGTCCTTTCATAAAAATTGTACAGATCTGTGTAACTGATATCGATACTACTTACATGACTATTGTATTAGTGTATATTTGCCTCCATTTTCGTGTTTGGTATTAGCGGTTCCTTACTTAACATTGCCATCTTCATTCTCGCAAACTTGCTTCCTCTCTAGCGATCCTGTGTCATCTGCAGCTACTCCCGCGTTTATCCATTGCCTCCCACCATGGGTGCTCTACATTAAAAGAATGATAAAAATATTGAAAGAGCTAAATTGCTTTATATCCGTTTTGCACAGGAGTGACGGTGCTTTTGGATCCACCTGACACCAGTAGCAGCAACACGACCACATCCTGTGAACAAACTGTGGAGAAAAGTTCGACAGCGAGAGTCGTAGGTGTGGATCTGTGTGGAGATCAGGAGAAGATTGACATCGCCTGGACCAGGGTGGAGGACGACTCCGTCAACAATTATAGTACGGTTCAATCTTGTACCCTACTTATTTGCTTACTCAATCAAGATCCTTAGAAACTTTTCAAAGTTTCTTCCATAGGTTCTTTTCATCAATGTTGCTGCCAGGCTTCTCTAGTCCACAGGTCTTATGTTCAAGAGTAACTTCTTGTACGGACCTTTCTAAACTTCAATATATCTCAACACGACCAGGAAGGCTCGGAAGAGGAGTAAATGATAGTATATGTGCATGCCTACTATATCATCTTGACCGCACCATTTCCTTGGTGAATGCCTCCACACGCACACGAAGTCAAGCTAATCTCTTTTTACTTCTTTTGATCTTCTTTGTTTTTCTTTGGAAGCAAATCCAGCGCAATAGCCAGAAATGATTGTCACAAAGTCTACTTCATACATACAATATTCTTGCAGTGTTCAGTGTAGGGACCTTAGCCGACAACCCTGGTGACGTCATACCCCAAACACAGGTCGGGTATAATGGGTCGGGCTGGGTGCAGGTGCTCGAGGGGGAGCTGTCGTTTGGGAGGTCAAAGGTGAACATTTCGGACCTGCGCAGTAGGGCAGATGGTCCAAGCGTCAGGACACATCATAAATTCCACGTGGAACCTGGCAGGTGAAAGAAAGTTTTGTTTGTTTGTTTGTTTGTTTGTTTGTTTCTTTATCCGTTTGTATATTCACTCCTTTCTTTCTTACAATCACAGTTCATTTAAAGTCTTTATAGGGGGTTTGCAGAATGAACCTCAGATTGTATGACATGGTATTTGTGCCCCTTTCAAGGACGTTGTTCACAAGGTTGACTGCTTGCCATGCCGGTCACAAGTGTGCAGACATCGCCGTGAAGAAACGAACAATATTGAGTGAGTGCAAATATACTAGTACTTCATAAACATATATTTATACCAAATGTTCACCAAGACAGCTTCTTTATGATTTGATATTACCCATCTTTAAGTTAATTAAGGGTAAAAGTTTTCAGCTCCAGGGACAGACATGTTTACTAAAGACTTCTCTGTGACACGATAGGGGCCCAGGATAAGCTGCTGACTTTCAGGAATGGCTCCAATGATGACATAGAGTTGATGCATGGGCACGAGTTCGAGAACACGTCCGTCATCATTGCAAAATCTCAAGGTAACTCTCTTGCACACTTCTTATGCAGTACCGTTAGTATCTATTACTATATATCAACCCCATCATGAATGCATGTTATATATTTTTTGTACAAGACTAAGCCCCATTTTCCTCCTAAACAAAATCAGATCCTAAAATAGGGACTGGGGGATTTTACATACATGTGTCTTCATTATTATTCCGTAAGGGTTTTAGAAGATTTTGAGAGGCGATGGAAAATCAATAAATGTTTATGATCGATCTATGCTGAGTCTGGCAATGTATCTTTCCCAGCAGGACAGGGAACTGGAGGTGTTGCAGCTGGTGTTCTGACTGACCATGACGTTTCTATGACGTACACTTCCGGTACGCCTTACATCACCAACCCGGCATTTACCATGCACCAGACGGACAGGTTCCTCAAAAACAGGTACATTGACAAAATAGTAGAGTGTTGGAGAATAATATAGCTCTAGTTTCAAATTTTCTGTTGCATACGGATGTTGTAGTATTGCAAGTGCGGCTGCAAGGGAGAACTATATGTAAGACAGGTTATTTCATCTGTGTGCTTAACACATTCAGCATCAGGGACAGGTGTTTTAGCCGTGTTTGGATGGTTTCAGCACCAGGGAGAGGCATGTCCGACTGCGTGAATGGTGTTCAGCACCAGGGACAGACATGTTTGACAGTGTGCGGATGGTATTCAGCACCAGGGACAGACGTGTTCACCTGTGTATGGATGGTGTTCAGTACCAAGGACAGGTATATTTACTTGTGTGTGGATGGTTTCAGGACCAGAGACAGACATATTTGACAGTGTGCGGATGGCGTTCAGCACCAAGGACAGACATGCTTACCTGTATAAGCATCTGGGAAAGGCCTGGCTTTTTTTACTGTGTGTGGATGGTGTTCAGCAACAGTGACAGGTCTGTTTGCGTATCAATGGATGGTGTTCGGTGTCAGGACTGGGGTTCACATTACGTTATCACCAATTGCTGATTATGATATAACATTTTATCAATGTCTACCATACAGGGTTCGAAAAGGGTACGGTCAATCGTTCTTCCTGGCGTCCATCGGGGGTGACGAGGTCGACGCGCCGTTAACAGTCACCGTAAACTTCAACGACTCAGCGCTGCTGAGAGACGAGGTGCCAAGAGTCGTGTTCTGGGAGCCAGGTAGCTAATCTTTAAGGATCAGCAGTAACCTCTGAAGACTTTCTCCATAGTAGACAAAGATTCATAAACATTTCGAAATATGCAAAATGTAATTTTCGATGAAAGCTCAGCGGTGGTAAAAAAACTTTGTTGTAGAAAGTTAAATTTCTGAAGAAGTCCTGCTTTGGGAACCAGTTCAAATGTCTAACAAAACGAATTCGTATTGTTTGTCAAATCATTTCATACAATTGGCGAATCCCTTTTTCACGTTTTACACATGGGCACCTCCCTTCCTCTTCGTATTCGTCATATAATTGCAACACATTGTATTCAAGAAATAAATAAATGCACGGATATCCTACTGTTTTGTTCATATCATGTATGACTTATGGTAAATTTGCTCCCTACCGTTGCACATAGACTCTGAAATTTGGAGGGACGTCCACGGCACCTGCACAGACAGTTCTGGAGCAGTGAACTACAGCTGGGATAAGGGACATTTTACCGTCAAGGTAATCACTATATGCCAATTTTGAGCAACTTTCCTACACTCGTGGAATGCTAACAATAAACAAATACTTCATTGCATGTCAGGCTGACGCCAAACACGAATTTGTACATCATATATATTTCCGGTCATAACCTTCAGCTGTGACAGTTCAGTGACCACTTTGCACTTCATTGTACCTACACTTGCACAGCTCGGCTGGCTTCCTAACGGACTCTTCTTGTCTAGCAGGCTTATGACCAATCATGTGTAACGGTTATGGATGTTCCGTTCAATTATGAACTTAAAACATCGCCACAATCGTTATCATCATCATCTGAATATGTCTGTTATACCTTTCTAGCATTACCCCTAGGTTCAAGCTGGATTGTTTCGCACTGTCTAAGCTCATTTACATCATCGAATGTATGGGTTTCAGCGATTGGGGCAAACAGCCTTATTTTTCAACATCTAAGAAAACTAAATGTCTTTCCCCTCAGCTTTGCTCCACCACGGCATCACAAGGCCATCGCATCCGTCGCAGTGAGCAGCGTTACTTCTCGAGCACGTCACAGTTCGCTGTCGTCATCATCAACGGTACCTTCCAGAACGAACCGCCCGTCCTACTGTCGCCACTGCGCATGTCCATGGGAGAAGATGAGGGAACCCTGACCACTCAGCTGGTCGCCACAGACCCGGAGGATGACGACTTGGTCTTCCGGCTGAATGAGCAACTGGTAGATGTTATTTTTTATTGGCTTGCTTGATGCTGTTGAATATTTTCTTCGGTTTTTGATCATGCTTTCTTTGTAGTCTAAAGCTACCTTATTTCATCCTATCCAGTTAGAACATGATTTCCCTTTACACTCAGCTCCTATTTCCTGATGGCCTTTCTAGTGTGTTAAAGGAATGTATTGTTGCAAAAATAGTCAAAATAAGACGAAATCACTATATCTACCTGGCCGTTGAACAATGTGGCGTACATAGTACGTATACCAATAGTTCTCATTTGATGTATTTGAATGTAGCTCAAAACATTTTCCACTAATGCCATTTCAGCAGGACTCTGGCGATCTGGTCGAATTAGACGAACAAGGCACGCTGCGGTACAAACCAGCTCTCGACTTCTCAGGCTCCAGAGAAATCCCTATAACCATCTCCGAGTCCCGTGCGGACGGCAACCCTCTCCTCTCCACCACCCTGACCATCGTCATAGACGTCGGGGACGAAAACGACACGCCGCAGCCGTTTGTAGTCCACGAGGGAGAAGAGAAGCTACAGGGAGCCGGGATCCTCCGCCTGACGGTGGAAGAAAACCATCCTGAGAACGTCGACTTTAAGGTGCTGAGTTTCGTGGCAGGATCCTATGACGTTGACGCCTACGATGCGATGACGCTGCACATCAAGGCACCTTCAAACGGCACTATTGAGGTCGGCAAGCACGTGAAGGACATCAGGTTCAAGGAACCAAACTGCACGATGTCTGTGGCAGCGAAGATACGAGAGTGGACGGATGTCTTCAACAAGTCCTGGGCCGGTCCTGCCATCCCCTACCCGTGTGGTATAATACTCCCGCACCCACCAGATCTCCTGAAGTGGGCTGTTGCCGCTTTGACGTACACTCCAGACAGACACTTCTTTGGGGAGGATACAGTGAAGGTCTACGCTGAAGATGCGTTCGGAGCGAGGTCCAAACTCGTAACCGTTGTCATCCACGTTCTTGCAAACCCCTGCCTGAACGGCGGAAGATGTGTTGGACCTGAAAGCGATCCTGATTGCCAAGACCAGTCGCGCAGTGAGGGTTTCCATGACTACACGTGCAACTGCACGGTGGGCTTCGAGGGACAGTACTGCGAGATCAACCCTAACGACTGCGTACCCGACCCGTGTCCGAAGAACTACACTTGTATCGACCAGGTCAACGGCTATGTCTGTCACTGCGAGCCCGGCTGGCCCTGTAACGGACTGACGCTGGGAGAGATCGTGGGGATCACAGTCGGCTGTCTAGTTGCACTGATCATCCTCATCGTCATCTTCAAGTTGTGGACGAAGAGGCGGGGGGAGGCACGTAAAGTCGCCGACAGCCCGTAAGTATACTGTATCTACCTTATCTACACTTGGAAACCCTCAGCACATTGGTGGCTGACAGGACCACCTTATACGTTGGTCCCTTATGATTAACCATGTTTTATAGGTCGTGGGAGCAATGCATATGCTACAGTGGTATAGCAGCTGTATCTAGTCCTGGAACTCTTTAAGCATTACCCCTTGGTCCAAGCTGTTTTAATGACAGGCCTGTTTCTAACTCTCTACGCCCATTTGCGTCATCTAAAGTATGGGTTTCAGCGATTGAAGCAGCTTAATTTTCATGCATATCAATATCTCTTACAACTTCAGGGCAGGGAGTCGGGTTGAACTTCATGGTGGATCACCGGTGCCACCGGGAGCGTTCCCGAACCCTGCCTACGAAACCATGAACGTTACCGATGGAAAGATGAGCTTCAACAAAGTGAAGGAGGTCTGGAAGGAGGTAGAGGAGGTGCAGTTCCGTCAGGTGGTAAGCACGTATAAGGCATTTTTAGTCACGTGAATGTGACGTCATTTAGAGTCAGCAATGATTTTGGGTCAAAGTTGCGTGCCAAGTCATGGGGATAATGATCTCTATGTGAGAGCCTCCCTGGTTCAACATAGCGCCCTTGATTATATAGCCATTTCCTCTATATTCTTGATGTATTCCACGACTTCGGATAGTCCGTGTACTTACGTAGAGTGAAAAGCCCTTCAAGTTACTCACGTGATCTTTGCTCTTTGAACCCTTTCGCTACAGGAACTCCAGGAAGCACCACCCAAGAAGATGGAGCGACCACTGCAACTTCCTCCATTGCCAGTGAAGCAACCACTGCCGCTCCCCCCATTTCCAGTGGAGCGACCACAGCCGCTTCCCCCAATAGCCAAGCCTCCACCGGATGAAGACTTCGGGTCTTTTTACAGCTTGCCCGGGAGTGTCACTTCTGAGACCGAGTTCTAAAGGACTGTTTTGTCCGTTTGTAACATTACTTAAGATTTGTGTCGTTGATTGCATTTGCATTTTCCATTCAGTGAGTCTCGATTACAAAAGGTTTACAACATTCTGTTCTTATAAAGTAGATGCCACGTTTAGCAATGTGTTCACTTTCTCGCTTGCTTGTTATTTGAAATCATCATATGGAATGTCAAACCAGAACCTGATTGAAGATGGTTGTTCATGTTTTCGTGATACACTACTCAAGACGGGTTTGCTATTAATTACCTGAAGTTCACTACTTTTAAGTCGCAGCACTGACCTCTTAGCTTCACTTAAACGCTTGTGAAAACACAATAACTAACACCTGACGGCTCATACTATGGTTTTTGTTACACTGTACCTGCATATTTAGCACTGTACCTTTGATACCAGTTCATAGATATGCAACATCAACAGTAATTTGAACGGTCCAGTAATTAAATACAAATCGCTAGGGATTTTCATACATTACAATGAACAGTTTGTAGTTGCAGTTGATGTCCTATTCCTGCTGTAACATGGGTGTTTCAGACCGTGTATCCAATTCTCAATAAATCACTCTTGCTTTGGTGTGTCTGCATGGACTTGCATGTATCAGTCTTTCACTTTGGACTTGTTTACTGTCTTTCTTTCTACCATAGATGATCCTATTACATTTCCGAAGACAACAGAGTATATTGTTTTCGATAGAAGCAAGCTAAAAGGTTCATTACATATGTAGCGCCCGTGTCCTTATACCTGATATCGATAGTGAGCAGAACATCTGTTGTGAATTAAGACCCATAAAGGACAGGGGCCTACGTGTCCCGACATCAGTATCGGCCAAGACACGACTCTGACTGGACGTACATCTATCCTTTGTAACAATATATGGAGCTGGAAACTCATATCCATACCATTACCATATATATTCTTGAATCAACAGTATTATTTCCAGTAAATGCTGGACTCACTCTTTGACTTGGTGACATGATAAATACAAGAGATCAGTTAAAAAGTCCCAACTCCTAACACATATCTCCTCATAACACATTATATCGTCTCTCAAAATGTATTTGGTTTTATCAAAGTTTCAACTAGGCAATATATAAAAGCCCAGGTAGCATTACCGGTATAAGACACCACATGTGAACAACAATACACCATTATTACTGATACTCACTCTGTCGAGCTATTTCGGGATCTTCTCATGACTAGCTTTCTAATTAGCTAACATCATAATCATACAACAAAAATGTCATATTACATAGTTAAAACATCAATTATGCACAGATGCTGAGCAGTATTTTATCATTGCTTGCTTGCACTTTTAGCAACAGTTGAACTTGTAATCAGAAAGGCTGACACTCACCCATGGAGACGCCTGGGTCGATCAACGTCACAGCCTAGTCACTACGTCACTCCAGTTGGCATTACATGTGGCAGAGTGTTGCAGCTTGAACTTGGCCTTGCACGTCATCATCGTGGTTTACCCCCGTATTTGCCCCATCAGCGGCAAAGTAGGGGGATGAGGTTCCGGGCTTGGGCGGGCAGGCCTCCAGCCTGGCACGGAACGACTCAAACTCAAAGGTGGTAGCCGTGGCAACTGTGCCGGACAATTCAGTATTGTCAAGGGAGGTACGCCTCCAGACAGTGCATTAATATTCCATTTGGTAATGGTGCGAGGGAAAATGAATTAATGTCTTAGCTGATGCTGTGGGTGTCATCTTAAAGTTTTCTGACCGGTCGGACCTTCAGACAACCCTCCTTGAGAAGAAAGCCTACCAGAAAACCCGGCCAGTGGGTCAGAAAACTTCACGATGTCACACCCCAACATCTGCTTGGAAATTACTTGTAACAGTGTGTCGTCTTCGCCACACGTGGCGTACTAAAGCACTTCACCATACAGAAACAAACAGACCTTTCAGAAAGAGGCTAAGCCAGCATATTATAATATCAGGTGTATTTGCAGCCAGTGCCACAGGCAGGTACCCATTATGAACGAACAACAAGTTGTAATGATGTTGACGCACATGCACGGTACAATGTACTTTCACGGTATACAGGAGCTCCTTTGTTGTAGTTTATTATGTTTCGCCAACGAAACATATTGTTTTTGTAAGGTTTCTTCTTCTTCTTCTCCTTCTTCTCCTTCTCCTTCTTCTTCTCCTGTCAAACCTTCAAATCGCTTCTTCTCGGTCATCCGTCGACCAAATTAGCTGAAATTTGGTATGCAGGTAGAGTACGTGTATACCCCCAGACCCTTTTAAAATTTTTTTCATATAAGTTTTTAAAATGATTTTATGGAGGTTTTTTGGTCATTTTCAGACAAAAGTCGCACATGATGGCCTCCAGTGCCGTGGTGTTGAAACCTGAGGACCTGAAATTTGGTTTAGTTGTGCATTGGATATTTACCCAAAGGACCCCATTATTTTTTTGGGCATACACTACTTCAAAATGATTTATTTTGCACATTTTTGATGCAATTTTTGGTTATTTTCTGTCGGGGCCAGCAAGAACTAGGTCATACTGTAACATAAGCCCTCCTACATGTCCCCTGATCTGGGACTTAAAACCAAGCAGATGTCAGGGGTTACCTCCACTAATGGTATTACAGAAAGTTATATGTACCTTATGTTACATGGTACGGATGTTATATTTGAGATGTAGGTACCTATAGGAAAGGTGACTACACCTGACAATTACTTATGCTAATGAGGACCTAATTCGCATAATGTATGCATAAAGTTGTATGTCCCTTACCGTAAATGCTGCGGATGTCATCTTTGACATGTAGGTACCTTAAGGAAAGGCGAACACACCAGGCCATAAATTATGCTAATGAGGACCCAATTTGCATAATCGATGCATGAAATTGTATGTCCCTTACCGTAAAAGCTGCGGATGTCATCTTTGAGATGTAGGTACCTTTAGGACAGGCGAACACACCTGGCCATAAATTATGCTAATGAGGACCTCATTTGCATACTTCTTGCATTAACTTGTATTTCCCTTACCGTGACAGCTGCGGATGTCATCCTTAAGATGTAGGTACCATTAGGAAAGGTGAATGCACCTGGCCAAAAATTATGCTAATGAGGACCTCACTTGCAGAATTTATGCATCATGTTGTATTCCCCTTACTGTAAAAGCTGCGGATGTCATCTTGAACATGTAGGTACATGTAGGAAAGGTGAAAGCACCTGGACATAACTTATGGTCATGAGGACCTCATTTGCATAAATTATGCAGAGACTTGGATTTGCCCAGGAGTTATTTTCGGACAGCCCACTTCTTGCATGAGGAGTATGGGCGAAACATCCTGAATTTGCTCTTAAAGCAAATGACGGCCAGTCTAGTAAAGTTTGTTTTCATTTGAACGAGTCGACTAGACACTTCATAAATACAGATAGCCAATAGTTAACTGCCTATCATACAAGCTAACGATGCACTTTACGTGAAACAACTTACTTTAGACCTCAGTTCTTCCCTTGTCTCCTGTTTTGTGGCACTTCGGCTCGCCGTTATTGTTACAAAGTTGCAGAAATTAAATCTTCCCGCCAGTATGAGCTGACCTTTCACCTATTTCGTCTACATCTCGGGGCTTTCAAGTCTCGCGAGAGCAAGGATCCAATCACAGCCGGTCTAACATAGGCTTTTAATCAGTAACCAATCACGGGTGGTTTTACAAAAGTTGCACACGGTCCTTTTTAGCGGGAAGTGAAAAACACATGAAAATCTTTTCTGAACAGTTGTAGCTCCGATTTATTCGTTGATTTACAGTTTATTCGTCACCAAAATTCCACAGGAGAGTTGTAGTATCTAAGTAAGTATCTCAGCGACAAGAAACCTTACTTGGAGCCAGGAAAAGCGTCTTAAGCTCATTTTAAAGGACTCGTTCGTCGGCAAGAAAAGGAGGGAAATTTGAGAGAATTTTCGGAACGCAATGGCGAAGGTTCAGGTGAACAATGTGGTGGTGTTGGACAACCCTTCTCCCTTCTTCAACCCCTTCCAGTTCGAGATAACCTTCGAGTGTATAGACGACCTACCTGACGGTGAGAATTATAATTTGTGCGTTTTAACGTGTTGATGTATGGAATAGTATTCGCTTTGTTTTGCGCCCCCCTCCCCCTTTTATTCCTAGGTCAGAGATCCTATAACTTATTATTTTTGGACAAATTTGCAAAGTTAGTTGCTAGATAACGACTTTGGATTAGAATTGATGCCACCAAAATATGTTGCTGTTACCATTTTACGTTTTTGGCAGAAATAAACAGACACAGCAGTGCAAGGTTAACAACTCAAAAGCTTCCAGTGAGACTACAGGCATCACATGTCATGAGTTTTAGATTGCTATGACATGATTAGGAATTAAAGATCAAAAACTTGTCACACTTTTGTGGGGGAAAGAAATGATGAAATAAGACTGAGTGGTTTGAAGGTAGTAAGTCAGCACGTAAATATTTTCCATTTTCAATGTCAAATAAAATTCATTCCTCCTTTGCCATGGCTAGCCTGGAGTCCAGCTTTTTTAGCTTTCTGTTTGCAACTCAAGCTCCGCTCCTCGCTCACCAATCGCGAGGGGCGGAACTTGGGTTGCGAACGGAAAGCTAATAACTTAAATAAGGCTAGACTCCAGAGTTCATTCACTTACATACCTGTGCAAGGTTTGACGTAGAAATATGCCACCAGAGCTAGTTGACAAAGAACAACCCTTTGCTGTTAGTGTTATTAGTATGTTTGATTTCTCCTGTATAGATTTGGAGTGGAAAATCATCTACGTTGGGTCAGCAGAGACAGAGGAGTATGATCAGGTCCTGGACTCCGTGTTGGTGGGACCTGTACCGCCGGGCAGGCACATGTTTGTCTTCCAGGTTTGTTCGTTTGTCTGTTAGTTTGTTTGTTTGATCAGCAGAGACAGAAAAGTATTACAAGGCTCTGCACTCCGTGTAAGTATAGCGGTTTGCATCATAGTATAACTTACTTACGCATGTCCCCGTGGCGCAAGCGGTAACACAACCCCTCTGCTTCGCCATCTGGATCAAATTCCGTGGATCCTAGGGCCTGCTGGGGTCGACTTGAGCTCGGACATGTTGTAAAGGATTGCATTTGTCATTTCGGGTGGTGACGTGAAGCCGGCGGCCCCGTGTATGAGGGAGCTTTGGGTGTAAGCCTCAAGCGTCAAACCTCTGCACGTAAAAGAGCCCAACGCACTTATCGAGAAGAGTAGGGGTGACCCGGTGTGCCTGGACAAAAATGCGAGCCGTAGCGAAGCCACATTGCACCACTAGCTAAAGAAAAAGCGTAATGCTTCGTCCTCAGTGAGTCAGTCTGAGGTAACAGGCTGAACTATGCGGCTCCAGATGTCTTACTGAGGGACAAACAGTGTGAAAGATGTGTGTTAGCTTGAGGAGTGAATCCAGTCTACTTTATAAAGGTTGCTGTCTACTGTCAAATGTAACCATACATAAATGTTCCCCCCCTTTCCAGGCGGACCCCCCAGACACGAGTAAGATCCCTCCCCAGGACGCCATCGGTGTGACGGTGGTCCTCCTCACCTGTTCGTACCACGGACAGGAGTTCATCAGAGTTGGTTACTACGTCAACAACGAGTACAGCGACCCAGAACTCAGGGAAAACCCGCCATCAGTTCCACAGTTTGACAAGGTAGGTTTAGGAACTGTTTGTTCATTTCAACTTTTTTTTTTTTTTTTTTTCAGTCTTTGGAATTTTTTCAAAATGCTGCACTGTAATTATGTTTTACACTAGGGCAACACTTAGTGAAATGTTAACCTCAATAGATTATAGAATATGACAATAGGGTTCTTGTGACAGAATCTAAAAGATATGTGCCTGGCCAACATTTTGGTACCAGCTCATTTACCATTACTACAGACTCAATAATATATCAAACTGATGTTATTCACAGAGTTTGCCCTGATAATTCCATTCCAAAGTTGCAAATACACATTATGGTGAGCCAACCTCATGTGATAAGGTTCTTGAGTAGAAAAACTTCAATATCATACATATCAGGAGGGTTTGGTATTTTCAAACAGCTCCTATTTTTCCCTTCACATATCAGACCAATTTTTCCCTTCACAGATCAGACACTTTTTGTGACATATATCCTATGTGTATGCTAAACTTCAGTTGCAGAGAAACATACTGGCCAACCATCCGCGGGTGACGAGGTTTCGTATCGACTGGGACAACAGTGAAGACCAGGAGAACAAACCTCCGCAGGACACACAGCAGCCTCAGGAGGTCACCACAACAGGGTTCGGCCCACCGCCAGGTACTAAAACACATCCTTGTTACACACTAGTAGAATTTTGTGTCTAGATCTGCTTCTGATGATTTATAATCGAGTGGGTTTACAGTTATTGGTGATACAGGAGGTCACTACTACAGGCTTCGGGCCACCGCCAGGTACGAAAACACATCCTTGTAAAACAATAGTACAATTGTGTCTTAAGATACGCAACCCAACACAAGGACACAAGCACAGGTGCACCGAAAGTTAAGAATTAGGCGTGCAGCTACAAGTTTGGTTGTTGGTGAGCTAGAAAAATTTCAAATTCATTGAACCTACATGTGCATATACTCAAGTTATACTGTAAGCATACTGTACATCTGTCTCTTTTCTATCATGACCAGTTGGAAAACAGTTATTACCTTCGTCAAGAAAATTGTATTTGTAGGCAGTGTCACGAAGATAACTCAAGAATGCCTGGATTGATTGGTTTTGTATTTGATATGATGTGACAAAAACTGAACTTTCAGTATGATATATCCTGTTCTAGACATACTATGGTCATTTTTTGGGTGGTAGATAGCTCATGTTAGTACTCATTTTGATAGTAGACTGAAATGAATTACGAAACATGTTGTTTCCTCCCTATTGCAGCCATGGGCCAGTCGATGAAGCCGTTCCCTGGTTGTGAGATGTCCAACGGTGCCAGCTCCTCCAACCCCTCAGCCTTGTTATCCACCGACTCCAACTCAGGCATGGAGGTGCAATAGGGGAGGGGGCTGACTACTGTCATAGGTTGGGCTCTGTCAGTACATTGTCTTTGTTCTCTGACCTAAAGGAAAATGCTTCAAAGGAAAGTGACAGTAAAAGTAATTTTCTCATCAGGTAAAACCTAGCTGTTTTTGTTTTTATAACTTCTACATGTATGTAGTCTTTAAATCAATTAATTGTCTACTGTGTGCTCTTTTTTTTAAACAAATTAGCAACAGGTTGTGACATTACAGAAAGGAGTCCTAGCCGTACTAGCTGATGGGAAGTACTTTCTGTAAGGTTTTGACTGTTCCTAATTAGTTTTAACAAAGAGCACACTGTTAACAATTGATTTAGAATTGCATACTATGTAGATGTTTTCAGAAAATGTCAAATTTTCAGGTGAATGATAGAGGAAATTTCACTGACACTTTAACTCAAAAGAACAACATGAAAACAGAGTCTGAAGGAGAAAGTTTGTTGTTACATAAGATTTCAGATAGTAGACAGATTTGACTTTCTTCTCGGCCTTCTGTTTTTGTTTTGTTCTTTTGCCTCATTTTTACTTTGACATGTTCGAGAACTAAGGAAATGAATTGATAATGCCTTTGTTACTACTTAGACAGCAGACAGTGTTAGGAGGTTGATCACTTGTGCCATTGTTTAGTTCAGGTGAATAAGAAAAATACTTAGAGTTTCCTAGAATGAATGAATGAAAGTATATCACAATTGAGTTTGACATCTCTTGTATTCATAACAACTTAAAGTTCACATTTACTGTCAAATCTAGTAGAAGTACACCAATTTGTTTTGTATGTATATATACTTATCATCACTGGGAAATGCTCTGAAGGGAGACACAGTTGAGTTTTGTGCAACAGAAACATGGAATGTATAGTAAAAGGCTGCAAGGTTACTTGCCAAAATGGAAGCAAACATTTAGACCCTTTGTTTCTATCCTACAGAAGTTCACTTGTAGACCCAACATACCGTCAAAGAAACCAGTCTTGAAATTGTACTTCCAAGTTCTCATAGAATTATTGATGTATTCCTTATGCACTCTAGTTTAGCATAAGCTTGCAAAGTTGTGTTTTGTAAACTATCATATTAGTGTACAACTCATGTATTCATGCAATTGGTGATATATTGCACTAGCCATAACATGGCTCGAGGAGCTATGTGTGTTTTGTACATGTACAAGTGACATTGCGTGTTCTTCATGATGTAGAATTGGTTTAGCCTAGGCGCCATATTATTTAGTTTACCAGGGCTCTCGTACTAGCTCCCACACAAAATATTTTGTGACTGTGAGGAATCAGGCATGTGAGCCCTGGTGAACTAAGTAGGGTTGCACTCGGGTAAGAAATAGTTACAACATACATTTATAACTTTTGTACAGTTCCTATGTTTCCTTAGATTATTACTGTTATTGTCTATGTCCCTTTTGGAGAATCTCCTACAGAACTTAACAAGGAAGTGGTGGGAATAAAAATAAAAACCAGAGTGAGTACTACATGGCTGAATCTTGTTGGTTGATGTTTTTATACTAAACCTGTTTGGTATTTGCTTTAGATCATTGAAGTGAACAAGCGCAGAATTATTATATGTCCATTTTCATTACAACTAATGCAACACAATTGAGCACAGCAAATATGTTGAGCAACAAAACGTTTAATTTAGGACCAAATACAGCAAATACAATACATATAAACTCAGCCCGTAAGTATACCATATTTACTATCTACACTTGCCGTATTGACAAAACGTGAGTTCCTGGGCCGTTGAAAATCAAAAAATCTTCTTATGATGTTCCTTCTATGATACATGTATTTGTATTTGTGGTTACGCCACCGAAATTTCACACATTACACTGTCTACTTCACTCAAGAGCAAGCTGTGAAGTTTATTCATTGCCACTCCCAAGTCAGAGGTGAAACTTCGAGATTCCAATAGTCTGACTCACAATAAGCTCCAGAGCGACCAGACAGGTTCGACTTCATGCAGGAGTAAAACCGTGGCAGATCATCACGACGGTATCTCTAACATTATCGTCAGATTTGTGCCTCACAGGTGGGAATACATTTACTGTACAAACTCTAGATCTCTTAGAAATGTTTGCATTGCGACGTAGAAAGTTATATATATGTAATAGTTACACTTTTTTCATATTAGAAGGCATGTGCTGCCATGGCTGTTAACTATGCTTTCTGAAATGCTTTCTCGCACTGAATGCTTCTTTGGGTTTTCAGTTGTCACACGTTATACTCAAAAGTTACGAAAAAGTTGTTCCAAAAGTTGTATATTCGGGTAGAAAAATACATAAATGTGTCGAGGTGGGGCAGGGACATTATATAGGAATGGGGCGGGGTAATTGGTTTAATAGATAATGGACGTGACCAGATTATCAATTACAGTCACTGTCAGTGAATTTGTTAAATCAATTTGGATGAACATTGCCATGGAGGCACAAAATTAGGGGACAAAACTCATTCGCTTATAAAAATGTTGACAACAAATTGAGATATTTTTTTGAATTCTGTCTCAAGAAGATATGTGCCTTTACCTTCGTGCCAAATTTCAACTAATTAGAATTTTTAAACTTGTTATTTAACTACGTGCATTACTTACTGACTCACACTGGTATATATATGCGTGTGTACTTATGTTTCTTTGGCACATGGGTATTATTTTTGAATACATGTATGTGTTTTTCTAGGTACAACGATCAAAAATGAAGACCCCAACACTAGTCCTGGTTGTCATCTTGGCCATGGCTGTGGGTATGTGTTGAATCTATTACCAATGTAATTGCATTGAAAAATAGTTAAAGGGGATTGGTACATATAAATGAATAACGCCCAGACATTGGATTTTTGAAAAGTAAGGTACATATCACATTGTTTTACCTGTCGTATGTACAGGAGACAAAGCTTTACCTAATACATTTGTTACCTCCGCCGAGAAGGTTATGTTGTTTTTTTTGGAATGTACTAGTAGTTGAAATAAAGCCCTTTAATTTTTTATGTTGGCAATGCGTGTGAAGGACTATCATGTACGTGTGACTTGCGCATTGACATTTTCGTCATATGCAGGTGTAAGCACAATACGCACCTAATGCGTATCTCTATCGTTTTGTGAAAGTTTTAGGTACGCATGTATACGCAAGGTACGTGCGGCCCAGTACGCCTGATGGTTTTGGAATTACCCAATACTTTCGTGCAAGCGCTGTTACGCAGCTCAGACGTCATATATATGCAATGCATCCGTCCGACATTGGTCGAGTGTGTCACGAGCGCACTATGTGTTCGCGCAATATCCTTCTCCTGTGGCTCTAGATCGGACCAGCGTACACATAGCGTACTTGCAGCGCAGATACAATGCACGATGAACGGACAAGGAACGGACATATGGTGAATAAGAATATACAGAGGGGAGTTGTAGTATTTAAGTAAATATCTCAGCAACAAGAAACCTTATTTGGGGCCAGGAAAAACGTCTTGACTTTGTTTTAAAGGAGTGGCGGTGGCAATGGTTCAGGTGAACAAGGTGGTGGTTTTGGACAACCCTTCTCCATTCTTCAACCCCTTCAAGTTCAACATAACCTTCGTGTGTACAGACGACCTACCTGACGGTTAGAATTTATTATTATTATTTGTGCGTTTTAATGTGTTGATAGCGTAAACGTATGAAAAGCTATTCGCTTTGTTTTGTGCCCCCCTCCCCCTTTTTTTCCTAGGCCAGAGATTCTATCATGATTTATGATTACAAATTTTTTGGACAAATTCACACAATTAGCTTCTAAATAACAACTTTTTGATTACAAATAATGCCACCAAAATTTGTTGCTGTTATCATTTCACGCTTTAACAGAAGTAAACAGACAAAGCTTCTAATTTACAGTGGGGGATGAAATGAGATGAAATAAAAATGTGAGTGGTTTGAAGGTAGCAAATCAGTAAGTCAGCATGTAAACATTTTCCATTTCAACGTCAAATAAACTTTTTATTCCTCCCTTGAATTCATTTATGTGCAAGATTTGACTAAGAAATTTGCTACCATGGCTTATTAACAAAGAACGCTTTGCTAAATTACTTATGTTTGATTTCTTTCGTTTAGGTGTGGAGTGGAAAATCATCTACGTTGGGTCAGAAGAGACAGAAGTGCATGATCAGGTCCTGGACTCTGCATTAGTGGGACCTGTACCAGCGGGCAGACACATGTTTGTCTTCCAGGTTTGTTTCTTTGTTTATTTTAAGTTTGGCAGAAGTATATTTACCGGTAAAA
This sequence comes from Branchiostoma lanceolatum, assembly GCA_035149815.1. Lineage (NCBI taxonomy): Eukaryota > Metazoa > Chordata > Leptocardii > Amphioxiformes > Branchiostomatidae > Branchiostoma > Branchiostoma lanceolatum. Next base: position 3,576,689 of record CM068876.1, read on the forward strand.
CTTAGACTTCAAGGTCTAACGCACTTTTATTCTGTATCTGTATAGCCGGTAGAACCGCCCTTCGGCGTAACACACCAGCTTCGTAGGCATGCGGCGCGGCAGCAGCTGGTTATGTTACACTGAACGGCCTGTCACACCTAACTTTTGCACATCTGACTGCAATCGTTCTTTGAAGCTATTTAGTGAAGATGTTCCTACAGCATCTGATGACAACGAGTTCCATTCTACTATGGTTCTCGGGAAATACGATTTTTTTAGTATTGACACCTAAGAGTTAAAGTACGGAAGTAGAAGCTGCATAAGTAACTTTGGATTCAAAGCTATTACAGACTAGTATTTAGCCATACTCTTATTGATAAGTGTTCGTAGTTACTAAATCAAACAGAGGTTTTCTTTGAATGCGGGACCTCAGCTTAGTCACTGCCAATATCATGCAAATGAGGTTGCAAATGATAGTCAAGTCAAGTTTATTGCACAACAATTGCATCAGGTACAATGTACGGCAAATAACATGGAATATTAACAACTATGGACTATTTATAATGATATCTACCATATGTATGTACCATGCTTAAGCACATGATATTAAAGAAGAAAAGAAGAAAAAACGTGCCACAGTGTATTAATGTTCCCCACGGTTTCCAGGCTGACTTTCCTTGATTGTGGGACCTCTAGCTTCTTCTTTTTTCCGTAAATAATCTCCGTTATTTATCCAGTAGTAGAGTTTGAATTGCATGTTAGTTAACTATTAGTGTTACATGCAACAATACATAAATGTTCCCCCCTTCTCCAGGCGGACCCCCCAGACACGAGTAAGATCCCTCCCCAGGACGCCATCGGTGTGACGGTGGTTCTCCTCACCTGCTCGTACCACGGACAGGAGTTCATCAGAGTCGGTTACTACGTCAACAACGAGTACAGCGACCCAGAACTCAGGGAAAACCCGCCCTCCGTTACACAGTTCGACAAGGTATTTGTTTTGCCAGTATAACCGCCATTCAGCGTAACACACCAGCTTTGCAGGCACGTGGTGCGGCAGCAGCTGGTTATGTTGCACTCAACCTCCTGTCACACCTAGTCTTTGCACAACTGCTACAAGAAAACCCGAGTTTCAGTTTCTTCAACCTCTCAAATTTTTGTAGATGTTGGGAGGAAAAAGTATTTTCCTGTCAAAAATGATGCTCAAAATTGGGCATTTTCACAGACCTCTGTCGCGGAAGAATTGGTGTGTGCACCGTTAAGGCCTGGTGTGTTGATATTGTACAGCAGCTTCTTGAGTTTGTGTTCTATCCAGGACCTCTGGCTTGCAACCAATCAATTCTAATACTCTGTACAAATTTCCACAGTTGCAGAGAAACATCCTGGCCAACCAGCCGCGAGTGACGAGGTTTCATATCGACTGGGACAACAGTTAAGACCAGGAGAACAAACCTCCGCAGGACACACAGCAGCCTCAGGAGGTCACCACCACAGGGTTCGGCCCACCGCCAGGTACTAAAACGTCCCCTTCACCACACTGGTATTAGACATTTTAATCTAGCCTGGAATCCAGACCTATTATAGCTCCCGAGTCTCTCTTCGCAAATTATTTGCGGAGAGAGACTCGGGAGCTATAATAGGTCTGGATTCCAGGCTAATGTTAATCTGCTTCAGCCTTCTGGTGGTTTACAGTGGGTTTTCAGTGCTTAGTGATGCAGGGTGTGGTCCGCCAGGTACAGAAACATTTCCTGAACTACACTGGTATTAGAAATTTATATCTGCTTCAGCCTTCTGGTGGTTTGCAGTGGGTTTTCAGTGCTTAGTGATGCAGGGTGTGGTCTGCCAGGTACAGAAACATTTCCTTTTTATTTTATTTGTTTTATTAATCTTTAGGGTGGTCCCTTCAGTTAATATTGTAACTGATTTCCAAGGGAGCCCTTACATTACATGACAAATAACAAATCAGGATACAAAAGGATAACTTAACATCAATTTCCCCACACTGGTATTACAAATTTATATCTACTTCAGCCTTCTGGTGGTTTACAGTGGATTTTCAGTGCTTAGTGATGCAGGGTGTGGTCCGCCAGGTACAGAAACATTTCCTTTTTATTTTATTTGTTTTATTAATCTTTAGGGTGGTCCCTTCAGTTAATATTGTAACTGATTTCCAAGGGAGCCCTTACATAACATGACAAATAACAAATCAGGATACAAAAGGATAACTTAACATCAATTTCCCCACACTGGTATTAGAAATTGATATCTGCTTCAGCCTTCTGGTGGTTTACAGTGGGGTTTCAGTGCTTAGTGATGCAGGGTGTGGTCCGCCAGGTACAGAAACACATCCTTGTTACTGCAGTAGAATTTTTCATCTTTTTATCATCATGGTTTACAGTGCTTAGTGATGCAGGAGGTCACCATTAAAGGGTTCAGGCCACCACCAGGTACAGAAAAACATCCTTGTTACGCACCGTAGACTGTTGTAGAATTTTGTATTTGCTTCTGATGGTTTTCAGTGGGTGCTCCGTGATGCAAAAACACATCCTTTACATCACACTGGTGTAGAACAAACAGGGCAGTTGAAAAATGGTTACTACCTTCATCTAGAAGGTTACATATGGCTGGATGGATTTGTTTCATGTTTAATATGTGTTGGTAGGTTGTGACAAAAACTGGTACTGTGTTCTAGACATGCTATGGTCCTTTTTGGGTGGTAGATACACTTGTAACTCATAATAGTAGACTGGAATGAATTTAAAATCATGTTGTTTCCTCCCTATTGCAGCCATGGGCCAGTCGCTGAAGCCGTTCCCAGGCTGTGAGATGTCCAACGGTGCCAGCTCCTTTGTAGAATTGATTGAGCCTGGATGTCATCTTATTTACTTTAGCAGGGCTCACTTACTTGCTCCCCTACAAGCTTTTTTGTGAGGGATCAAGTATGTGATCCCTGTGAACTAAGTCGGTTGGCACTCATGCAAGAATTAGTTACAACATACATTTATAACTTTTGTACAGTTCCTATGTTACCGTAGATATAATATTACTGTTATTGTCTGTGTCCTTTTTGGAGAATCTCCTACAGAACTTAACAAGGAAGCGGTGGGAATAAAAAATAAAAGAACTGAGTGAGTACTACATGGCTGAATCTTATTGGTTGATGTTCTGGTTCATTTAACTAGTTTGTTTGTTCTAGACCCACTTGGTATTTGTTTAAGGTCATTGCCTTGATACATTGTACAAGCCCAGAATTGTTATATCTCTGTTTTCATAACAAATAATACAGCAAAATTGAACACAGACAAAATTTTGTCAGTTGAGAAAACAAAAGTTTAATTCAACACCAAATACAGCAAAAACAATACACATAAACTCAAGACAATTTCCAATTGAAGTATTTTGTTTAGAAAGTATGAACATTCAAGACCAGTACATTCATCTGCATCTGTATTGTATAACTGGTAAACAGTCTAATAATGACATGATATAATATATTTAAACAAGCTGCATAAAGCACTACTTGGTTTGAGCAATTTTACACTGGGCATTTTCCCACTCGTATTGATAATCAAAAACATGTGTACATTGGGTTTTCAGTGTGCATTTGGTGATGGCAAAATATAGCAGAAAGTAGTATATACACTCTTAATACTTTTGTGATAAGGAACTCGGAAAAGACAAACAGGACATACACAGGCTATATACAGGCCGGTATGTGAACTGATAGCTGGTCTGCTAGATGTTGCTATGCTGACTATATACTTAACCTTTAGCACACTGAAGTAGCCATTTGGCACCCTTTTCTCTATTGGTTACAGAGTTAGGCAGCTGAGAGATGGTTAAACCACGGAGGTTAAAAAGGGATTATTTTTAACCTTGGTTAAACCATACACGTGTAATGAGGCAAAAACTGCAAACTGTAAAAGCTTAACCTTAAGTCTTTTTTTTGTCATTTTTTTTTTTGTAGTTACATGTTGTAGCAAGTACTGATGATGTGTCAGGAAAGGTGTTTACATTATCTGAAGTACTCAAATGGTACTCAGAGTTAAGCAGCAGGGAGAAGGTTAAAGTTAAACCATACACATTTAGTGAGACAAAAAACTGTGAACTTTAAAAAGTGTAACTTCAATCTTTTTTTGTTTGTTTTCAGTGTAGTGATGTGTTAAAACAGATACTCATCAAGTGTTAGGGAAGGTGGTTACATTATCTGATGTGATTTACACTACAGACTGAGAAGTTTTACATCATCTTGGTCAGTTGTTTGCCTTCTTGTAACTACAGGCATGGAATCCGAACGCTCACTATAAAAACTCAGCTTTCTCAAGACCTCATCATTACTGCCAACGAATAGATTCTCTGTGTCCTCAATAGAGTCAATATCTTCATACGTTGCTCTATCGGTTGGATTGATCAATTGTACGTCTTCCCGTTTCGTAACCTTCTTCCTCAGTTCTTTCAATTGGGGATTTCTTAGGAGGGTGTACGCTAGATGCCAGCGCCAACGTGGTTTGGTTTCATAGAGGGGTCTTTGAACAGTGACATAGGAACTGTATCTGCCGTTTCGCTTGGGTGTAGTGGTTGTGTCTAGCAGTAGCTGACAGAAGGAGAGAAGCACAGGGTGAGTGTGTGCCACCTCGATTCTAACCATGCTGAGGTAGAACAGGTAGCCGATGTCGCTCTGCTCGAACCCTTCCATCAGAACCGTTCTGTCGATACGAGAGAGCAGCAAGACGCCGAAGATGAGCGAAATGATCACCCGAGAGAAGCAGAAGAAGAACCCAACGATGATGTTAAAGAAGAACATGAAATAAGCAAAGTTCTGATAAGCCTTGAAGTGTTCGAACGCTAGCGGTTGTTCTTCCTCGTCCTTCGACTTCTGTAGGAACAAAAACTTACCCAGCAACCACTGGACTAAAAGTACTGCAATACTGACTACCATTGGTGGTAGGGACACCTCTAAACTAGATAAGACAAAGTCAGGATTTTTCACCAGGACGTAAAATATGAGTATTAACACCATCAATATAACCTGTATGATAATGTATCCCCAGATCATGTAAGCTATCTGTGCGCCTGAATATTTCAGGCTCTGAAACACATGCCAACTACTGCTTTGTTTAAACTCAGGCAACCACTTATAATCCCCCTTGTACAACCTCTGCATGTGTTTGCGATAACAAGCCAAGATCCTCAGGAGATACAGAAAGAGGATGAACCCCGTGAAGATGCCGGTGAAGTTCCAAGACGTGATGAAGACGCCCCAGAAGTCTTCGTCGATGTCCACGACGACGGTGTGGTTGATGGTGGCGTTGACCATGTTCCTGACGTCATTCCAGAGCAGGTTGCCGAAGAACAGGTCGATGACCATGACCTCGTACAGGCAGAGGAAGGTCACGACCACGGTAGTGATGACGCGGGCGGAGAACCGGAAGGCCGGGTCGGGACGGTACCTGGAAAATACACACCAAATATGGTCATGTATGTCACGTGATTATGACGCAGTTTATTGTCATTACCGTAGTGATGACGCGGGCGGAGAACCGGAAGGCCGGGTCGGGACGGTACCTGGAAAATACACGCCAAATATGTACATGTATGTCACGTGATTATGACACCATTCTGTCTTGTACAACCTCTGCATGGTTAGGAGACAACATGTAGTGTGTAAAAGAGTTGAAAGAAGACGTCCAAAACAACATGCTTCCTTAGCAGAGAAGCGGAAGCCTGGGTCGGTACGGTACCTGGAAAATACACACCAAATATGTAAGGCGCTTTGAGTTATGTGCTTACGACGTAATCTACCGCCCGCCATCTTGGTAGGTAAAAAAACCATAGCAAATTTATCATTTTAAAGGTCGGGCCGTATGTCACGTAATTATGACGCAATTTTTCCAATGTTGGGGGGCTGGAACACATCTGACGGAAAAGGCCCACTGTGCGCAGAATGACCGACCGCCATCTTGGATCTACCTATCCCACCAACATGGCGGCGCCAGTTAAATAATACTAGTTAGCCTTTTACATCATTTCTAATCTGTGATTTACATGAGCATTCAACATAAAGTTTGTTGAGTGTGTTTTATCGTGTCCACATCTTCCGCGAGTTGACAGCAGTTTGCGTTGGCGTGCTGCGACCCGGTCACCTGTCAACCTAAGTTGTACTTTGGTCCCCACAGTCAAAATATATCGCCTCAACAACATGCTTTTGTAAGCTTACGTGCTCCATATACTAGTACATGTACTGTAAATGCATTTAAGTTCGCGTGGTTTTAATTTCGATGTAGGAAGAAATTTGAGCGTTCGCGGTGGTATTGCGTTTGAAACAGTAGTAGCGCTACAGAAACACAGGCAGAAATGTTGGCGGTGGTTTTAAGTTCGCGGCGAGGAGCTTACCGGGAAAACCGCAAACATAGAACAACCGCGAACATTTCTGCATTTACAGTATTACAGAGGGACTGCGCTTAAGATAATAAAGGTTCGTTCTTTCCCACGACGGTACTAACTCTCAGACAAACACTATAATGTTTTTCCGCCATAAACCAAGAAGCTAGAAATATTGACAAAGCCTGGACATAAAGATATGTTCGTAAAAATCTGGACGTGATATAATGTGATAGAATGTGAATATCTATATGGCCAAGAACCGCTCGACATAGGAAAACCTGGAGTCTGACAAGGGAGGGGTTTCTCCAAAGGAGTGATAATACCCTGGAATGATGATGATTCACAAAGATGGACTAGACTACACTCGTTTTCCGTGAGGCACCGGGACATACTAGTACTGGTAAGGGTTGTTCGATTAAGTAAAAGTTATAAGTGGCAAAGTGAGGGTGTACAAAGATGGTTTTGTTTTTATGTAGATTCATGGGAAATTGTTACTTAATGTACATACGAGAAATTTTATAAATGTAAGACTTACCAAATCTTGCGATACCACGGCAGTTCGGGGGTCTCCTGGGGTTTTCCGAGTAACCTCTTCACGTGCAGTGCGTGGTGGAAGTGCATGAGCTTCTTGTGCCGCTTGATACCCTGGATCCCCTGCTGCGGTCCTTTACGTAGGCGGACTTGTTCCTCTATTGCCCCCTCGATCATTATAGCGAACTTGGCAACCAAGAGGAATAAGCATACCACCGTTGGTAGGCGGACGATAATGTTGAACACGTTTCCGTTTGTACCTAAGAACTGGAACGCGCCCTGCCCTATGGGCCCGGCACAGTTGACTTCGAACACGACTTTGACAGAAAACCACGTCGCGCTGTACAGAAAGCCGAGTATGGCGCCGACAAGTTTCACTTTGCACGACATACACGCGAAGAACGGGTAGTAGTTCACGCCGAGTTCAAACACAGACACGATGGCGATTAAGAGTTGACTCCACAGCGGCCAGTCGTGTAGATACGGCAGGTAGTTGGAGCTGTAGGCGTCGGTGAAGAGAGAAATACACGCCGTAGTGGTCACTCCGAACGCCACGGCGTAGGACCAGCGGTTCGAATGGGTGTCGAAGAAGTCGACAGGAACGGGAAGACTGAAGCGGAGTCGGCTACATTTCGTGCCCGTTCTTTGTTGGTTCCGCCCTTCTATCCACGAGAGTATCGCGATGATGATGACCGCTGGAATGAGCGAGAAGTGTTGGAAGAGGTCGTCACGGATCAGACAATGATATTCCGTACCGTTGGTCCCGTTCTGTCCGTACATGGTTTCCATATTTCCTCCTTGACGCAGTCCCAACGTCTGAAAATGCGAGTAGAGCTGGCTTGAGAGCAGATATACTTTCCAACTGACGTGGGTTTCGGTGACAAATGATTACCTCACTTCCCACAATCCTTTGCCCTGAGGTTGACCTGTTATGGCAGCAAGTTTTGTCAAGATAGGCTCTTCATCAGAGGGTTTGTGTCTTATAGGAAACATACACAGCATGGACGGAAAATCATAAGTCTGTGAATTAACTTACAGGTTGCGAAACCAGCGACATATTATGTACTTTGAGATTACACATTAACTGCCGTACGTCCCGAGATAGCATGTAAAGTGTTGATGTTTAAAATGGGTTCTAGAATTTATCCTCGAATCCCTTTTTAACCGCAATGTGCATTGTACATTTTTCGGATGCTTATTTTGTTTGCCTGCAACTTTTAACGTGTCGGATCGGAGCAAATAATGATTCTTTTTTAGAACAGGGTTATTTCATTCTGATGCTGTACATACATAACTTGGTTACTTAGTGGTTACTTAGTTGACAAAGTCTGGGCGATGGAACTCGTGATTCTGAAATAACGCCGCCTTTAATCAACAACAGTACAGTACAGTACAGTACAGGGGGTATCTGAAGCACAGTCACGCGTAGTTTACGGGACTAGCTGACCTACTGGTCTTACGTGCGTTGAACTGCTCACCTTTAATGATTTGCCCGGGCCTTAAAGGAGCCGGGCGACTAGAGACAAAGGAAAGTGCGGGATACTCTTAGTGATCTTCAAGCACAACAAACGTGTAATGAGCAATGTGGAATCTAACTTAGATCCAAGCAGATATCAAGAATGAATTATATAACATCCACTACCACAATACCACCACGTTTACTGCAGTTAAGATGTTAGATATATGATCATATATGTCATAACGTTTTCATGCCCTCGCATTTTTCGCAGAGAGAGAGGCAGAGATATATATATGATGTGTTTGTTCGTGTCTATATGTGTGTGTGTGTGTGTGTGTGTGTGTGTGTGTGTGTGTAAGTGTGTGTGTGTGTGTGTGTGTGTGTGTGTGATCGTGTGTGTGTGTGCGGTGTGTGTATGTGTGTGTGTGTGTGTGTGTGTATGTGTGTATGTGTGTATGTGTGTGTGTGTGTGTGCGGTGTGTGTATGTGTGTGTGTGTGTGTGTGTGTGTGATCGTGTGTGTGTGTGCGGTGTGTGTATGTGTGTGTGTGTGTGTGTGTATGTGTGTATGTGTGTGTGTGTGTGTGCGGTGTGTGTATGTGTGTGTGTGTGTGTGTGTGTGTGTGTGTATGTGTGTGTGTGTGTGTGTGTGTGTGTGTGTGTGTGTGTGTGTGTGTGTGTGTGTATGTGTGATCGTGTGTGCGTGAGCGTGTGTGCGGTGTGCCGCGGTGCATAATATATGTGTGGGTGGGTGGTTTTGTGGGTGGGTGGATGTCTGTGTATATCTATGTCTCTCTCTTTTTCTCAAACACACACAAACGGGACGTTATTTGTCAGAAAACTAAAAGTAGACTGGCAAATGTATACTTTTTTGAAGAAGCACCCCTCTATGCAATGGTTTCACCCATATCCCATCATTCGTAGCGAAGCCCGAAAGTATCAACATCGCAGCGGCGCCGTTTCTGATTTGCAACATTAACAGTTCGCATATTTTTCTCACGTTCTTCTACAACACGGACAAACGTTCCTGTCCCGTGGTTGCATTTTACCAGGCCTTATAAAGAACATATACACGTATTGCGTACAGCAGAGTCTACTAGTAGGTTTTCCTTCGGACAGACTGTGATTTTACCGGAGCGAGTTCGGTCATCGCAGCGCAGGTGCGACCCCCCTGGCCGCCCGGCATGTGTGAGTCCGCCTCTACTTTACGCGGGTAAGTTGAAACAATAAATTCTTTTTCGTTGAGGCAGTATCAATAAACGCTTGATTATCAAGCATATCTGTACCTATGTTTACACCATTATTAAGAAGCGAGAAGAGGCCAAATTCACGTAATCATCAGACTAGTGCTAGCTTATCATTGTATATATATATATATATATTTGTAAACTGTGACGTTTTCTGTTGTGACCTGTACTGAACCCAGTGGGTATGTGTGTACAATAAAGGTATTCATTCATTCATTCATTATAAAATGATAGACGCTTCGTGACAAATACAAACTGAACAGTAACATATGTTTCTTGCGAACATTGTAAAATCTTCGCAAGCGTATTATTGAAATCTTTTTGTTTTGAATGAAGTTTCGTATCATATGATCGTATGGCTTTAATAGTACGTTGTTAATCTTAATGCCATTTAAAACGTTATGTAATGATGAGGTATATAAAAGACGGATCATCAGTTGTTCATTAGGCCATTTTATCACGTAGAATTCTGTCTAGTAGACATAGATTGTATGTCCATACTGTCTGAGCCTGTGATTTTTAGAACGATCAAATTTCTAGAAACCTTTAGCGTCCAAATAGTATGGCAGAGCCGTGCATTTCTCTGCGCCAAGGCAGGCTTTAGGTTCTGTTTTTGGCATAACGTGGTGTAATTAAATCTAGATACACTTTGTACCTGTTACCGTGTTGTGTAATAACGTTTACAACAAAAAGTCTGATCTTAACTGCTTTTACATTGTTGCTTTCGAAAAGAAACCAGTTGGAATGAAAACAGCCGGAAGTTGTAGAACGATGTCGGACTTTGTTAAGATTCAATCAAAGCACTCTTTAGCAAAGTATTGTACCCGATAAGCTAAGGTAATATGTGTAGCCTTCTGAACTCAGACAATTCCCAAGTCGCCACACTAGAACGTCTGTACTTTGGCGTGAGAATGTTCTGCCTGTGGTATTGCGTTTCATATTCGATACAACACGGATGTGCTTCGTTTTACGAAAAACGTTGTTACGGTAATGCTTCTGTGTGTATTTTGATATACAGTTGTGATTTCTAGGAATTGATATTGACAAGATAAAGATTACGTGGAAATGTTTGTTTTGGTACAACCGGTCCTAATTCCACTGTGATATATGAATGCGAAATAAAGCTAGCAAACTGTGTCCACCGTCAGCTCAGCTGATATGATATATGATATGATTTGTTTTCGTGGGAAGCTGCCGTGCAGAATATTCCATTCCAAACTTTATGGAGGGGGAACTAAACTGAAGTGAAAGCTTGCACAAACAAACAGACAAACAAACAAACACACATATAGACAGAAAGAGACAGACAGACAAACACACACACACAAACATATCTCTATACCCTCTTAAGCATCTCAGATTTCTTTGATTCATCTAAATTGCACATTGCTCTTAGATTGATATCCTGATTTTTTTAAACACATTATGCATGCATCGCATGTATACGCGTTGTCATAGCAACTGTGCTATTTTGCCCATGATGCCTCACATTTCCCATAATGCGATTGCATGAGATTCTGTAAAAATATCTATCCACAGGATTCATCCACAACGTCTCGAATCACTACAAACACAGACAGGCAAACTTGAGTATGGCCGTCTTGGCGAAGGTTCTTAACTAAACCCCGTGCTTGTCCCCTCCAGTGGCCGGCCGAAGCGGACGTGCGCTCGGGGGAAGACGTACGTGGACCCGACGGATGCCGAGGAGGCTCACGAGGAGCGGCGGCTGACGGCGAACCTGAAGGAGCGGCATCGCGTGCAGGTCGTCAACAGGGCGTACGCCAACCTCATGGAGAAGCTGCCGCCGCCGCTCATGCACGCCATGTTTACAGGTTCTGTCATTCCTTCGTTCATTCTTCTTCTTCTCATCCATTCATTAATGCACGCCATGTTCACAGGTTCTGTCATTCATCCATTCATCCATCCATTCATTCATTCATTCATTCTTGGCTTTTAGTACACCGTTTGTTCATTTATTATTTGATCATTCTTTGTTGGCCTGATTGAATCGCGCTTATAGTAGCCGCCCGTATCCTGTCAGCCCCTAGAGGGCCATAAAAGACAGCTGGGGTTTACGTTATACAGACTAATTATTTGTCAAATGATCCATCCCTCAATTCATTCGTTCATTCACCCATTCTTTCGTTCATTTGCTCGTTCGTTCACTCCTTCATTCATTTCCATCTACAGGAAAGAAGATGGTGACTAAGGTAGACATCCTGAATGCCGCTGGTCATTACATCCACAACCTGCAGGTCATCATGACCAGGTTACACCAGGTCCCAGAGGGCGGGGGTGAAAGTTCAGGTCAGGGGTCACTCATACACACAACCTAGAGGTCATCATGGCCAGGTTACCCCAGGACCCAGAGGGTGGGGGTGAAAGTTCAGGTCAGGGGTCACTTAATACACACATCCACAAAGAGGTCATAATTGTTAGCTTACACCAGGTCGGAAGTGATAGTTCAGGTCAGGGGTCACTCGGAATGTGAAGTGCAACTATCATACAACAATGAAAAAGTTAGCCAAAGAAATATGGAATTTCCGTGCTAGGTCTTGTATTTTTGTAATGAGGAGTTGACAGTTTGAGAGAAAGCTATTTGTTATACTACTCAATGCTCATCTAAAACCTCGCAATGAATTCTATTAATGATTTTCGTAGATATAACTTTTCTCTGACAAACAGCTGCAGATTAGAAGAAAACTGCTAGGAGTATCAAATCTAAACCCTAATCTATCCTCCTCCCCAGACCCCCAGAGTGACTCCAGCCCCGGCGCCAGTGACCAGTCGGCTCCCTCCGGCGATGAAACTCTCCTGAGCGTGTTTGAAAACCTGACCAAGGGTGATGATACGACCGCAGCTGGAAACGGCGACGACTCGGCAACAACCGACTAGCTTGATGTGATAGCCACCTAACTTTGTATGTACATCAGATCATGATATGACCGGTGCTAACAGCGAACAGAGAAGGATGAAAATTTGATCGACTAAACACACTAGCGTCCCGAAAGTACCATATGTTTATGTACCAGACTTGTTTGCAGTAGTTTTGTTCGTAGACTTTTGTTGAATACGGTAGTATTGTGTTAGTAGTACTGTATTTCTAAAACTGTTACTGTTCTATTGCCATGTTACAACCATGTTAAAATCATGACGAAACAAATAGAAGAGGAAAGTATCATCTAGTAGTTAGATTTGTTATCTAGAAGTTAAAAAGACTTAGATGGCAGTTGAATGTCGGTAGCAGATGGATACAAGTACAGCAACGATCAGGGAAACAATCGTTTAAATTTCACACTGTTTATTAGATGCGTTAAAGAGATAGATGCACTTTTAGATATCAGCCTAGAAATAATGTTCGGTGCACAGACACACACACACATACTTGCTGAAACTTTGGGGAATGTAGCTGAATGCAGATAGGGCACCAATCACGGAAACATTTGTTTAAATTGCACTCTAGTTGTACTAGATACGTTACAAATTTTAGATACGTTAAAGAGGTTACTGATAGGCACATTTAGGGCTCATTCTTTACACTGTAGAGTTACACAAAGGTTCTTGAATCATATAATCATGTTGTATACAATAAAGTTTACGTTTCATTGGTCGCCGGCTATGAGTCCTATTTGGCACGTCAGTCACAAACTAATTCTAATCAGAACACTGAGATACACTCGAGCGTAGTGCTAGCGGTTGCCAGTGCGCGCGAGGTTTTCATTCACCATCGTAGTACAGTACTAATGTCTCACGCTAGGTGGCGTTTTTCACGACACCTACACCACGGCAATACTGTGACGTAAGGTGCAGACACATTTCAAGTATATGCAACACCTTTGAAGGGTTTGTGAAGGAACAAGAAAGTTTCTCCGAGTTAATTAGGGGTGGTGGAACTCACTCGCCAGTCGGGCAGGCTGAGTTCGGCCGAGGTCTGTGTCAGCTTCGCTGGGGGCGAGCTTCGGTCGCAGCTGTGAAGACAGGGATTCAACAATGTCACAAGTCAGCGGAAATGCTTATAAGTTCAATGCATTAAATGATAATTTTTTCTCCCCATTTAAATCTGCAAATATGTCAAGACTAGAATTTTGCCCTTTGAAAATTTCTCGGTGTTGCGTTTGCTCATTAATAACGTTAAATCTGTACTGTAGCAGACTTTATTGACACATCAAAATTACAGGCGCAGAGACTTCCGTACGGACTTCTACAAGTCTAAATTCATAAAGTACATAACTATGATTTTGGAATAGCAATCACAACGTGTATGAATATGCCACTATATCATGTATATGGGATGCATATACCCTTTCTACTAGTCTCTAAGATCTTAAAAGTCTCCCTACACACTGTTAGGATTCACGGTCTACTCTAAGAATATAATCGAGTTGCACTGACGCAAAATACTGTGTTGACTCCAGCCCATGGTTGTCACACAGCCCTGACAGACTGACTAAGTCCCCGCCATGCGTCCTGCCCTCCTTTACCACCGCCTCACTGACGTCTGTTCGAAGAGTCTCCTGCATGTGGAGGATGTACCCAACCGCCGCGCGAAGGATCCCAACCTTAGACGAGCAAGATGTACACATTTTATTGATGACATCCCCTGTAGACGCTTAATCTTATGCGAGAGCACGACAAAAATTGGTTAGGAAAGCCAATATGCCTATATTCTAAAAGGACAGCAACCATAAACATTGTAATAGCAATAATTAAAGCGACAAAATATGGTATCATAGCCAAGAAGTATTTCATTCCTGCATTGAAAAGGTGTAGAAAGTGACACATATCTTCTAATTACCAGTATTTTGTTATCATATTAGTCATCTCCGAAGGGAAACGAAGACATTTCTTGTGTGTGTATGTGTGTTTTTCAAAAGCAACAATAACATGTTCAGAACAAAACTGAAAGGTCCAAGGGAACCATTAAGGAGTCTCAAAATATTACTTTCGTCAATGCGTCAAGACCAAACTATCAACCGACATCATAGCAATCGATCCATAGCCTCTCCGAGTTGTTTTCGGCCACACACGCGTGTTACTGGAAACATAACCTTTCCTGTGAAGGTAACGATGAGAAACAAACTTTTAGACGCAACAACCATGGAATATGTGACCGGTCTCAAACTTGGGAACTCAGAGTAGAGTTATTTGAAAACGGTTCGTGCCAGGAATATCGTAGAATGGGACGTTTGGGGTATTGATATGCAAAAACTGGCTTCCATATAGGCACACGTTTAAGACCGGAAAAAAAAAGACACAGGTACAGATATAGACACTGCATGACTTGTATACATTTGACGGTAGAGATACATGTATACCGGTATAGATTTAGAGACAGGTACGGGCACGGATATACACGTAGGCACAGATATACATGTAGGTACAGGTATAGGTACAGACAGAGCTATATAATGTAGACACAGGTAACGTTATAGTTACAAATACAGGTATAGGTACAGATGTAGACAAAGATTCAGATACCTTGGTGAGCCTGTCGTGTCCGCGGCCCCGGTTGGGAAAGGGGAGCTCCCGTACCGAGGGCACCAGCTGCTTCAGGCGGGACAGGGCGGCGTTGAGCTCCGCCACGCGCTGCCGCTCCCACCGGCGCTTGTAGGTCTTGTTGGACCACCCCAGCAGCTGGCCCTCACCGTAGTACGAATGTTGCGGCATGTTTTACCTTGGCCTGGAAACTATACCATCGGGGGCTCCCCGATATCTCTACGGCGCTGGGAGTGATGCCCGCCCACCCAGACAGCTTAGCCCGATGGGGGTGTGGGTTTAAATAAACTCTCTATGGCAGCTAAAGTAGAAAGGCTGCGAAATTCTAAACGGCTCAATAAAGCAGACTGGGCTCGGTAAAACGTCCCTAAGCCGACCCCCAGAGACTGGGACCAGGCTAGTTTTACCTTGGGTACAGTCCTAACTCTAACTCTTGTGGATGGAAAAATGATGATACAGCGCATTGCTAGCAGAAGTAGCGGCGCAGTTCCTACGAAATTTATCAACAAATCGCGCCCTTTGACAAAAAGGCGATGACGGAATTTAGAAACGTTTTGCAAACAACCACCTGTGAACAATTACTGTAACGTCACTTTTACAATAAGAAAAAAAATATGTCAAAATCAACCGCAATTTTGGGGAAATGCAGCTGACGGAGAACACAGTTCGCTGGACGGTTTCCCCCCTTAAACGATAGAGCAGTAAAGGGAAGTAAAAGCGTTTTATAACAAATCTTTACAGAAAAACATTTCATCTCCTTGTCAGATTTAGGGGCCTCAAGGCCGTGACGACGTTAGTTGAACACTTCCCGACTTGATTTGAGGTCACAGGTTATCGGGAGAGCCATGTAGCAATTAACAAGACGGCAGTGCGCGGTAGCATGCAAGAACTAACGAGGGAATATTGTTTTTGAAAAGATTGATTCCCATTCTTCTCCTTGAGTCACCGCTTCTGTCTGCTACACGCTTCCTCTCCAGTGTTCCGCAACCGCCGGTCAGGGCTTTCAGGTCCTCTCTGCCATGGTGCATGGCTCAGGCAGGAGAGGAAGTGTTTCGTGGTCTGCTCCTGCCCGCAGTCACACGCCGTCTGTCCATCTGGACTATTAATCCCCACATGATTCCCATGAAAAACCTAAACGTCCAGGAAGACATTCAAAATACTTCTTTCAGTCGCGCTATCTATGTCGGTTACATATGAAGACACAAAGAATGAAGTATTTTGAAAGTCAAAAACATGCTGTTTTTTTAAAGAATTAATTTTCTTTCTATGGAGAGAAAGATAGATATCTATTTTGACAATTTAGGCATTCTGTTTTTGTTAACACATCTTGTTTGGGTTTTTTCGCGCTCTCGCACTAGATTTAGTGTCTGCAGAGGATGCCATCCATAAGATCTACTTGCTGTGGCCCAACAGCGATATCAAAACCCGGACCGCGGCGCTTTCAGCCTGCAGGTGGTTATCCTTGGCAGTGACAGACACGCGGCTAAGGACCAGCCGCTCCTGGGAGTTGTGTTCTCTGGGGATGATGGATGACGTGTTTAACTTTAGTTTGAACGCCCCGGGCGAGCTGGTAGGGGAATAATGAGCTCAGGTTCTTAATTGTGTAGTGGGAGGTGGAGAGTGGAATATGAAACGCTAGAAACCTTTCGTACCAGGAGTTATTTAAAGATACATTACGTTAGGTTGGTACTACACATAAGAGGGATCGATGGCAGCGAATGGCGTTGGCGTTACATCGGTTGTCACAATGCCTGAATGCTTTGTACAGTTTTATTGGAGACGTTACGTAACATATACCTTTATAAAGAAGAGGGGTATTTAGTTCTGTGGAAGTCCCTTGCCCCCTCTTTCTCTCTCTGTCTCTTTCTTACTTTCTCGTGTGTGTTTCAATCTCTCTCACTCACTCTCTCCGTCCTTGTATCTCCCTCTATCATATATCTCTGTCTCCCTATTGCTATTCATCTCTTTCTGGCCGATTTAGCTTTTTAACTTCGTTTCGTTCAGCTCATATTATCGCAAGATATCCACACTATACATGTTAACAGAACATATGTTTGTACTGAGTGAAGGACGACAAAGCAGAGGTAGCGTTCCCACCATTTTATTTCTCGATAAAAATTTAGTACGAACGTTCTTAAGCAAAGCAACAACAACGTGGCAGTGTGCACAATGAAGACAATTTCACAGCCACGCGTTGCCATGGTTACGCTGATGCAGTCTCACTGCTGTACGCTAAAGCCGACTGAAATCTCCAAGCAGATGTGGGGTAGAGGATCGTAACATTTCCTGAATGCCGGACTTTTCTAGCCTATCATCCTAGCCTCATGATGGCTGCCGAGTCATTTGCGGAAAGAACAAAGGACATTCGGAAGCTACAATAGGTCTGGGATACCAGGCTATAACTTCTCTGATAGCTGATATGAACTGTTAGAGAGGTGGCGAAAATAACAGTAGAGCGAAACCTTGCAGAGACGGTTATGGTTGGGAGGAGGCGCAACGTCTAGCAGCTGATAATAGGGAGCAATGGCGTCCTTCCTCCGTTACTGATATGTGACTACATTGATGATAATTATGAACTGCCCGAAGCTCTGTAGAACAAGGAATAATTCAAACCCTGGCTGCTAGTCCTTTGTTTGATAGATCAATTGATTGGTTTATTGATTGATTGATTGGTTTATTGATTGGTTTATTGATTGATTGAAGCCGTTACTCTCTTCCATCCCAACATCTGCTTGGAGATCGGACGAATCTTCCACATGTCCTGTTCAACGATCCGAAGATCTCCCAAAGAACATGCTTCACAAGAAAGCGCGTCACATAGCGTTACGTTGGTGAACTGCATATCAATCAACTCATCTAGGCTGATAGCTTATTAATGGCGTTTTAAAATTGTCTTTGAAAGTTTACTGATACTCTATATGGTTAACAAAAAGGGTTGATGGTTTTGAAGATGGATGAACAACTTTTCTTATCAGGTCGGGTATGAATGAACTGATGCAATATTGAGTAAAATGAGTAAAAGAACGAAAGATTTTATGAATGAATGAATGAACAGACGAATGAATGAATGAATGAATGAATGTCTGAATGAATGAATAAATGAATAAATGAAACGTTACTTCGAAAGACAGCTAGATCCTAATTAAAGGCGCATTTTTGCCGTTGGTTGTATTAAGCCATAGGGAGTCAGTGGCAGACGTCTTGCGACTTTTGCCGTGGGGAAAATTATCTCTGACACATAAATCTCTACGGCTGTTCTAAGAATGTTGCTCAATTTGCTGCCACAAACCTATCGTGCGGCGGTTGTGACCGCTATGTTTCTCTACAAGACTCCGTGGTTTGCTGGAAAATTAAACGTTTAAGGTCATTCACGATTCCGAGTACGCATCCGCAAGGTCAAAGATGAAGGTCCTTCATATGTAAAAACTTCTCTTCTCGACCATTGTCTGCTACAAGTTTGTGTCTGTTAATTTTCCATCAACCAAAGTATTCTAGTAGAGACTTTGCGACCATGTTTTAGAAGAGCATGGCGACGGCGACCGGTAACAGCGCCAGCACAGACAGCTGGTGGAGTCCGGTTACGCCGTTCAGCACTCCGGTCAGCTGGGCAAAGCCCTTGTTGCACCTGTCAGAGAAGGGAAAACAACTGTTAGGACACGATATCAATGATTATGCGTATGTATGGCTTTTCAAACGTTTAAAGGCTTAGGTTCACAACAGGCATAGCCTAAGGTCTTTACACCTAGGTATCTACTCGATCGAAGTGGTAACAGTGGCGTGATATGAGCTTTGGATTTCATCAGCTTGGTGGCGATGTTTGGTGGCTAGGTGGTTGTGTAGATGCAACTTTCACAAAACCAACATTTTCTTCATTCTTTCCTTCATTACGTTCTTAATTCCTCCCTGGGAGAACGAGGTCATTCGTTCATTCTTTCATTCCTACCTTCATTCATTCATTCATTCATTCATTCATTCATTCATTCATTCATTCATTCATTCATTCATTCATTCATTCATTCATTCATTCATTCATACATACATACATTCATTCATTCGTTCCTTCCTTCCTTCCTTCCTTCCTTCATTCATTCACATGTAACATGTAATGACATGCCTGTCAGTGTTGCAGCATTTCAAGCACGTGCCAGTTTTGAGTGTTCCATCACAGTCGTCTTCCATTTCCTCGGCACAGGCGTCGTCATCCGACCAGCAGCCCCGCTCGATCGCATAGGCGTAGCTGGCAATGGTCCTGATCTTTGTCTGTAATAAAGATCGGTGAGAAGTGAGAAGAAGACTGAGTAAAGAGTGAGGGATGGAATGAGGGAGGGAATGAGGGAGGGAATGAGGGATGGGATGAGGGAGGGAATGAGGGAGGGTGGGAATGAGGGAGGGAGGGAATGAGGGAGGGAACGAGAGGGAATGAGAGAGGGAATGTGGGAGGGAATGAGGGAGGGAAGGAATGAGGGAGGGAGGGAATGAGGGAGGGAATGAGAGGGAGGGAATGAGGGAGGGAATGAGGGAGGGAATGAGGGATGGGATGAGGGAGGGAATGAGGGAGGGGATGAGGGAGGGAATGAGGGAGGGAATGAGGGAGGGAGGGAATGAGGGAGGGAGGGAATGAGGGAGGGAACGAGAGGGAATGAGAGAGGGAACGAGGGAGGGAATGTGAGATGGAATGAGGGAGGGAATGAGGGAGGGAACGAGGGAGGGAATGAGAGATGGAATGAGGGAGGGAATGAGGGAGGGAATGAGGGAGGGAGGGAGGGAATGAGGGAGGGAGGGAATGAGGGAAGGAATGAGGGAGGGAATGAGGGAGGGAATGAGGGAGGGAGGGAATGAGGGAAGGAATGAGGGAGGGAATGAGGGAGGGAATGAGGGAGGGAGGAAATGAGGGAGGAAATGAGGGAGGAAATGAGGGAGGAAATGAGGGAGGGAATGAGAGAGAGAATGAGGGAGGGAATGAGGGAGGGAGGGAATGAGGGAGGGAATGAGGGAGGGAATGAGGGAGGGAATGAGAGAGAGAATGAGGGAGGGAATGAGGGAGGGAGGGAATAAAAGAGGGAATGAGAGAGGGAATGAGGGAGGGAATGAGGGAGGGAGGGAATGAGAGAGGGAAGGAGGGAATGAGGGATGGAATGATGGAGGGAATGAGGGAGGGAATGAGGGAGGGAAGGAGGGAGGGAAGGAGGGATGGAATGAGGGAGGGAACGAGGGAGGAAGTGAACTAGCTTGTTCTACATATCCAGAACATACTTACGTAACATTGAGCCGCAGCCGTACATGTGACGGTCTGCACAGACGTGTTGGCGTCTTTAGCCTTTGTGAGACAGTCGTTGTTCCCACTTATTGTGCCCACGGCAGAGTCGAACGCACCCTGTTCACACTGGAAGCAATTGATAGCCTGGCTTGCTGCGTCTGCAGAGAACAAGGGACAACGTCAGAGAACATTTCGGTGAGGTGCAACGACTCTCTCAATCAGAATATTACCATATACGTGTACGCCATTTTAAACGTAACTACACCGCTATCAACTTTTCCCTGAGGTTAACAAAAGTTGATGGTTCCCTTGAATCTATATGTTATTGTCATTATATCAGGTGGTAATCGATAAACAGTATAGCCACCAATTTAGAAATACATGGTAATTGAAAAATGTCGCGCACGAAAGTTAGATATTAATCCCTTTTAAAGTCATTAAGCTATTCTGGCGTGACGAGTTAAGGGTCTTTTAGTAGATTAAGGCAACCATATAGTTACGTAAAAATGCCAGATAGATTATTTCTAGGCGTTGCCGGCCTGAGAACCCAGCCAGGCATGAGGTCACACGCACAGTACATGAGTCATCACCCCGACGCGGTCCAACCGGTACTAGCCTGCTTTGTGATACTGATCTAAGGGCGTCAATTTTAACAGAAATGTTGTTGTTGTTGTCAGATTTTTACATGTATGATGTGTATGGTTTGGCACAGTTAAGACCCCCTTTACACTGGATGGGCCCGTGGAGCGAGCAAAATTGAATTTTCATGACCTGTGACTTTCAATTGAAAATGACCAATGATGTAAATTTAAAGTAATTGATTTGAAATACAACAAATTAAACACGCACATGATGAAACACGCACAATACACGACTTTATCATGAAACTCGATTGAATTGTACTTGTTAGAGTTTTAGTCACTCAATGGTCGTCGTCTTCGTAGAAACTGGGAAGTTTATTATTGTTAATTTCAGGTTCGATGGCCCATATTGACAAAAAACATACACAGCTAAAAAATATTGCTAGATATTTGAAGTTGCTTGTATACCTAAAAAAGTGCCATCAGGCCGCCACGGCACAGGGAGGCCCACTTATGCTAGGGTGACGTAGGGTCACCGGGGCCCGACCGGGCTGCTTACGGAAACGAAAAATCAAAGTGTATGCCCATACATTTGCACAAGCTATGCTCTTAGATAATTTTGCGTACGTTTTGTGTTTTGGTTGCCTTTTTATATCATAATTTTCGTTCCCAAAGACTGCCCGGTCGGGCCCCGGATTGGAAATGTGACCCTAGCATTACCGAGGACGGGCTAGTCGACAGAAGTGTCGCTGAAACGGACTGGAAGGGAAGGCCTCCGAACGGGGCAGCAGCTTCATGAGCGAAGTAATTAGATATAAGGAAAACTCACATGCAGCGATGCTCAGAAACACGGCGACCACCAGTAGCTTCATGTTGTCAGGTGGATGACTTAGAACCGGTGGTTTATCTGTAAAACATTGAAACAGTGCATTAATACATGTAATCAATTAAACTATGACACGAGGACACGTAGATTCACACAAAATCATAGAAAATAGGGTAAAGTTCATGGATCAAACGAAGAAAATAGATTGAGACTACGGAGAAAGTTTTATGGTCTAATTTACCACGAAACGGAACCCAAATGCAGGTTACCTTTGCCTTAAGTAAAAGAACAACATAAGAAATACACATGGCATTGTACCAATACGGAATACAAAATACAAGCGGTCAAATCATGGTCATGTTTTGGGTAAGAAGCGACTGTTGTTTACAGTTACTGTACGAAGACAAGTTGTCCTTTGTTCCAGGCCGCTTCACTACCAACACTGTGTTCACTACAGTAAGCACTTTCAAAAGAAACTGACATTTGCGGAATCTCGCTTGTTCAGTGAACGATGCCAACAACACACATGTACAGAACGCTGTCGTGACAATGTCAATCTGACTGGCAGCGCAACAAATTTCATAGAATGTATTTTGTTGTCTTCTAAATCATACTCCTACATAGTGGGTGATAATCAAGTTATAAATCAAAAGTCACACAAATCCAAAAGTCTCCACCGGACTTATTGCGCCGGCTATAGGGAGAATATTTGCCAGGGTTCCATTTGCAGGCTGTGGACTGACTAATCACTCCTTTTTCTGCCGAATTCTACGATCCATACGCCTGTAGGAGGGCCTGGTGGAGACTACAAACCCAGTTGCGTTCGCTCAGTGATGGCCGCCTGGTGGAAAGGGGCTGAGGGTCTTAGTCAGCGACATTTAAACGCAACAACTCGGTCAAAGCAGCTCGGCCTTGAGGCGTGGCAAATCACAGTGTCGCACGCAGCGAGCTATAACATTTATCTGCCGGGTTAACGTTACATATATCCGTCACTTTGAGAACCAGTGTGCTTGAGAGTTCTCTAGTGCAGCGTCCCCGGGTATATACAGTTTCGATAGGCAGGGGTGTATTTTACTGGGGGACGTTGGGTTGGAGATCTGTTTGGGCGCATTTTGTCAGGGTGGCAGATATTAGTAGCATATGACATGGCAGAATTACGCTAACAGACGTTAAGGCTTATTGTGATCATAAGGAAATCTACCTCACATTTTTACGAAAAGTACAAACTGTATACACCGTCAGACAGCTTTGAAAAGCGGAGAAAAGTTGACATTCCACAGTTAAGCGGTCGTGGCCACCAAAGATATTCAACTTTCGCCTGAAGCTAGATACTGTGGCACCCACCGCATTGTTAACTCAGAAACAACAACTAAATCGGTAGATATCCTACTCTCATTGCACAGAGGCGGCTTGGAAAAAGCAGTATAATTTATCATTCTACTTGCGCTTTATCAGATTTCTAGACCAGATTTACGCGGGTTCTATTCGTTTCTGGGACTTACCTGAGAAAAAGAGGTGTTTCTCCGCCCGCTGTCAACAGCAAAGTGCGCCCGTTGAACCAAGCAAGGCCACACCTAGATCACGGGTCATTAAACATTTCACGTTTGGTACCTGTGATTATGAACCAACCAATGTTATCTTCTAACACAGTCCGATGCTTTAAATTTCAAAATGACCATATTTTGTCATAAGCACGTTACCGCGTTTTGATAAGAAATACATTCAAACTTGAACAAGAAGACCGCTCAGAGGACCGACAAAATCTCGTTTATGTGGACAGGTGGTCACTATAGACAAAATTCTTAAAGCTTATGCCAATCGAAAAAAATTTCTAAGGGACCACACAAAAGTAGTCACATTGGCCAGGCGGTCCTTACGCACAGGTGGTCACTTCTACAGGTTTGACTGTATATCAGTGGCCAGGTGATCCTTATGTAGAGGTGCTCACTTATACAGGTTTGGCTGACGTGTATACTTTGAACTCATGAATAGGATGTAAGATGCGAAATGTCTCTAAAAATTTTCATTTATAGTTTTTAAGATTCTAAGATACTGTAACCCCGTTATTTGACATTGACCGATGTATGACTGAGCTGCGTCAGTACGTGTGAGCATGCATCAATACAATGGTGGTCTGGGTAGGCAAGGCCGAAAACCGGTTTTCTGGCATTGTTGAATCAAACACTCCCTTGAAAAGCACGTATTTTGACAACACGTGTTTGTGTGTGTATGTGTGTGTGTGTGTGTGTGTGCGCGTATGTGTGTGTGTGTGTGTATGTGTGTGTGTGTGTGTTTGTGTGTGTGTGTGTGTGTATGTGTGTGTGTGTTTATGTGTGTGTGTGTATGTATGTATGTGTGTGTGTGTGTATGTGTGAGTGTTTGTATATGTATATGTATTTGTGTGTTTGTATTTGTGTGTGTGTTTGCGCGAGTATGTGTGTCTGTCAAAGTCTTTAGTTGCCAAAATTTCAACAGGAAGCTAGACGTTACTCGACAAATGCTATTTCATATAGAGTCGGGGGTGCCTGTGTTAAATTACTACCTAAAAACAAAACAAGACAAGCCGAGATTGTAGACTTTGCTCCTTTACGTAGCGACCCTTTCAATCCACAGAAAAAATGTCAGCACCGACTATGTATGTATTGTGTATTTCGGGAATCACAGAAAAAGACAAACACACGTACACACACACACACTCACACACACACACACACACACACACACACACACACACGCATACACACATACACACACACACACACACACATACACACATACACACACACACACACACACAGACATACATACATAGTGTAAAGTAGTAAACAGAACCACACACTCAAACACTAAAAAAAACCTTTGGAGAAGACAGCTGTGACAGTCAATGCTTTCATTCCAGTATTTCAGTACCCAGTAAAACACGACGATATATTTTCAAGTACTTAGACATTGTTCAAGAAATAGATAAACCGGTATTTGTACACGTTATGTCTTCCGCATGTTCGTTGCTCAACGATCGTCAGATCTCCTGACGAACATACTTCATCAGACAGTGCAACAGTGCATTCTAGCGATACAAAAATATATTGCATAGTGCAAACGAGCCAGAACACACACCTGCACCACAGTTCATTAAACAATGGAATTATTGGCCGTGTAATTATGAACCAGTCAATGTTATCGCCACAAAGACCAGATTTAGTCACGAATGGCAAAACGCAATGTTGCGTTACAAAAGCAAAGCCTATGTTAATACATAGATGATATCTACTGGAAAGTTTTGTACAATTTGTAAGCTTTTTAAAGGGTATAAGACACCAATGACATCAACATTAAGAATTTCCGGAAATTACATAAAAGTGATATTGGTAGATTGGCACCGTTTCGAGCAGAAAGAGCCGGTTTTCTCATCACTTCAAACAGTATGAAGCACGTGCTGATGTTGTACGTTTATATCTTGTTTATAAGGGGGGAACAACTAGCAGAGATGAGAGATCACCTGTTCTGTCTTCCCCTCCATTTTTGTAAATGGAGGAGTTTGATAGATGAATGAATGAATGAATGAATAAATAATGTGCTGACAAATAACCACCGAGCCTAAAGGGAGAGCACGTGGCATGTGCAATGTCAATAGGGAGAGGTTGATTTTGCATGATATTGCACTAACTATTGTGAGAGGACGATATAGATACTAAAAACCTCGCAACAACAATAGACCTATTAATGTACAATCTGGGATCATATTCCTAACTGCTGAACAGCAAGTAGGTATGTTGTAAATCTTTTTCTGTGGCATTCGATCTCCCAATCGGTGAAATAAGCTTAAGACTGAATGCGGATGCAGGAAGTTTTTATTAATCAGAAACTGCAGATACAGAAATCAGTAGATCATGATGATAATCCCAAGTAGTGAAATTATTTTGACTTTCGTAGCAATGCATTCAATTACAAATTGATGTCAGAATATTTAGAGATGATGAAATTTATAATGTAGTGTACGGATCAATCTAAATATATCACATAAGAAAATGTACTTATATAAGGAGGTCTTATTTACCCTCCTTGCTTACATGTACCCTGATATCTTATCTATCCGGGGCTTGCTGGTGTGGGTACAGGCCCAGCCACATGGACAGACTTCACCGCACCCACCCAGAAAATACGCTTTTGCATCACAACTGTGGCCCTGGAAAAAAAAAGGTCAGCGTCACTACTCGACAACACAGGAACATCGCAGATAGTCAATGTGGCCACCCTAAACACACTATGAGACACATTCTCGAAGACTGCGGACAGGGTCCAAATGTTACCACCGGGATCTGTTCGAATCTACATTGTACCTGGTTGCAGTACTGAACAACAGCACAACTAGATATGATGATGACGTTCGCAGATATTTTGAACAAAGTCTCGTCTTCTTCCTCGTAAATTGCATGCGTCCCATAGGTATTACGTGAACACTATGTGTACCTGATGTATCATGTGGGCTGTACATGTGTCCCACGTGTATTACCTGAACTGTATGTCTCCCAAGCTGTTTGCAGGTGCAGTCCATGTAACAGTAACACTTGTCTTACCGCTCGGATTTGTGTGAGTCACTGCATTCTATGGAACCAACACAAGGTCATTATTAAATGAGTCAAGGTTATTATATGATAGGAAAGGTAGTAACTACCTGTGGCTTGTCACATGTAGTTAACATCACATAGTGCATGCATGGAATACATGGAATAATGCCAAAAGTAACAGCCATGTATAAGACACAAGGTTTCCTCATCAAATTCAAGACAAGAATTATATGTATGATAGCATTTACTGGATGTGAAACCCTGAAATCGACTTACTTCCGAGTTTGCCACACTGCCACAGTTGACAGTTTTGGTGCTGGGGTCAAAGGTAGTGAATTTTCCCAGTGCATCTGCCGATCCGTCGACGGTGCGGGCTTGGATAAAGAACCCCTTGAACGACGGAGAGTTAACAGCAGTACGTCTCAAAGTCACTGATTCAGAAATGAAGAATAGAGGACAAATTATTGAATGATCAGTTAACTTATTGCAAACATACTTTCACCCGTCATAATGTTATATATATATATATATATATCATGATATGTATACCTGGAAATAGTTGTGGTAAAAATTTCAAATAAGTTTTGCTTTCTAAACTAGAGTCTTGCTTTCTTAAGTATCTTAGCTTTACCTTCAATTTCTTCCCCTCCTGCGTACGTATCTTTGTTGACCACTAGTTCATATGGAGGCGGGCTGGTCTGTTCAGACGCCCCGTGATTGGGAAACATGTTCACACATGCTACTGTTGGGGCGCCTGAAGGGTACGCCCACACCACCGGTGTGATAACCAGCAGCGTCAAAATAACTCGCCACATCTGGAACAACACAAGGCAAGAGTCCGTAGGACACAAACTTCCGTGAAGTAATCATCATGGTTGTTGTAAAGTTTTGAGCTTTGATCCAGCGCAAAGAAAAACTCTCCAAGAATTTTTCGTCGGAAATTTAAAAGATTTAAAAAATTAATAAAAAATAAAAGGAAAATAAATAAAAAAGTATGAAACTTCCCAATGCGGACCCTAACAATGACCTATCCAATATGGCGGCCAGAAATTCTTTCTATCTTGGAAACGAGCGGAATAACTTATAAAAAAAACTGGTAAATACTAGAGTTTGCTGCTTGTTTTGCATTCATAAGTGCAAAGCTCATGTATCCCGAGCATCAAATTAATTCCCTGCCCCATGTACACTGCATTTTAGACCCGGGTGAGTTCGGATGAGTTCGGGTGAGGTGTTTAGGCATACTTCCCTCGGAAACGACAACTAAATCGTTAGATATCCTCCTCTCGCTGCCCACTGGCGGGTTGGAAAGGAAGCTGTATAATTTATCATTCTACTTGCGCTTTCTCAGGTTTCTAGACAAGATTTACGCGGGTTCTAGTCGTTTCTCGGACTTACCTGGGAAAAACGGCTGTGCTCTCCGTCCGCTGTCAACAGCAAAGTACGCCCGCTGGGGTTGAACCAAGCAAGGCCACACTTAGAGTACGGGTCATTTGACATTGTACATTGGGTACCTGTGGTTATGAACCAGCCAATGTTATCTTCAAACATACTCCGTGTCCTTTACAATTGACCATATTTTGTCATAAGCACGTCACCGCGTTTTGATAAGAAATACAATCAAACTTGAACAAGAAGACCACTCGGAGGACCGACAAAATCTGGTCTATGTGGACAGGTTGTCACTATAGACAGGATTCTTAATGCTTATGTCAATCGAAAAAAATATCTAAGGGACCACACAAAAGTAGTCACATTGGCTAGGTGGTCACTTCTACAGGTTTGACTGTATATCAGTGGCCAGGCGGTCCTTATGTAGACTGAGGTAGTCACTTGTACAGTTTTGGCTGACGTGTATACTTTGAACTCAGAGGATATAAGATGCGGAATGTCTCTCAAAATTTTCATTTATAGTTTTAAGATTCTAAGATACTGTACCCCCGTGATTTGACATTGACAGATGTATGACTGCATGAGCTACGTCAGTACGTGTGAGCATGCGTCACTACAATGGTGGTCTGGGTAGGCAAGGCCGAAAACCGGTTTTCTGGCATTGTTGAATCGAACACTCCCGTGAAAGGCACGCATTTTGACAAAGATCGTAGTCTTTTGAGGGAGGGTACATGATGTATGTGAAAGGGGGCTGTTTTCAACTTGTCTCTGACTAAATTAAAGAAAATATTGCTTGATGTCATTGTTCCAACACAAACACACATACATATACACACACAACAAACGCACACACTAGCACACACATTCACACACACAAACAGACACAAACTCACATAATAGTATACACACAATCACACTCACAAACACACACAAAAACACACAAACACACACAGACACAAACTCACATATACACACAATCACAAACACACACACACAAACACACACACACACTCATGACACTCAAATATACACACAATCACACTCACGAACACACAAACACACACACACACACACGCATATATATATACACACATACATACACACACGTATACATACAAATATATACATAGTGACCTTTGGGTAAGGCTGTAAACAGAACCACACACACGCTACCGAAAAAAAAGAAGACAGCGACAGTCAATGCTTTTATTCCAGTATTTCATTGACCCAGTAAAATGCCACAGTGTATCTTAAAGTATCTAGACATTGTTAAAGTAATAGATATCGGTATTTGTGCACGTTATGTCTTCCGCGTGTTCGTTGTTCAACGATCGTCAAATCTCCCAACGAACATGTTTCATCAGACAGTGCAGCAGTGCCGTATTGCGGTACAAAACTATATTGCATATAACTGTCTGTGTAATAGAAACGTTGTGTGATTATACAGCATTACAGTTCTCACATTAGTACGGCACGAGGAAAAAAAACATTAGTTGTAACTTACAGATACCTAGCTCAGATCATGTCTGAATTACAAAGACGTATAAAATCATTATATTCAGAACAAATTTAGAACTGATTACTTAAAGTTCACTGGTACATTTTTTCTCCATAGCGGTATCTAATTGCGGGCTAACATTCTTCTTGTGATACAATTTGTTTCATGACTAATAATTACGTCATCAGTTAATCTCGCTTGCAAACGAGCGTAAGTTCAAAACACTTCAGATTTAGAGGTACATTCTACATGCACAACTGATTCTGTAGTGTGGCTCAGGTTCGCGCATGCGCATTTCTACAAGAGCATCGCCAAGGCGACGGGCAGGAGGGCCAGCACAGACATCACGTGACTTCCGCTGACGCCATTTTTAACACCGGACAGCTGGGCGAAGTTCTTGTTGCACCTTTGAATAAGAAAATAAGAAAAAAAATGACATTGTTAACGACAATGTCTGCTACTAAAATATCAAAAGCATAGGTGGTCCAGAATATGAGATATCAAAGCCGGAAGTTACACTGAAATACTGTAGAAAGGCGCCAGGAGGCCCATCATCGAACTTGACATTCGTTTTCCCAACACCAATCCAACTAGCTACCAAAATACTCATACGAATGGATTGATGGATGAACCAATTAATTAATTGATGGGCGAATGAATGAATAAGTGACCGAACGAACGAATGAATGTCCAAATGAATGAGAGAATGAATGAATGAATGAATGGACGGACGAACGAACGAAAAAATGAACGAACGAACGAATAAATGAACGAACGAACGAACGAAAGAACGAACGAATGAATGAATGAATGAATGAATGAATGAACGAACGACTCTGATGATCCCTGTAAGAATGTAAGGATTCAGTGCTAATGCGCACAACCGAAAATTTCCAATGATGAGTGATTTACTGAAATAACCAGTACCGAACTGACCGAAATCGTTTGTAACGATTAATGCTATCAAATGTTTTATTGAATCTTGTGTATATATGCAGAAAGTTATTATTTTATATTGTAACACCTGATTATGACTGTATATTCATGTATTTTATTAATGTGGCTCTCCTAACGTGGAGGAATAAAGAAAGGAAAGGAAAGGAATGAATGAAACCTACCTGTTAGTGTTGCAGCACTTGAAGCAGGTGCCGGTCTTAAGGATGCCGTTACAGCCGCTGTCCTCCTTGGCGTCACAGTTGGCGGCGCCGTCCTTGTCGTCATAGTTGTCCCAGCAGCCCCGCTCCACGGAGAAGGCGTACTGCGCCACGGTCCGGATCTTCGTCTGGAATGAAACAACGATATGGGTTTCAATTGAAAGTTTATTGCAAGGTCTTGCCCGTAATTGCAGGTACATGTAACATGAGAAGGGCGGACAGGACAGACGATTGGTAACAATATAGCATTTGACTTATCTAGTCTAAATACTGACACTAAATTCTAACTTATTGGGTTTGACTTCTTTTTTCAAGACAGTGGAAGACGAATGATCCCATTTTTTTCTGTAAAGTGTGATGTTAAGAGGATAGCAGTTAATATACATGATTTCAGACTGTAAGCAGGTGAACGAAACGGAGGAAAGGGGAAAGAATTAAATGATAAAATGCCTGAATTAGTGAAGAAATGATGGCAGATTATAAGGAAGAAAAAAAGCACGAGAGAAATTAGAATAGTAATAGAAAGAATGTAAAAAAAAACGGCCCGGATCTTCGTCTGGAAAAGGGCGGGAAATGTACGTCAGTGTCAATCAGCCACAGTCAGCTCAGACGTTCGATTTGACGGCTAAGTGTACCTGTGCAATAGATTCTATGACATACGTATGCGTTTTACTCATCTTTCCCTGTAGCTAAACAATCTCTCTCTCTTTCTCTTTGAGTCTGTCTCCTTCTGTCAACATCTACCTACATATCTATTTATCTATATATATATATATAATTATCAGTCTATGTCTACCTCTCTTTCGTGCATCTCTCTCTCTATATATATTATATACATATATAAAATGAGACAGAAAATGAGCCAGATAATTGCATCTGTTTTGAGATCATATGTGTATATGTATTCTTTCGTTGTCTCATACTTCCCCCGCACCATACCCGAGTGGAACGCCCTGCCTGGCGCGGTTGTTACGGCTCCCACCGTTGAGTCTTTCCGCGCCAGGCTGGAGGCCTGCCCGCCTTAGCCTGGGACCTCCTCACCCCCCCCCTACTTTGCCCCTAGCAGGGTTATTTGGGGGTAGTTTAAGTTGAAGTTGAAGTGTATATACTGTACTAACGTAGCACTTGCTGGTGTCAGGGCAGGTGGCGGTCTGCACGGTGGTGTTGGCGTCATTCGCCATGGCTAGACACGGGTTGCTCATGGTGATGCCGCCCACTACGGAGTCCACGACATTCGTCTTACACTGGAAACAGTTGATGTTCGCACCGGCCGCGTCTGGGGAAAGAAAACGTTGATACGTCAGGATCAAAGAAAGTAGCATCTTCTCTCTGATACAACGTACAGATAGACATTACCGACGAAAATTAAGGTTTTGTTTCCTTTGTAACTTATCTTAGTTCTGTAGAAGAAAATGTGGCTGGAAAACAAATGAACTGCTCATTTTTGAAAGTTAAGTTACATATACTGTAACTTATTGTTAGCATATATATAGGAAGATGTTCAAAATTTGTTTTTTCTTTAATTTGTTACCATAATATTGTAGCTCTGTTTGAATCAACATACAACGATTTTAAGAACTTATCACAATACACTGCATATAGAGATCGTCCCAGTTGTCTAGTCATTGCAGGAATTGTTGAAACCGCATTGCAAACTGCACATACCAGCCCAACTGGTTCTTGTGACGTCACATATAGCCATGGCAACGGTACAGCGTGATTTTCCCCACTTGTTTACGTAAGACATTAAGCATTTTTATTTATCTATTTTGTGTGTGTGTGTTTTTCACGACATGGTACTATTATGGTAATAGACATCCAATGACTATGTAACTCTGCACAAGATACAAATGCTTTTTCAGTCCTAAAGCCAGATGGCCTTCTTCTTTGTTTTCCACAAAGACTTTAAACCTTTTTTGCTACAATGTTTCACTATGCGTGGTGTTGTAGCATCATCTTATAACCATCCGAAAGAGCGGTTGTTTCAAAATAGTGAATCTCAAGATTCAGTTTTTTACAAGTGTATTCGTTTAATCCCTTTCAGTGAATCTGTAAATTGTTGTCTTCAGGGCGTGGCCTCTTTAGACGGTAAAGTGTGTTTTTTTCCCCAGTAAACAATGACTCACCGACTATAATCAAACAGGTTGGACCAGTTAACCTCCAGTTTACATGTGCCGATTTCAATAAGAACACAGTAAAACAATTTTCTAGCCGACAACCGAACTGTGATTACAGTGTTGTCTTCTGTAAACATGAGAAAATAATTGGCCATAGACCCAAAGCTACTTCCTTCTTTTTCTTTGTTGCTTCTTCTAACAGGAAGACGGTGAGACCTTTGAATAAAAAGACTCTTCTTTACACAACCAAGAGATTTATTCCGCCATCTTTCACCTTCTTCAAGGCAATTCTGACTGGTTCACATTGTAATGCTGCATTACTATGTGAACCAGTCTTTTTATTCAGTGACTTACCAACCTGATAAAACTATTCACGGACGGTAAGGCCCTGTTTAAAAGCGGCCATGAGGCCGAACAAACACTTCGAAGAAAAATATAGGCAATGACTTGACTTGTAAAATCCGTACTTACATGCAGCGAAGCTCAGAAGAACAACGATGGCCAGGGTCTTCATGTTGAGTTGGTAGTTAGGTAGTCTGTCGTCGATACTTCAGAAAACTGTGCGACAAGGGATAAAAACATCGTCAGTTTTAATGTTCCCAGAACAAAACACACCTTACATGGACTGTGGTACTAAGTGTTAGTTGCCCATGTTTTCTGGACTTGTCGACGGGTTGGTGCGTTAGAAAAAAAATGATTTCCTGTAGATTCCTTCTTCGCATCCTTTGTAGCGTTAATTCCCTTCAGGTACGGTACATATAGGTCAATTCAAGGTACGCCTCAGTACTTTGTCCTAACCATTTTGGGAGAAAATTTGAGACACACCACACCCACACATCTAAGTTTGTGGAATCTTCACTACAGCACATCAGATTTTTAAAAGTTTAAGTAGAAAGAAATTGTATATTAGGTAAAACTTCATAATGCAACGAATTTTTTTTAAAGTATGCACAAACTGCAAGGATAATTCAAGTGTTTCCGTCACTAAAAGTATGTCAAGAGCTTGTAACACTCGTTGCAACGCGTTAAACCGGCAACAAGTCAAGATATATTTCGACATGTTATAGGAAATAAAAAAGACTAGTAGAATCTGATTTGAATCAAGAACGCTTAAAACCCAATCATGTAATTTTTCCCACAGCAATTTTCCACATACAAAGCATTGTCTGATTCGTCGCCAGGACAACAGACCAGAGAGCTCTAGTCGGACGCATGTGACCTAATTCTACATTTTTACAAAACAAATCACTGCAGGTTAAATCTTTCTTATCACGACCATTCTAAACATGTTCAACTAATGTTTTGCGTGTGAAGAAAAAAGTGAAGACTATAGAATGAGCCCAGTTGGTAACGTTAAGCGAGTAAGGCGTGGTTTTACCCACGACTACGAATGTGTCCAGAATCCGGTTCTTCGAGCGGCAGTGAATAGGAAGTGTGAAGCAGGTACATAAGGCACCTATTTAATAGGAGTATACTTCTTTTTCTATGGCTAGTTCCGTCAAAGTGTCAAAGTGTATCAGACGTTGGACTTACCTTTGGAACAAACGAACGAACCGCCTCTGCTGCAGGTGAACAGGAAAATGAGCCCCCGCACTCAACCTCACAAGACAACACCTGCCTCAACAGGCAATTACTCTGGATCATTTGCATACACCTATCAGTGTCACGAAATAGGGGGTGTCTTAAACCCCATCCGTAGTCTGTCCATATCCGTATCTGGCTAACCGTCGAGTGAAAGTTCTTTGCACATAGCCAAGTGATTTTACCTAGCTATAGTCTACATTTCGGTGACCAAGAACACATGGATGTGTACAAAGAATCTTCTTACCCAGTGACTAACCAGTTCTGTTAAACTATTCCCGAATGTATCTGTATAGCCGATATGATTGCCGTTAAGGCTTCGCACACACATGGTAGCAGATAGTTACAATTATACTGCTTTAGTACTGTCGCCGAATGGCCAAGACCTGCCACGCACCTCGCATGAACTTTGTTCATCTAGCTCTAGGGTTTGTTTAAAGTTATCTGGTGAGGATGCCCTGACTGCCCTTAGTAATAACTTCAGTTCCACTCTACGATTAGATCTGTTTGTTTGTATCGAATAACAGGAAAACCGCGTAATTAGTGATGGACTATTTGCAGTGATGGTGTGGCCACCCCTAATATAAAGCACTGGACCGATGGTTTTGTATTAACGTTCCATTCACCCAACAACATCTACACTTGGTACAGTTATGCAACTTAGAAATCAGAACTGCAATGATTAAAACTTGCAACATTGTGATTTAAAAACATGCTAGCCGATATATGATACTACAGGTACATTATACACTTTATTTTCATACTGTATTGTATCACTATTTGAGCTAGTGTCTTCATTATTATTTGAGACACAGCAGACTAATATGTTAGGGTCATAAAACAACTAGTGGCAAGCCCTATTCGTTTTGGAGTACATTGATCGACTCTGGCAGAAGTAGGCGTCATCCCAGGGGACAAAAAGGTGTGTCATGAAAAGGTGAGAGGACAAAAGGAACCGGTTTTCAGCTGTTATGACGTCATTGTGAAAACGATAAGGACAGGATATGGCATATGTTTTACTAAATCTACCGAAAATATATGACAAATTCATCTGCCCTTGCTCTAATACCATTCACACACACACGCACATATAGATAAGGATATAATATATTTTCGTTTGTTCAGGGCAAGTTTGAATGCTTCGATCGAACACCATGCACTTAATTATGAAATACAATTACAGGTATCTCATAAATAGGCAAATATACTAACAAAAGGTACAAAGAAATTAAATGCCGGTGGCATAAGTCCCTGTGGAGAATGGTACTGCAAATCACGTACTAAGTGAACCAGTGTGGATCGATTTGGATGAAAAGATGACAGGATTCCAAATGCTTTAAAAGATTAACGGATTAACGGCACTATGACAAATCCACCTGCGTACCTTGTTCTTAACACTATTCACGCAAACAACATATCATACACAGGGACATCTGTTTATTTTGTGCATTGTAAGTTGGTATGTTTCACATTTACTGCAATTGTACATTGTATGTTAGGATGCCCCACATTTACTGTACTTGACCAATGAAATACAATATATCAAATACGCCACACAAGTCTTAGGGACTTAAAAATATTGATCAATGACACAGAATACAGTTGAACAAAGAAAGTTTACATAAAAATGGAATGTCCATGAAAAAAACCCTCTCTCGGTCCATTTCAAAAAAGGAATCTTTCTCGAGAACCAACATCTGTGGCACTGCAAATCACATAACATGATTGTAAACTGGTTTTGATCAATCTGGCTGAAATCTTGCTGACTAATTCTTTCTAATCCTTGATAAAGGAATATCAATACAACAGAAATATGAAAATCCCTGCATATCACATAGTGGTTTATAAGAGTATATATCAACACATTTTGGTCGCGTGATTATACACTTTTAGTGTATAAACATTTAAAATGCATGTTTGTAACATTCTGCATGCATTAAGAAACACTGAAATCAGTGAATTGAAAAAAATTAAACTTTCAAATATCTTTGTTCAAATGTTAGTCAACAGTCAGCAGCCTGCTAAACATCTTATACTGAATACAGTGTTACACCACATGAGCCTCAACCTTTATCAATCAAAGCAACCTCTTAGAATATAAATACACCAAAATACAAACTCTGTTTCTATACATATTATACAATACAAGTTTAGCAGCAAGGAACCGGCAACAACAAAACAAATAGATAAATGACTCAGTATTGTATAAGTACATGTAGTTGGTTGATAGTTAGGAGACAGAAAGCAGTGCATTTCGCCATAATATCAAATGGACGAATCTTAGGGTCTTTAGATTACGAATGTACAGAGTGTGCTAAAAATGTTAAGTCTATAATGACAGCTTCGAGGTATCAGTGTTGTCAGTATAATCTATATTAGGATATCTAGAATCTACGCATTTAAGGCTCTTTAAAAGTCCTGAAACGTTAAATTTGTATATGCTGGGCTCATCCCAAGCCAAAAACGTTTTTCCTCGTGGCTTACAATGTAATCCTTTTACAAATATTCTTCCTTCATACCCTGGATATCCGGATAAATTACGCTTCTTTTCCCTGCTACTGCAACGGTTTAACGTAGATAACATCCATGTCTATCAGTTTTAGATTGTCTTTGTTCCTGAGTGTATTTTCATATGCGTTAAGTCAAGTGTACGTTGGGCTGCGGTTGACTACAAGCAAATGAATCTTTTCAACAAAATCTTTGAACAAAATGGCAAGCAAGATGGCTGTTACACAATAATACAACACAAAACAATATCTTACGTCACTGACGAAAATTAGTGGATGCTACTTGAAACGTCTGACCGTTTCCAAGACCATATCCAGTTGCCTGAGTAGCTGCTATTTTGCGTGTCTTATTACCTGGATGTCTAACCTTCATCGACGTAAATAT
This sequence comes from Branchiostoma lanceolatum, assembly GCA_035149815.1. Classification (NCBI taxonomy): domain Eukaryota; kingdom Metazoa; phylum Chordata; class Leptocardii; order Amphioxiformes; family Branchiostomatidae; genus Branchiostoma; species Branchiostoma lanceolatum. The sequence continues at coordinate 3,613,647 of CM068876.1, forward strand.
CTTACAGGCACTGTTAACATAAAAAGTATTTTAAACTCGCTTCATAAATAAACTGTTACAAGGTTGATGCAAGCTAGATTTTTACAGTTCTGAAAGCGTACAGAAACCTTGAAAATTCTGATGCCTATTTACCACTAGCATCCTAACCAGAACCAGCACGTCTCCCTCGAATTCGTGCCGCTGGAGAAGACGGATGCCCAAAGTGTGTGGGTCTCAGATTCGCAACCTGTCATCCACCCTTAACAAATCCACGCGAAGGCTACCGTGTCAACCCTCCTCACTCCGATGCAGGAACTGACACGGTCACCATACTCGATTTGGATATCTGTATTTATATCTGTACTATGTATCTGTACTTTGTATCTCAGTATTCTGTACTATGTATCTGAATACGAATAAAGATTATACAAGTGGTCGCCATATTTACCACTAGTCAGCAATTAATAGCTTATTAGTTGCTGACTTGTGGGATCTGTCCACGCGATCCCCATTGGATGGCAGCTTCTCCGTGACCATGTACGGAGTTGGCGGACCCGAGGCCGGTCTTGATTGGTGAGCCAGGCGGTGCGTCATAGTCTGGCGGAGGGATATCCGGGGGGTACTCAGGCTGTGACGTCACTCTGGGGTCGAAGTCTGCCGGTTTTACAAACTCAGACATCACCGTGCTTACGTCCTATCGACAGAAAATGCATTAGTTAGAGTGAGTCACAAATGTGAGCTCCTTGCAAACTTCTAATGTTTGTCCAACAATAACAGGACAATGCTGATACAAGTCCTGTTACAACTGGTATTGTACTTTCATTGCTAGAATCAGCATCAATTTCAACATGTAAGAGAAATTAAATGATCACAATTTAAAGTATTAATAGACTGTGGTACCAGTTGATATCATCATAAGCTAAACTTCATCTTTGATATTGGGAGAATCCACCTGAGTTCTATTTGTTGGTCCTAATGTTTGAATTGGTCTTACTTACTAACGGCATGCAATTAGTTGTTGACAGTTCGTTTACTGATAACAACAACTGCCTACTTAGTTCAGTATAGATGGTTTACAGTTAAAAATATGAACATTCAGGTTAGTAAAACATTGTCACATAAAGCACAAGGTAATTAATGATACATGAAATAAAGGTTGAATGATCAACTAAGTAACGTGGCTTATAAAAGCAACTATAGGCATGTGTGCTTATAGGCATGTGTGCTGAAATGAATGCGTTTGTCGCTAGGGGGGACGAAATGTCAGGAGTAACAACATCTGAACATAAACTACGTCTCCGAGGCAGAATTAAGTTACAATTAAGCAATCCAACTATCTAAACGTAAACCCTTGGTTCTAAGGGATATATACTATTGAGGGTGGGAAAGAGGAATTAGTAAGATGCCAGCAAGGTCTAGAATTAGTATCTACTGCTAGTACGTTTTAGAGTTATGGTTCTACTGTGCTGTGTGTACCTGTTACTCTCCAAGCAGAGGAGCGGTTCCGGCTGGTTTTTGACGTGTTCTTAGGCGTTTTTGTCGGGCTTTCTATTTTGTCATGTTATCTTTATGTCGCCAACTCATACATAAACAAAACGTGACAAAATAGAAAGCTCGACAAAAACGCCTAAAACACGTCAAAACCAACCGAACCAACTCCTCTGCTTGGAGAGTAGGTATCTGTAGCATTCTTTGAGCTACCGAAGTGGAGAAGAAACTCTCACCGTTTTACCTGATAAAAAGTGTGCTTTAAAACTTTCACGACTCGGGAGAGAAAAGTGTCAGCACAACTCAGGAGAGTACCGGCCATGTAAAGCCCGGTAGTCTTTGCTCAAGTCCAGGGATAGTAAGGAAGGAGCGACCATAAGCTCAAACAGGTCCAGAGCCGTCAGACCACGCTGGAAGTAACCATCACCCGACAGGGAGAGAGGGAATAAAAGAGAGAAGGAAGGGAGAAGGGAGATAGAAAATAATCATAATGTTATGATCAAAAATAGGTCAACACAATCAGCTGGTAATCCTTTCTACCAAAAAAATCAGCTACAACGTATGATAAAAAGGGTAAAATTCGCTGTCCGTTGAAGTTGTGATAAAATTGGAGTTTTTTTGCTGTTTTTTATTTTCATTGAGATCATAAACATTAGGTACAGTGGAAAAGAGGTGACACACTCTAGTCTACAAACTATATTTTAACACCACAACTTAACATAAAGTTTAACATAAATGCAAATCCCTAGATAAATACTAAGTGAAGACCAAATAGAAAAACATGCAGTGCTAACAGAAGTAAAACAATGTACAGAAAGATAGGAACTTTTACAAGCACGGGCCCGGCCCCCACCCAATGTCAAAGTCGATTCTTTTCTTTTCATTTCGTCCATTTGTTTCATCAATTTCCTATAAACACCGAGGACTAAGAAACCAAATGCACGGCCTTAATTGCACGGTTCGTATAAAACTCATCTTACGCCACTTACCCCGTTCATCTCCAGGCTTGGGTTCTCGAAGCCTTTAGACCGAGCCTTCTCGATGTACTCGGCTTCGGGCTGCTCCTCGTCCCGTGCCTCGGCGGTGACGTACGGACCCGGGCCCAGCCAGCTCAGGATGACCGGGAGGAACACCAGCCCGTGCAGACACCCGAACACAACCACCAGGAAAAACACCTGGAGGGGGAAGAAAGAAGGCAATCTGGTTACAAAGCTGACAAAAATGCTAAAAAGACACGTATGCTTACTATTCATAAGTCCCTTGTTGACATAGTCATACGATCCTTTTGTTCGAATCAAGAGAAGCCCTTTCTTCGAATCACGAAGATCTTTTATTCGAATCAAGAAGGTCCTTTGTTCGATTCAAAAATATATTTTGTTAGAAACATGCAGGAAGATATATTAGTCGCGTCAGGAAGGTCTTCTGTTCGAATCAGGAAGATCACTTGTTCGAATCAGGAAGATTTTTTGTTCCAATCAGGAAGATCTTTTGTTCCAATCAGGAAGATCTTTTGTTCCAATCAGGAAGATCTTTTGTTCCAATCAGGAAGATCTTTTGTTCCAATCAGGAAGATCTTTTGTTCCAATCAGGAAGGCCTTTTGGTCGAATCAGGAATATTTTGTGTGGATCTTAAAACTTAATGATCGTAGCATAAGCGTAACATATACTATCAGTAATGATGCGAATAAGTAGCAACGTGTGTATTTCTTACCTTGAAGAAAGTGATGAAGACGTAAGAGTTGGATGTGGCCAGCAGCACGAAGGCCAGGAAGGTGCTGAAGCCTCCGTTGAAGACTGCCGGACCCATGTTGCCTAGAGCTACATGAGCTCGGTCTGAAAAAATATATTGATCAGAGCATGTCACTCAGTATAAATACATCATTTTGTGGTATAACATTTTGTCACGTTGATGAGTACAGAGGGTTGTTAGCTATTTCTGTGGTCTTAACCTGGAAAATAAACACGAAGATTCTATCCTAAGACATACTTGGTAAGGGCCATATAGTAATTCTCAAGCGTATAACGTTAGATAACAGTATGGGCATCGTTCAGACCTTACGTAGCTTTCACTTACAAACTTCAGGAACAGAACAGGCTATGCAATATAACAAACCATCAATCCTGGCTATGAAATATAACATTTAATTAACAAGGCATGGACAACTGACGCATGGTGGCTAAAGACATCTCCTTCCAGGATGTTTTCTTTTTTTGTGATACAGCATCTCAATATAGTAGACAAACAAACAAAAGCAGACGCCCCTTACCCTGTCTGGTGCCGCTGATAGTGAGGAAGGTGTGACAGATGTGCGCGGCGTAGTCCACGGCCAGACCGATGGCGAGGATCATGATGTTGGTGGTCACCGTGTCGATGGTCAGGCCCCAGTGGTGCATCATGCCACCCACGTCCACCTATAAAGAGATTACGATTGCCACGTTAGAAACAGACTTACGCCACAGGAGATGATAAAATACTTTTTGCCAACATTCGACACACACGTTCAATACGTTAGAGTGTGTGTACGTAAACGCAAAGCCCCTTTTAAAAGCGCGCTCGAATGTTGGTGGCAAGGACACAACACATTTTGCAGTCCACATGAAACCCTTACTGTTCAAGGCCACACCGGTTTGTTTCCCATGGAGTTATCGTCAGAAGGTTGATTAGTAGGAGGTCCGCTTAAGCTTAGATAGGATTCAATCAGGCTAGTTAGGAATCGCCTTCTGTGGTATTATAGTAAATGAGCAATTCCAGCTTTTGGATAACAAGGTCGTGGATTGTCGGTTTTGCGAAATTCCATTTGGTTCAGAGTTATAGTTGCAGAAGGGACGTTAAGCCACATGTCAATGGATCTGGAGAGAGACATAACTCGGAATACACCAGGAAGTCGTGGAATCTGTACCAATGTGATATTTTGTCTGACACTTACATACTCCCTCATTCAAAAGCGTTTGAGTGTCTTATGAATACCGAAAGTACAAGAGACATGAGTGATAGCTCCAAAAAACTAGTCCACTGTATTCATACTCACCAAAGTACAAAAAAACTATGCTGTACCATTCAACTTCCTTCCCTTCCATCCCTGAAGATTAATATTTCACATTCATACATACTACGTATACGCTGCTTTCTGAGTAGCTTCTTACTACAAAAAATCTCCCGTGCAATATTGGATACTCACCAGTGTGAGGACGACGCACAGCAGGACCCACAGACTGCCCAGGATGTCGGCCAGCAGCAGCAGCGTGATGACGAACACCGCCGCCATGGCGATCCCCAGGTTACGGTACAACTCATTTTTGATGACCTGGTACATGGTGTCAAAGCAATCAAGGTAAGACTTTAGCAAATCTCTACAAATCAGTATCAAGAAGAGATTATAACAATCTACTCGTAGCTGCTAAGGACTACGAGGACGCGGTGTACTAAATATATATAGCGTCTAATCCGTCTGTCTATCGTCTGCTTAAGATTTACAATAAATGATTCAAAGTTGATTATCATGTATTTTAGTAGACCTTCATTTGACAAGTTATAAACTGAGACAAAGTCTTACGGAAAAGAGACCATCATCATGCTAAGGAGGCATCATAACTCTTATGATTATCATACCGTTTTGAGCTAATGGATGAAGGAAGGTTCATACAAATAAAACAACAACAACAATAACAACAAATAAACAAACCTTGTTGGTCTCCCAGCCATTGAACTGCCTGGCGTAGGGGAAGGCGTCTCCTGAGAAGGCGACCGAGTCCGTCACGGCGATCAGACTGTCCATGGCCTGGATCTCCTCACTGGAGTCCCGGAGCGTCTTGTACGTGCCGCGGATTCTTGACGCCTTGAGGGGAAGGATTGAGATTGTGTCAAGATGATATTCTGTTCTCTTTCCACAAAGTAAAGGATGTTACTGTATTCAATGCCCCCTTTTCCCAATGCTTCGACCTAAATTGGATCTGTGTAACCCATGACTTAACAATTAAAATATCATACAAAATGTAACTAAAAAGACAAGAAAACAAACAAAGCGTAAAAGGATTAGTTTATCTATCTATGAAATTCGTTAATTTTTTTTACAACTGTAGAGTCAGAATCCTATGAAAGATGATGATGTGAAATAGATAATTTGCATCTTTATGTTAACATGCATCAATCTGAATCAATCTACAGATCTAGCCATGTGGTTTTCTTCTGGCCATATATGGCGTGCTCTCGCATTAGACTTGAGGTGTCTAGGGGTGGAGTCCATATATATACTCAATGCTATATTTTCTTACGATAATCGTGACAGGAGAAGTCGTGGAGTTGAGCTGGACATCTCCGGAGTGGCTCCGCCCAGTCGCGTCTGTGGTCAGAAACTCCACGATCCACTGGTAGAACGTGGTGCTATCGGTGGCGTGTCCGTCTGTGAAAGGTAGATATGCAAACATAAGTCTTCCTTTCGAAAACAGAGGATCCTTTAATCATTTAAATGTCTTAGTTACCATCTTGTCATAACGAATAGTGCAAATTATCTGCAATGAATTGCTGAATCAATGCAGCTACGTAAAACGTCTGGCCGCTTACAAAATCTATTCTTGAGTAACATTTGTATTGTGCATCCCAATTTCTGAATATGTAACTTTCATAGATGTAGTTGCTAAATCAGATTATGTTCAACAATGCAAAGGACATATATAGAATTAACAGATCTAGCTAAAAGCCCGTGACATTAGTGCAAAATCCCTTACCTGACCCAAGCAGGGTAGAATTCTTGGTGGAGTTTACCCAAGTTTTGTAGTCCTCAAACCAGCTGGTCACGGTGCCGTCGGTGACGTAGCTGTCGTCCTCGAACCTCTGGTACAAGGTGTGGAGTTTTGCCCTCTCCCCATAGTAGTCTATGTCGCCTGCAATATGTCAAGATGCACAGTATAGATAGAGAGCCACAGACAGATACATTCATATGTGCGTGCGTGGATGGCGTTCAGCACCGAGGAAAGACGTGTTGACAGTGTGTGAATGGCGTTCAACACTAAGGTGAGCCATGTTTTGATTGTGTGTGGATGGTGTTCAGCACTAAGGACAGACATGTTTGGCTGTGTGTTTATGGCGTTCAGCACCAAGTGTGTGTGTGTGTGTCTCCCCCTCTCTGTCTGTCACTGTGTGTTCGTATATGAAATGTGTTCAGCACCAAGGACAGGTTTGTTAACTTGTATATGTTTTGATGTGCTTATGTGGCCAACCAAATTTTATAAGCACTCCGCACAGCCACGGCAGAAGGCGATGTTATTACCAAGATTATAAATATCATCATTGCATGCCAGGTTTTCTGACATTTTCTTAGAAAGAATCAACGTACCTGCGTAAATATCCACTTCGTATCCGTCATCAGGAAAGTACTGTGAAAAGATAATGAAATATATGTTGCATTTGAAGTTGCATACGAATAATATCTGTAATCAAAACAACTTCATCCCTCAAGTATCTAATTTTAAGGCTAAAACGGATATTCAATCATTCCATGATACTGCATCAACGACATATGATAGTTCTGAAGACTTAAATGTTAAAATGTCTTTAACATCTTTCACCCATCTCCGTCTCTATAGCCCTTGGGCGACGCAGGCCTCTACAGCAGGGGGTTAGTCCAAAACTCCGATACTCTTTCCCATAAGTACCGGGTGCTAAGAAGAAAAAGCAGTATATCTCCTGAATGCATGAAGACTCTATCACCTTAAGCATTGCACGGGTAGTTTTGGGTACGTACCGTCTCAGTTTTGAGCAGGTACTGTTTGAGGTAGGAGTCGTCAGGCAGAAACCACGTGGAGTCGAAATTCTGCCTCAGGTTCACCATGCCCCAGATGCTGACTCCCAGGAGGGCGGACACCACAATAAGGGTCACGATCTGGGGATATAACGGAACAAAGGCTCGACATTCGTGTTTGTGAATAGCTGCACCTGGACGTCATTTCCGTCGACATTCGAACGTGTTCGAAGTACCTGCGTGCAGAACATGTAGCGTCGCGTGTTGGAACGCGTTCGAATGTTCCTGGAAATAGTGTACTTCTCACAGTGACGTTATTCGTTTCTGTGGATTATTCATCGTTTCATGATTCACCTGTGCACCAAACCTAAAAATTTAGGTACACGGGAAGAATTTTGGTGCACAAGATTAAGAACAATGTCAGCAAAACCTAACTATAAACCTTACTGCTCCTCTTCAGATCTTGGATCTGAAAACCATATGGATGCGTGGAAAAACTTTGGCACAGTTTTACATATTGATTAGTTTCGCTCTATGAATGAAAAGAAATACAAGTCCGAGGTGGTTTAAAACAACGGTGCGAGTGTATTTTGGTTGTTTTTACTTCTTCGTATGAAAGTGGGTCCAAATCTAGTTCGTTAAACACACCTTGCCAGGGATGGTCAGCAGACCGGGGGCGTAGATCTTTTGAAAGAAAAGTTGCAGACGATCTTTCTGCGAACATTCTGTCGGTCGGTAGTCGGGCTTGTGTCTGTAACAGCAGCAGCATGCGTTTCGCCGTCCCTGGAAAAAGTTCGTAACGAATCATAACATGAAAAAAATCCCAATATCTTTATTATGATAATCATTTTTCTTAACATTAAAAACCATGTTAGTGGAAGATGTCCTTTTTTAAAATCTTACTAGTGATAGTTTTTTATGTGTACTAGTTAACGCGAAAATACGATGTTCTTACCTCCCAGCGCTGAAAATCCAGGCACATGACGGCGAAGAACAAGGTGCAGGAGTACACGAACACCAGGAAAATACTGACGGCCGCGTAGATACAGAACGACTGCAGAGCTGGCAGGATCTGTGGAATATGGCATTGGAACATTCTTATAATGAATAGATACATCATTGTAACGTTAACTTTAACAATTATCTACGTTAGACGAGTTTACCCTTTCTCAGACCACCAAACCTGCTTGCATTGCTGAGGGACACACGTCATTTTCGTCAACATCCGAAAGTGTTCGAAAAATCTGCGTGCAGAACATTCGTATCGAACGAACGTCTAGCGTGTTCGAACGCGTTCGTATGTTCCTGGAAATGGCGTACCTCTCCCAGTGACGCAAGCTGTTTTTTGTGGACTACTCGTCGTTTTATGACGTCTTTTCTAAGCACGTCACGCATATGAAAGTAGTGCCTACCGTGGAGGCCCCGACGCCGAAGGCCACCACGTCCGTCAGGGAGGTGACAGTGATGGAGACGCCGGCGTGTTTGAGCGCAAGCGCCGCCTGCTCCAGTCGGTCCCGCTTCCTGTCCGCCGGGGAGAGGTTGTTCCAGGCGCTCACCACCACGAACATGTCGTCAACACCGATTCCTGGAAGACAATGGAAACTGAAATGTTTATAACCAGCATTACTCAAGAAAGCAATAAGAAAGTGGGATCAGCTGCCGGGCCAAAATTCAGACATTTAAGCAACGTCAGAGGGTTTCAATCCAAGGCTGGGTTCGCAGCCACCATGTAATAATCCCCCAGACCCCCTCAGTTTTACCGCATCGGTAGACGGTACGAGGAGAAGATACGAAGAAGTAAAAGAAGACGAAGAACCCATGGATTTTCTTCAAATTTAGTATGTGCTATAGGCCTAATCTAACAAAAGAATACCTGTGACTCTTCATCCTCTAGTTGTACTGATCAAAGACACATACCCTGACAATGATTCAAAGACACCTACCCAGGATGAGGAAAGGCAGGATGGAGTGGACCGGTCCGTACGCGGCGCCGGCGGCAGAACAGATCCCCATGGACCCGATGATGGCCAGCCCCACGCACAGCACGCCCATCAACGACACGTAGATCTGAAAGTACATTGGGTGTTTACAGTCACGTGACTATGACGCAATAAAGAACCCACCATGTTAGTTGGTTTAAGACACATGTTCAGATAAACGTTCATAGCATTCCTTTCCCTTTTTTCATCGAGGAAGGATATCATGTAGACTCATTCTAGCTTTCGCTACAAGGCTATCTTATAAGAAGAAAATTACTATTCCACGAAATTTTACAATGGAAAGGTTACTTTACAGTAGAGTATGGTAGAATCTACAGTACATTACAGTAAAATGTGTACTTTCATTAAAATTCGCGAGATGGCATGTCGAGGCTAGGCCTATACTAAATGCAATTGCCTTTTTGTCCACGCAGTTGTCAGTTGAACTTGAGTTTTCACTCAGTGAGGTGGTTATGGCGTCCACCATGTTTACATCATCATCTTTATACTTAGTACATAAAGCACAATTATTATTACCTTTTGCTCGATGCAGTTGAACTTGCCCAGCACCATGGCGACGTAGCCGATGATGAGTGCGTACCCGGCAGAGAGCAGGGTCAGGTCGCTCTGGATGGCTCCTCCCCCCTCGTCTCCAAAACTGGCGGCGGAAGAACAGAGGATTTACACTCACGTGACTTTGACGTCCGCCATGTTGGCGAGTTAAAGAATTGTGATACGTCATTACAAGATGGGGTGTCTAGAGCATTTGATTCTAGGCTACAAAATGGGATGTCTAGAGCATTTGATTCTACGCTAATTTCACATTGGCGGCATGGAATTATCAGAGTGCAGCCAACACTGAAATAGCGACCAGCTCTGCACGAAGACCACTATGCCATTTATATAAAGTCAAATCTGTACTAGTGATCACCTCTGCATAAGGACCACATGTGACCTCTTGTCAGTGGTTCCTTATATCATTTTCCCATGGACTCAACCATTGAGAATCCTGTCTATACTCGCCACCTGTCTACAGTGATCATTTTTCTTTTAGTCCCTTGAGTGTTCAGATATTAGACAGATTTGACTGTAACCTCTTTCTTTACGTAGTTCGAAGAAAATATGCGTAAGGCTAGCTACAATGGCAAGTGAGAACTCCGTTGTGGGATGATCGCTACGAAGCCATAATATGCTCTTACATGAGGAAAATGCAAGTCTTTCAAATAACGTTCACTACCTTCTTGTGGCAAAAGGAGTCACAGTGACCCCATCTGACCTCTCCTCCTGTGCGACTTCCAGCCATCCCTTCTCCCATTCGTTCCTGATCTCATCAACCTGTGACGTAAGACGATCATGTGACTGTGACGTACCTCAACGTCCGCCATATTGGTATATCAAACACTTTTTCAACGTTAAGGTGCCTAGATGCCTCTATCTTTACATTAACCTTCTCCCTACTTAAGTAGTCTTTTTGCACCAAGTTTGTATTGGTTACATCGTTAGGCAGCAGGTATTAGGTTAAAAAGCATCAGACAATGAATAATTCCTTTCTGAAAATCTCAACCAATAATGTAACGACTAGGCATGAGATAAGTTTTGTCTTCCACTACAAAATTACAAATCGTAACCTTACCCTTTCTCCCTGTCGTTCGACGCTCTGGTCCTTGACAGCATACAACATAGTTGTGGCCTTGGCGCCGGAGATTTGACCCCCGGAGTCCCGCTGGATCTCCCCGAGCACGGCCTCAACATCGTACGGTCGGAACGTCACGGGACTAGAATGCATTCAAGGGGTTTGATAATGAGTTCAGTTTAATATGGAATCGTGTTCTATAGCAAACGTTTGTTTCGAATGTTTCTTTTCTTTTGTTTAAAAGAATTGACACGGAAAGGAGAGAGGAAAAGGGAAAGATTGTGGCATAGTAGTTTTAAAGAATAGGAAAGAAAATATGAAGTTATATGTATTCTCCATTAGCTGTGAAGATCTTTTACTCATATATCTTGTCTTGTGTGCTACGTTCTACGACTTTGACTGTGTGTGTGTGTGTGTCCAGTTACCTAGCATCTGCTATGCAGTGTAATATGTGTACATGTATTTTTGCCGCTCAAAGATAGACTTGCTTATTTCCTATATACCTGACGAGGTTGTCTTGGTTGACCTTGTCCAGTACGTCCTGTTGTGACAGCCCGTTGATGGTGGTCTCGTCAAAACTCCACAGCTCAAGGAGACTGCTGGACCAGCAGTTAGAGCCGAGTCTGGGACAGAGGGAAACGGCAAGCTTGATTGAATACGAAATACTTTTTAAAACTCTTGTCCTGCTGGCGTTTTTAGGCAATTTATTTCATCAATTTGATTTCTTAATAAAGTCATTGCCCCTTGACATTTTCTGCCTGCTGTGGCATAATTACTTCCGCATTTGGCGCGTTTTGCTGCGGTGTGATGCGTTCAGTTAGAAAATAACCCAACCCGTTCCCGTACCCCCAACTATAGTGGTATCGCAGGACAAGGGTTAATTGATGCTCCTTGATTAGTGCATTGAATTTTTGAACAGAGAATAGTAAAGACCTAACATGTCTTTTTAGTCATCTCTTTGTACGTGTATTGCTCTCGATGTATTGCGAGGGTTACCTTAGATATGTTAGAATATTTCCTCTTCTTGTAAGTTTGCAGTTACATGTATTCAATGATATTCTATTTTGTATCACACAATTACAGATATTGATGATTATGTCAATTACTGAAAGCATACAGCATTGTCAATATGTGACTGAGTAAATGTTGTACTTACTGGTAACATATGGATGTCCAGTTGGTCGCATCTGTTGACACGTTCTTTAACGATGTGTCTAAAGCGAGCATCTGGAGAAAAGGGAAGGAAATTTTACACATTTTAAGGAATTTATCTATGAGTTGACCATGGTGGCTGAAGAGTTATCAAAATACCAGTCAGCTGTTTGGTTATACTATTTCAAATGCTATCATAAGTCTGGGTAACATAAACTCTTGTTGTTCCGGGCCATAGTGGTTCCTTTCCGATGATTTGGAAGGTTACAAGGGGCGCGAATTAATCAGGATTTAAGCAGACTTTAAGAACCTTTTTAAGTTATTTCAAACAAACAAACAAACGAACAAACATACAAACAAACATCTTACCGCTTGCAACACGGACGGCGCCAGCACGTTGTCGGCCTCGATCAGGACGAACTCGAAGCGGAACTTTGCCGGGAACTTCTCGTCGATCCACTCTTGGTGCACCAGCGCCTGTGAGCCGTACGGGATCCACAGCTTCTCCTGGCGACTCTCCTGGTAGAACTTCACCATTCCGGCACTCAGGGAGCCGCCGAGGAGCAGGGTCAGTAGGATGGTCAGCCACGGGTGCCCGGCCACCAGCTTACCGAGTCTGGGGATAGGAAGGAACAAGGTATAAACATTACATCGATGAACTTGACCATCCCGGCACTCAGGGAGCCGCCGAGGAGCAGGGTCAGCAGGATGGTCAGCCATTGGTGCCCGGCTACCAGCTTACCGAGTCTGGGGATAGGAAGCAGCAAGGTAAGTCGATGAAGGTTATACATCTAGGCGCCTTGCTTGCCTTGCAACATATGTTAACAAGGCAACGCTAATTTCATCCTACTGTATCATATGTCATAATACTATTGTACTGATTTGACTTCAACATTTATTTCATGTTGCTAAGTCAGTTGAGATGATTTACTAAGTTGATTTCTATGTTGATTTAAATCAATTGTTTCTTCTCCTGTATGATGTGAAAATTTGATTTCCATGTGTGCTTTTTGCTTCTGCATATTTAGAGAGTATCACACTACGAATAAGTCCACAAATGACATAACGTGTGTATTTTAAATAACCAGCCTCCATGTTGTATCTGAAATTCCAACTCCACTGGTAGCGTGGTAACCACAAATTAGAACCGAGGGACAATACATGATCAGGTATGAAAAGCTATAGCTGTGCTGCTCCGGAATTAAAAATGAATTATTAATAAGCAGTGTTCGTAAAAGGCTTGCAGTGTTTTGGTCAGCGTTTTGCGCTACAAAACGTTACATTGAAAATACTTGGACTGGAAATGATCCTCTTTTAGACTTTTCGTCTTGGTTTTTACTGATGGAAACGTGATTGTTTTTGTCACGTGTTACGAAATCGATCTTCCACCTGATATCGGTGACGTGGAAAACAGGTCAGCCATATCAATTACGTAAATTAAAATCGATACATCATACCATGTCTTCCATATAATGTATTTGGACATACACAAGCCTTATTGTATAACCCGCTCGTAAAATACTACTGACTTCTTTTTGTAATAATCTGCATGGAAAAGTATCTGAGCTATAAAAATCCATCTTGCAATAAAAAATGAAATTCTTCTTTTTGTAATAATCTTAATGGTAAAGTATCTGAGCTATGGAAATTTCATCTTGTAATAAAAGTGAAATTCTTACACACTGCAAATGATTGAAAACAGCCAGAAAACACACACTCCAAAATCGGATCAGGCTATGGGAAATCTAATACATGTAGCAAGGACTCTATAAATAATTACGAAAAGAAAAGCTACTGTTGGCCAAGGACATTATAACGTCCTTTTGTTGGCCAACCATTCACTACCAACGCGTTCGGTCGGATTTAAGTTTTACTTCTATAGTTGAGAAACCAAAACGTGGATGGAAATCCTGACTAGAACGATGTCTCAAATATCCCGTTTGAACGTTGGAAGACCCCTCAGCGTTTACGTACACCCATACATCTAGCGGAGGGGAACAGACAAACTTTATAATGAAAGGTATTTGAATAACAATAGACGCACGCACGGTTGCTCCGGGGTGACCGACCGCTCGGGCAATGGAATCTAGCTATGGATCACTAGAATACACGCGCGTGACTTGCTGTTTCTGAATACTATTAAACTATTACGGGAATATTCAAAGTAAAGAAGGAACGTCTCCCTACAAAAACGAAGGGATTGTGCGAATGATTTAATGACTATTATGTCTAATTCTAAAGAGGCTTTGTTTCGAACACTGTTGTAAAGATCCAATCTTGATCAACCATGCTATAACAGTATATTGCACACTGAAAATAGATTCCCCTTTTGCTTACCAAGATATAAGTAGCTTCGTGAATAGATTTGTCCAAATCTTACAGAAAGTATATAAGAGAACAAAGCAGTCATTACTTGTATGCAGAGATTGTCCTTATTTAGCCTTAACGATTATCTTACATCTCAAAATGATAATCAACGTTTATCCACTTTTTGTACTTAAATTACAACAGTTCTGCTAAGATTTTAATCGGGTCACGGTATTTGTTCATTCAGAAATGAACAATAAACTATGTCATTTCTTTAATAGTTGTCCAATATAGAAATGCCCTCAAAACTCAGTACTACCAGGAAATCGATTAACCCACATCCGTGCCATGATGACGTCTGTCCCACAATTAGATCGCCCCGGGCTCTCCAATTTCCAGCAACAAATGCCCGCCTCGTCTCGCATGGCAACGAACACCGCATTACCGCCGCTTTACCGGGTATAATACCTCATTACGTGTGCTGGTGGCACAACACTTGGCTGAAGAATAGTTATCTTTATCCTGAATATTTCCTACTAAGCTTTCATATGTTAAGATTGAAATTTTTGATACCGTACCGGGGCAACACATGTAGCATGCATGATCATGCATGGTCACAAGATTACAGGATATCTAGCTCATTACGTGTGTTGTTGGCACAACATGTACACCGTCTCCTAAGAAAATTATTTGTATCCTGAATACTATCTACTTAAAGCTTTTACATGTTAAGACTTCATATTTTTTACATGCAGGGCAACAGATACCATAACACGCATGGACACAAAATAACAGGATATTATAGCTCAACGTGTGTTGTTGGTGACACAACGCTTATATGATCAAGGACATTATAATGTCCTTGATATGATGGATAGTAGCCTTTCCCGAGTATTTTCTACGAAGCTTTCACATGTTGAGACTTCATATTTTTACCGTACCAGGGCAACAGACACCATACTAGCACATATTACCAAATTACAGGATATGATAGCTCATCACGTGTGTTGTTGGTGGCAACAAACTCGACAACAGAATTATAGATTTCTATCCTTTATGATTATGAAGTTTATCCTAAATGGTTTTCATAACGTATACATTACTATAAAATTCCACAGGTTGAATATATATCATGCATACATGTGGGTGGATTAACCCCCTGGGCCTTGATCTAAACAAGATGTCTTGTGCGATGCGTAATTATGCTCGCTAGTCTTATCAGGTAGTGCTATCTGCCTGGCACTGACAAGATAATACGTGGATCATTGTCTTAAAGCCATGTCTCCTTACCTGTAGAAGAAGCCTTCTAGCGCCGACACGAACACGTTGCTGCATCTCTTCATACAGTTCGGCCTCCGTGTGGCTTCCTGTTGGCGCGGATTGTCGCCTGGTTTGGCGGCCATTTGTTTTGGTTCTCCCGGCAAGCCGGTTTGTCAGATCCAGGTCAGATCGCGGCAAGTCGCGACAAAGGTCAATACACACCAATATAGCACAGGCAGGCTTCACAAATGTCACACAGCGCAGAATAATCAACAGCGGGAGAGAGATAATCTGGAAAGGGAGAGGGAAATCCGCAGCGTAAACATCAGATACTATCGGTCGATCGAGCCGGCGAGATGTAAATTAGAGTGCTGTTACGCAACCGTACAAAGGCGCTGATTGGCTGAGAGGCGGTTATGTAAGGATTCTTTTATTCTTAGTGTGACACCTGACCCGGGGGCGGGGTCACGGCATTCTGGGCAGGGGGCCGGGCGCATGTACACACAACGTGACGGCTAGACGATATCACTTTCTATCGTGCATTCACTGACAGTGCTTCTCCATTCTTTACTGTGTATCTTGTTGCATTTGTTCAGGGATGGCTAATTACATCCATGAAATGTCATGGAGGTTGTTTGTGTGTCTGTTGGTGAACAAGATAACTCAAGAACGGCTGGATGGATTGGGTTTATCGTTGGTGTGTTGGTAGGGTATGACAAAAACTGAAAATGATTAGGGTTTTTTTGGGGGGGGGGGGGCTCTGCAATATAAGTATTCATACGAATTTTACGGAATACATACGAATTGTGCGGAATTCATACATTCCACTACTGAGAAACATACGAATTATACAGAATTCAAATGATCCACTAGTAAGAAAGTTTAACATAGTATCAAAAATTTACGGAATTGATACGAGCTTTACGGAACACATACAATCCTTACTATCAGTAAAACTCGAATGAATCCCGTTAGATTTGAATGACTTACGCATGCGTAAAGTTTGTATGAATCTTACCATACGATTCGTCGTGTACTCTGTAACCCTTAGCGTAGCCTAGGAGTAGTCATGTACCAAAGAAAGCCGCTAGGAGGCTGATCCTTTCCAGTGTTCGTCACATCCTACCTCCACATTAAATATGAAACCAATCCATTCAGCCGTTCTTGGCTTATCTTTAAGCTTTATTACAGACACACTCACGAACGCTGCTGAAAATATAACCTCCACGACATTTCATGGCGGTAACTAGAGAACGATCGTGAACGACACGTTCTATAGAGAGCCCCAATACCTTCCGTTATTCCGTTTGGTTCATTTATACTTAGGCACCCCTGTGGCTGGGGGTTAGCCTGCAATTTAGATTTAGATATAAAACAAGTGCCCGAATTTTGTAATCTAAATGATGAACCCGCCAGGGACGGTATGATATCCTTGACCCGAGTCACCCAGCCTTTTTTTTAGCCTCCCTGCAGGGGTTTGCGGAAAAAGCTGGGCTGTCTACCTGGCCTGGCTAGCTGGCCTGTCTACCTGGCCTGTCTACCACGTCAGGCTAGCAACCCAGAAACTCAGAAGCTCAGAAACCCCCATTCATATCCCCACAAATTGTGAGGCCCCAGTGCAGTCGCGCCCCCTAGCGGAACGTTTCCAAAGCACACCCGTTACGCTGGGCGCGGCACAGCACACACCGATCGTCATTCGAAACCGCGATTTTCGTCCCCTCTTCTTGATTCCTACGAAGTTTACATGAATTGCTTCATCGTCTGAAAACGAACCTGTTGTTCCCATCTCATGATTCTATCGCCCTTTGTTTATGTTATCCAAAGGAACTCTCGAACACTGCATTTAGCGAAGTCACAGACGTCGCTGATAGCCATCTTACTTCACGTGACCATGTTCTTCAAGCTTGCTTCACTGGAGGGCGCTGTTTCAGAGTAGAGTAGAGTTGCCTCTAGCCTGGATACCAGACCTTTCGCGCGATGCGATGATAAGCCTTTTTGGCCGGGGAAGACCTGGTAGTAGGGATAGAGTTGGCACCCGGGCGCTTGGCAGCCGAACCCTGATATCTATCGCGAGAGATAATTAGTGGGCCGTGTGCTGTCTGTGGCGGCGGCGCGAGTTGCTTCCCCGGCCGAAGGATTAGCGCCAGGAGCGCGGTGGTCTGGCACCCAGGCTAAGTTGCCTCTGAATACATCGTTGTTGACAGGTTGTATCAATATCTAACTTGGAGCCACCATTTTACGTCTCTTCCGGCTCCAGCGTAGACACCCTTCCCTAACCGGTGTCTCCCAGTTTACAGGGGCATCCCGGAATTGAGTATCAAACCCAACTTGTGTGAATCTCAATGCGTAAGTTGTGGGACAGGGTGAAGTTGCGAACACAACGATACTAACAGTTTAGATAAACAAAGGAACCATGTGTCTTACGGTTGGGCCGGCTGTAGGCGGGACGCGGACCGGAATATGTAACGTTCATACCACGTGGCTGTCGGCGGACGTTGACAGACTAAAAATTCATACATTTCCGGTTCATGTTTACCGTCTGCTTTGAAACAAGGCTATCTTAACAAACTATCTTAACACAAATACCCAAATAGGTATCTTAACACGCACGTTTTAATAAACAAGAAGGCTAAGTTTTTGGAAAATAAACATGCCTTGCAACGATTATGGTGTATCTATGGTATATCTTTTTATTGATAAATTGATATTTGATACAATGTTACACTATAATACGTTCTGTTTCTAACCTCTTTATTTTTTCTTGAAATAAGGTGAATGCAGAGTTGTTGAACCTACAAGCACGACAAAACAATGTCTGGACGCTGAGATGACAATGACCTTGATCCTTGATACGGCCGTATCTGTCCTGCCCTGTCCAGAAAGTGGCCACGATCGGTGTATATTTCACAGTGTGCTGATTACACGGAACATAACGTAAACGGACAGTGAACAGGCCTAGGGTTCCTTGTTTTATCTAATACATAGAAGAAATCTTTATTGACACGACAAAAGTACAGCGACTTTCGTATGGTCTTCTACAACTATACATGCAAAACAAGAAACAATGGTATACAAAATGATTAACCTCAGTACATGTATATGGATACTTCACTACTAGGGGGGGGGGTCGAATGCAGAGTTGATGTATGTAAGTCTGCTTACACTTTCATGTCCATTTCATACCAGTCTCAGGCACGAGTGCCATGTTTATTATCAGCTTCTGCCAGAAGGTGATAATAAACATGGCACTCGTGCCTGAAACGGACGTGTCTGTCTGTGCGTGCGTGCGTGCGTGCGTGCAACTTTGCTGTGATGGAGATATAATCCGTTGTGTTGGTTGACAGATGGTTCAGGCGCCGGTGACAACATAGCCTGGGTGCCAGACCACCGCGCTCCTGGCGCTAATCCTTCGGCCGGGGAAGCAACTCGCGCCGCCGCCACAGACAGCACACGGCCCACTAATTATCTCTCGCGCGGGGCGATATCAGGGTTCGGCTGCCAAGCGCCCGGGTGCCAACTCTATCCCTACTACCAGGTCTTCCCCGGCCAAAAAGGCTTATCATCGCATCGCGCGAAAGGTCTGGTATCCAGGCTAGTGACAACATTCCCATGTCTTCAAATTACACGGGTAATCATTTACAGGGGCAAAGAGTAGACCGTTGTATACTGCCAGTCTGTACCTTACCTGGCATGTGGTAACTTGGCGCCACTATAATCCCAAGTACGTAGAAACCTGACCCCAACCCTGTGCGTTTATTTCATAACAGCTTGTGGGCCGGTTGAACGAATAAACAAAAAAGATGGGAGACTTTCGTCAGAAGTAGACCAGAATGACAATGAGAGACGTACGTCAGAAGTTGACAAAATTGACGATATCTTTCTAGCATGTACCATGTATACATATATGTTTCTATAAAACGTTTTGACAGTCCGACGTATCCACGTTATCATAAGTAGCGCAGGCATTAAAAGCCTGGAGTTTTCGTTCAGAATTCAAAGTCAAATTAAACCAAACAGGAAAGATATTTGCTGTGATAATCACTAACAATATTGCAAAGACCGCAAGGGAAGATTGTGCCCCGATTTCTTTTCAGCAAACTGCAGGAGACTCATACGGTATTTGTGTACGGCAAATTACGAAATTGCTCCATGCAACAGATGAGAACACACAGAGCGCAAAGGTAATAGTTAGGCCATGTGAGACCTGGGTCACAGTGTCAGCTAACTGCCAGGGGGGTAGGGAGGGTTCATTATTTGATTCACATAAGGACATTGTTATCTTACAGCCACACAAGAACAAAAGTATCAAACTGAATCAAATCTTTAAAGACTAACAGGCACAAATTCAAGCAATCGTTACAATGAAATGGAAAGTCAAGTTTATAAACAGTTGGGAAACTGGGAATCAGAATCACATTTTTTAGATTTTTGAAAAGAACACACATAATGCTCTCAACTCAAACAGTTCCAGTACTACAATGAAAAGGAAAGGAACATTTTAGTACCAGTACATTGTAGTCCCACGGGGATGAATTGTAAAAGAGAAACTTCGTGGTAGTGGCCAGGTTCTGAAAACAGATAGGACATGTACGAAGCTTGTTTACAGGTCATTCTGCTTCAATATAATACTTTTTATCTTTTTTATAATACTAGTATGATGTGCTGAAAACAATATCTTTGATTCATATTGATAGAAAGAGGATCTTCGGGGATGTGGCCATGTTCTAAAACAGTTAGGCCATGGCTGAGGCCTTTCTATGCGAAAATAGTGAAGCTCCCCCACTCGGAGTCTAGAAAGCCCCTTGTGGGAGAAGCTTCCCTATTTTCTCATAGAAAGGCCTCAGCCATGGCCTAACTATTACAAAGCATACAGGTTTGCGGGTCTGCGTTATAATGCTGGATATTGGCGCAGACGTTATAGAGGAACTTCTTGCTTCGTAACTGGGATTGATTTCAGTTCAGTGACAAGAAGGCGGGGCCTCGCCCAAGCTTTCTGGCGTGGTGACCGGGGGGGTGACCTGGTGCACATCATGGGACAGCTGTCCTGGGACGTCCCCGGCGGACGTACTAATTGGAACAACATACGGCCTGCAGTTCACAGCGCCCTGCCTGGGTTAAACTTTGCTACAAAAAAAGCTGTTGTTTCAAAGCAGACGGTAAACATGAACCGGAAGTATCAGTAATTTTTAATCTGTCAGCCATGTGGTACATACGCCGGTCCGCGTTCAGAGGCAACTGAAACGGCGCCCTCCAGTGAAGCAAGCTTGAAGAACATGGTCACGTGAAGTAAGATGGCGATCGGCGACGTCTGTGACTTCGCTAAATGCAGTGTTCGAGAGTTCCTTTGGATAACATAAAAAAAGGGCGATAGAATCATGAGATGGGAACAACAGGTTCGTTTTCAGACGATGAAGCAATTCATGTAAACTTCGTAGGAATCAAGAAGAGGGGACGAAAATCGCGGTTTCGAATGACGATCGGTGTGTGCTGTGCCGCGCCCAGAGTAACGGGTGTGCTTTGGAAACGTTCCGCTAGGGAGCGCGACTGCACTGGGGCCTCACAATTTGTGGGGATATGAATGGGGGTTTCTGAGTTTCCGAGTTTCTGGGTTGCTAGCCTGACGTGGTAGACAGGCCAGGTAGACAGGCCAGCTAGCCAGGCCAGGTAGACAGCCCAGCTTTTTCCGCAAACCCTCCCTGCAGAAGTTGAAGAACAAGTCTATTTTTTGCTCTCATAATTAGGCATACTGATTAGAGAACTGACAGCCATTTTCACAAGGAAGTAGTGTGCGGTAGTGGCCGATTTTAGGCTTGCCAGCGTCTGAAGTTGGCTAATATTCCGACTCAGAGACTTGTCCTTATCTACTAGCATGCCGCTTCAGACGAATATCGGCGGTACCCGGTGGTTAGGGGCCTGCGACTACTGCAAACTCGGAGAGGAGGGACAGGACGCGTACGTGCGATCCAGATTCGTCCACTGTTACTTCATGCCTGCTGTGGCTAAGGAAAGGTGAATGTTTAAGTCTTGTGACTTCTGATTCACCGTTGAAAAGTACCCTTAACAGCCATGGTCACTGCGTGTGTCTGTGTATCTGTGTCTGTATGTCAGTGTGCGAGTGAGCGAGTGTGTGTGTGTGTATGTATGTATGCATGTGTTTGTGTGTTTGTGTGTTTTTGAGTGTGTGTGTGAGTGTGTGTGTGTGTGTGTGTGTGTGTGTGTGTGTGTGTGTGTGTGTGTGTGTGTGTGTGTGTGTGTGTGTGTGTGTGTGTGCATGTGTGAATACGATAACTCGAGAATACCTCGGCGGATTGTTTTGATATTAAATATGTGAGTAGGACTTGTTTTGTCTTATACAAGTATTGACGACCAGTGTTTCCTTTCCTTTTGTACTTGCGAAGTTTCCTGTTCGCCGCAGACGGCCGAGCTATCAAACTTCCCGCGGTGGTGGGCAGGTCGGTGGTGTGGGCGAGGCTTCGGTACATAGCCTGGATCTGTGCGATATCCACCCTACTTGGAGTGGTTGTCGGAATTCTACCGATAGAGGTAAGATATAGATTTCTTTTTGTTTGTATTGTATACCGAGTAGGCCGCTGATGCCGTAACACACCAGTTCATTTTTTTGCTGAAGAGTACAAGCTGTATATTCTGACAGATTTATTTTGGTACACTCACACCGGGAAGGACCCCTACTTTTTATGATATGTGTGGTGAGTTTCAATATGTCTGCCAGAGGTGTGGCTGTCCTCATACACGGGACATCCATTTAACCTCCTGGTCGAGAGACCTCCCTAACCGAAGCTAGATACTCATTTCTACCTGAGTGAAGTGAGGACATTCGTGTACAGTGCCTTCACCAATGGCGGAACGTAAACGGGACAATTGAGATTAAAGTTTAGTTCAAAACAACATCTGACAACATGTCTGCCATGTTGAATTAGGGTGAAATAAATAACATCTCTCTCTCTTTCCCTCTCTCTCTCTCTTCCTCTCTCTCTCTTTCTTTTCTTCCTCTCTCTCCCTCTCTCATTCCCTCCCTCTCTTATTCCAGGTGCGGCGCCAGGGACCGGTCACTACGTCGTGGTGGCCGTGGGCGCTGTCCGCCCTGTCCGCGGTGTTACTGGGCCTCGCAATCTTCGTCACGGTCTACAAACCGAAGGCCAGCAAGGAGAGCCAGCAGAGGTACCAGAGATATCTGGACGGTGAACTGCCGGCGCCCCAGGACCGTGGCGAGCAAATGGCTGCTGCGGCCGAGGTTCACGGTGGCCCCGCCGATGAAATCATCACAATCGAGCCCCTCATGTCCTCTCCGGGTACGCGCAGGGCCAATGTCAAGGTCCCAATGGCTGGTAGGCCCACTAAACGCCCAACTACCAGATGGGAACTAATGATATCATGATTATGTAATACTTTGATATTGCACTGAGCCATTTTCTTTTACTTATCAATTTGTCATTTTAGCGGCCATGGTTTCTCAAGGCATTGGATACCATCCGCTAAGATGACAAATTAATAAGTAAAAGAAAATCGCTCACTCTATGTAAAAGCCAATTAAAAACTAACGATGCAAGTATTTTGAATATACGCAGTGAGGTGAAGAGAGTATTCTGTATGAAAGACGAAGTACATTTCATTGTAGACTGTCCTTTGTATGATAGCGATAGAATAATTCTTTTCAGTTATGTGTTAAGTAAATTCCCCCACTTTAGATACCTGAATAGTACAGAGAAATTTATATTTCTTGCAGCCTTTGATAGACCAACTCTAACTAATCACACAGCCTCCTACATTTATACAATTACCAAGAAGCGAGAGGAAGTCGAAAATACTAGAGTATGCTAGATGTTTATGTCCAGTAATACTCGTGAATATGTATATATCTGTTAACATGTGACCTGTGCTTAGCCCAGTGGGGCAAACATGTACAATAAAGGTCTTCATTCATTGATTCATTTCTTCAAATGTTTGACTTACTAGCTTGGCTTGCATGCAACAGGTTGCATGTATATCTTAGCCAGTCAATGTAACTGCCACAAGTTCACCTAGAATATGGAAGGCGTAAGTTTAGCCACAGAGGCGTATATGGCTTGAATGGGTTTCTTCTGACAGTGAAAACAGACACAAATATTGCAAGATTTAAGCGTATGATTGAATTGAGAGCTCACCTCTGACCTCACAATATGACCGGACAGGAATATGGAATATGTCTAATGGACTATGGCTTTGTTAAATTTTGCTTTGTATACATAATTTAATTTGTTACATGTCACGCATGTATTGATATTACATGTTATGTAAGTCTTCCACTGTAAAGCAGTGTCTTACACTAAAACGGGCCACATGTGCACTGGCTAAAAAAAACACAGAAATAGATAGATAAATGAACAAACTATTTTCTACAAGATACCGAGGTGTATTTTATGTATATAAAGCTCGACATTAGAATTTTTACACGAATATTAATCTTGTACAACTGAAATCTCAATAAACTGATTATTAAAAAGGCACGCTTTAAGGTTTGTAACATGATGTATACATTGTGTTAGATAAAATGTAAACGGTTATAAGCTGTCATTCGTGGCTGTATCACACGAGAATTAAGAAATATGTGGCGTAATGGTGAGAGCATAGGGCTGCCAAACAGCGTGGCCCGAGTTCGATTCCGGCTCTCCCCCAGACAAGTCTGGACATGCACCCGACGTTGTGCCCTTGGGAAAGGCACTTAACACAAAATCCCTCACTTCACTCAGGTGTAAATGAGTACCTAGCTTTGTCTAGGGACGTCCCTCGGATAGGACGTTAAATGTAGGTCCCGTGTTTGAGGAGAGCCATACCTTGAGCACGTAAAAGAACCCACCCCATCTTTCGAAAAAGAGTAGGGGCATGCCCCGGTGTGAGTGGCTCAAAACGTTCCGGTCTAAATGGGGTAGGGAATTTCCCGAGCAGCCTTCGCTTCGTAACCCCTGCTTCTCCTAATTGGTCAGTGAAGTCATGCTTGTCTTGAGTATTGATGTTTCTGGCCTAGGGTGAAGAGATGCTGCTACAGTAACAATTGAGCCGCCTTTCTTCGTAAATCGATGGCAACATCAGGCTCTGATGAACTGATTAGAAAAAAACAAAAACACTCTGCTAGTCAATATCTAAGAGATGAATCTGCAATCATTATTGATCATGATAATGCTTTTGCTGCTTATGCTTATCATGATAATTATGTAGTTAAATTTTCCGTCCATAGCATAAGTTGAAGCTCGTAAACAGTTTAATAATTCACCCAAGAAACTTTCACACATGACATGTACATATCTGAGGGCAGAGTTAGTCATTGGCGCCGACTAGCGGATTGCTATAGGATAGATATTTCAGAGATTGGGGGTCTGGCATCCAGGCTAGATCCCTGGTTACGAAGGTAAACAACGTCAAAGGCTCCATCGTTGTCACCGAGGGATAATTTCAGTGCAGACATGTCCGTTGGCTGGAGGACCAGATATCCGATCATGAATAAGTACGGTAGACGCCTCAAGCGAAAGTAAAAGCTTACTATTAAAGTGTTACTTTCCACGCTTTACATGAGACATGGCAGGTGACTCCTACCTTTGACCTTTGACCTCACACAGCTCACTACACCTGATAGACCAACTCACGTTCGTGAAATGCTTCAACTTTTTTTTTAAAACTCAAGTTGTCAATGTTTCCCTTAGCGTTGGTCATGTTGTTGTAACGGGTCCGTTTAGAGATAGTGAAAGAGTTTATTAACTACCCCCTCTGTTTTCCTCAAGAAGATCAAAAGAGCGGTCCCAAATTTGGCGAGGCCAATCTCGTTGTAATTATGACACGTAAGAGGGTATCTTGCTAAGATGTCGTAAGCATTGCCTCCAAGAACAAGATCTATGTACAAGTTTCGGGTGGGCACAGCGTCACGTTGCCCTCTAGCGACATACGCCATATTGACATCAATTCTGATTCATAATATCATGCGTGACGTATACGTTGTTTCTAGTAGTAGCATGCTAGGCAGCAGACGAAAGATAAAGCTCTTGCTGTAAACTGACTCAGTAACAAACACACACACAACAGAACACGTACGACTGTTTTAAAAAAGCATCAATAAAACAACAGGATCATCTTTATCTTACTTGTTTATGACGAAAAGCTAGAATAACAAAAAAGCGTAACAACCTTAACGACAAACGTTGCTAAGCCTGTAACATAACTTTTTGTTATGTTCAAATAAATACAGAGCTCACTCACTGAAGCATATATCGTTACTGTATTGTACATTTACAAAAGATTTGCCACGTTTCACATCAAAGGAGAATCCGTTCAAATCTGCACTAAGAATAAAACACCTGACGTGTGTGAATAACAAAATTGAACGGACATGCGAAACACGTTTTTCCACAGTCATGTTGTCAGATGCATTCAATGCAGCAGCAATATAGAACATAGTTAACTCTCTCTCACTATATATACTCTCTCTGCCAGCTAATTCATATGATACATTTGGCATTGGTTTAAGTACTGGCAAGCGGTCAGTGATTGTAAACCTATATCAAAGCAAACCAGTACGTTTGTTTGCACGTCGTTGCTTCTGTTTGTAACAAATCAGAGCATACGTTTGTGAAAGGTCGGACATCCTGGTAAACAATAAATAAAGAGAATTCAAACTCTACAACTGGATAAGAATCGGAGATTTATTTCCGGACGTTTCGAGTGACATCCATCACTCTTCAAGACGCTGAAAAATAGTGATGGATGTCACTCGAAACGTCCGGAAATAAATCTCCGAATTCTTATCCAGTTGTTTTGAGCATAATGGCACCAATTGTTTAACGATGACCCAAAAACTATTTTTCATCTTTTATTCGAGTTTTAGAGATAATGACACATGGCCGCGTTTTAACGTCGCTGATGTAAGGTGCTTGAAAGCCCGTGATGTCACAACTTATGGATATAGATAGTCGTCGCCGCCATGTTGGTAAAACGGATGGATTCAAGATGGCGACCGGTCATTCGAAATGCTCAGACAGAGATTTTATGAACTTAGTAGTCAATTTCTGGCGCTCTCGAAATATGCAGATGGGAAAAGGAGACATGCTGAGGTAGAGGAAAATGAATTGTATAGAACATTTTGCAGAACGATCGCATACGTCATTTACCGTCCGTGGTGGGTTACGTCATAGTCACGTGAGTACAAACACCCAATGAAAATCCTCGACGAAGCGATCATGACTCATATCTATCCCGTCATCCTTAGCAAGTGAGTTACTCACTTACATAAGTCAATATACAATATGATAAATAAACACAGATTTTTTTCTAGATTCTACCTTTTCGTAGGATAAATTTTTCACGTCTGCACAGTAGAAAGGTGTTGACTACACAGGTGAGATTCTACTCCTTATACTGCATAGCACAGCGAGTTGGTCATAGATTACCCTTAGCACCGCCCGCCAAGTCGTATACGTCTATGCCTACTTTGATCAGATAATACGAGCTAGTATACACGTTCTCTTTGCAATAAATCTCAATTTCTTTAGAATTGATGTAAGAAGTATATACAGTTGCCACCATACCGCGTTCATGCATCTTTCGTGACGTCACTTAAAACGATGCCTTGGAGGAGTCTTAAACGTCTTCTTTGATCACATCAATGTACACTTTCCTTTAAGCTTGTCCCTTCTTCGAGATTTACCCTTCTTGCCCTCGACTTGTAAACTGACGGATCTCCGCTTTTCCATCTGTAACAGTTCCTGAAACAACTCCTTGACGTTGTGGTTCGTCTTAGCGGATGTTTCCATGTGCGCGACGGTCCATTTCTTCGCGAGCTCCCCTCCTTCCTGCATCGAGATCTCCCTGTGAGGAACCTCATCGCACTTGTTGCCGACGAGCATGACGGGAATGCTGTCCATGTTGCACTTGATGTCCTTTATTTGGTCATAGATGGGTTTGAGCTCCTCCAGTGATTGGCGGCTGGTGATGGAGTACACCAATACGAAGGCGTGGCCCTTGGTGATTGACAGGCGCTGCATGGCGGGAAACTGGTGGCTGCCGGTCGTGTCGGTGATCTGGAGGGTGCAGACGTTCTTGTCGCAGCTGATCACCTGCAGGTGGCAATGTGGCAGTAAGAGCCCACTATGTTATGTTGTGAGCCAAACTCAGGATATAGACCAAGACAGACAAAGGAAGTAGCTGTACACATGAACATTCGAACAAGAAGACTGAAACTTGAGCATAAACGTAGCATAAAGGTTCTTCTCTCTTCATAGTTATATCATCTTTTTAGACTCATGTTCCAAAACAGTAAACGTTTATGAATACTTCTGTATTATTCTATCATCAAGCAAGTACAGTATAGTTATCGACAATTCAGCCTGTTTAGCTTATTGAAATGGCGACCCTCTGCAGACGTATAAGTATCTATACAGTACTAAGCATAACAGTATAGTTTTAATGCATCAGAGAAGATAATGCGTCTTTACGAAAATAAGTACTCACTGATCTATATATCTAATGTTGGCCAACATGCGCCTTAAAGACTGCAACCCCTTTCAGTATCATGCTAGTCGTTTGAGTGCCAACTGACAGGAATCGAACTCCCAACCTTCTGGTCCCACTTACCACTAAGATTATGCATGTACGTACCTGCCGGTAGGTGTCCTCGATGGTCGGGATGTAGTTCTCACGGAACGTCCCGCGGACGAAGCGCAGCACGAGAGAACTCTTCCCGACACCCCCCGCGCCGAACACCACCACGCGGTAGTCGTTACTGGCCTCTGGCATGACTCTCAGATGTACTGTTTTGTTGTTGAGCTGTAAGAAACAAAGAAGGAACCCGTGAAAAACAGGTGGTTACGATAGCAGTGAATAGCAGGGCTTTTTCTGAAGAAGGAAACTTCGGAATCCAGAGGTGGCAAACTGTGCTCCCCGGTCACCTAACTCCTCTGGCATGACTCTCAGATGTACTGTTTTGTTGTTGAGCTGTAGGAAACAGAGAAAGTGCCTCGTGAATACTTAAAATTTCAGGCCTTTTTATAAAGGCGCACCTATGCCCTGACCAATCACCCCTTACCCTGGGTAGTCGTTACTGGCCTTTGGCATGACTCTGAGTTGTACTGTAAGAAATAGAAAAAGCACCCATGAATACTCATACATGAATAGGTCACACATGAAAAAAAGGACCCTGTCGGGCAGTTCATGAGCTATTTTTTTCACTTTCGGGCATGACCCCTACATACGTAGCCCTGTGGGGTGTCCTGTGTCTATCCAGGATGTGCTCTTTTGGCCTGCGAGTCTTGGATAGAGGCATCACGTATCCAGAACT